>JBBUKS010000049.1:2225428-2257928 GCA_038050645.1 Hedychium gardnerianum
CTCTTGTTTACTAAGTCTCCACAAAGATAAGGATTGCCAATATAAATGGATGCATCATCTAATGTTTGCAGCTGATTTCCGGAGGGAATGTTTCCAGATAGGTTGTTATAAGACAAGTTCAAATGGTTCAGAGCATTTAGTTGTGACAAACTTTGAGGAATAGCCCCCAATAAATTGTTAAAGGATAAATCCAGAGTTTCCAATGAACTCATTCTGCCGATGCTATCTGGGATCTTGCCTTTGAAGTAGTTTCTTGATAAATTCAAAGTGTGGAGTCCAACAAGATATCCTAATTCTTCAGGAATCTCATCTGTCAATTCATTGTTTGAAAGGTCTATACTCTTCACAAGATAAAGAATAGATGAAAATGTAAGTTGATATCCTTTTGTGACTAAAGTAACGCTTTCGCTTATTTTAAAAGTAACGCTTTCGCTTATTTCAAACCCAAAGGAAGGAAGTTCAACTGATGTTGAAATCATTGTGCTGAAATTGCCAAAGGAATGTGGTATTGACCCTGATAATTTGTTATTTGCAAAGTCAATAATTTGTAGATCCCTCAAATACCCAAGTTGTGGATCAATATTGCCATTAAACATATTTGAATGCAATAGAAGAATGCGCAACTGTTGCCAACTTTGTCCAATCCACAAAGGTATATTTCCAGAGAATTTGTTATCACCAAGATCAACAATCAATAGCTGAGTGCAATTTTGCAATGATAATGGAAGATGCCCTTTTAGATTATTATTATTCAAGTGCAAGAACACAAGATTCGTCAAGTTGCCAAGAGAACTTGGAATTTCTCCAAAGAGTATATTGTTTCCCAAATTAATATATTCAAGAAATGAACCCTCCTGCCAGCATTGAGGAATTTCTCCAGATATTTGATTGTTCGATAAGTTGAGGTGTCGAAGTATATGAAAATTACAGATATTAGATGGTATGCTTCCATTAATACGATTATGTGAGAGAATTAAATATTCTAATTGCGGCGTGAATAATGTTGGTGGCTACGACCCTGAAAATGCATTATCAGATAGATCTAAGAAATATAGGTTGGGTGGCAAATGAGGAATTGGACCTTCTAGTATATTTGAACGAAAATTTAAATAATATAATTCGGTCAAACTCTCTAGGGATACCGGCAAAGTACCATTAATTCTATTATTGGAGAGATCTAAATTATAAATGATAGAAAAAGAATTCCAAAACCATTCAGGTAAGTTGCCCTCTATACCTGTATTGTGCAAATCAATATTCGTGATGGATTTTTGTGAACGAAGCCATGTAGGAAATCTAGGACCTAACTTACAGGAACCAAGGCTAATGTACTCTAATTGAAAAAGAGGGGTCCAATTGTGGTCTATTGCTATGGTAAGGAAGGGGTTATTAGACAAGAACAAGTTCTTTAGTTTGGTTAGGTTGGAAAGGTGAAACTCAGTAATATCACCCTCAAAGGAATTAAAAGACAGGTCAAGAGACTCTAAGTTGACTAGTTTCCCAATCTCATGTGGTATTAATCCAGAAAGTAAATTAGATTGAAGAGATAATGTATTTAAAGTAGTTAAATTTACTAATTCATTGGGTATTGGACCAATTAGTGAACAGTTATCAAGGCGCAGAGTTGATAAGCTTGAAAGATTCATTATCCCCATTGGTAAAGAATAATTTCCAAGTAAAATAGAGCTCAGGTCGAGGTATGTTAGATGCTTCAATTTCCATAAAGTATCAGGTAGGAGACCAGAGAGCAAATAATTCCCATCAAGATCAAGATGTGTGAGGCTAATTAAATTGCCAATTTCAGCAGGTAGGGGACCAGAGAGCGAATTCCAAGAAAGATCAAGATGTGTGAGGCTATTTAAATTGCCAATTTCTGCAGGTAGGGGACCAGAGAGAAAATAATTCGAAGAAAGATCAAGATCTGTGAGGCTATTTAAATGGCCAATTTCAGCAGGTAGGGGACCAGAGAGTCGATTCAAAGAAAGATCAAGATCTGTGAGGCTATTTAAATTGCCAATTTCAGCAGGTAGGGGACCAGAGAGCAAATTCCAAGAAAGATCAAGATGTGTGAGGTTAATTAAGTTGCCAATTTCATTAGGCAACATTCCTCGAATTCTACACTCATAAAGTTGAAGAGACGAGAGGCTTGTGAGATTCCAGAACCAGTTAGGAAAAGAAGAGTTGAAGTAATTCAAACTAAGATCGAGAGTTGTGAGAGAAGTGAGGTTGAGAGGGAAATCGAGAGAAAGGGGGATATTACTAATACTACACTCTTGTAGATTTAATTGTTGGAGGTAAGGTAACATGTTGACAGCTGATAGCAAATTATGGGAAGCATCGCTGAGATTCAAATCGGACATATCCAGATAAGTCAAAGAAGAAAGGGCGTAGAGCCAGTCTAGGCTGTGACCAACTTTAGCAAAATAAAGATAATCATTTAAGCTGAGATCAAGATAACGAAGATTAGTTAAGTTTCCAAGATGATGGGGAATGGTTCCAGACAAGTTGGTCAACTCAAGATCAAGATACCTCAGTTTGTGAAGAGAACCAATAAGAGGTGGAATTTGGGTTCTCTCAACGTCATTGAAACTTAGATTTAAGCATCGCAAATGAGTTAAAGACAATAATGAAGGATGTAGAAGTTCACCCCTCAAAGCCGTGTCCCACATATTGTCTTGGAAGGCCTTTGGATTTTGAAGGTTGAGCTCGGCCACTCGTACGCTGCTGGTTGTGTTGTGGCAGACTACGCCAGTCCAAGCGCAGCAGTCCACTTGGGCACGCCAAGAAGACAAGCGGGCGGAAGGATCTTTGATGGCGGATTTGAAAAGCAAAAGAGCATCCCTCTCCCTCTCCAAGCACCCCTTGCTGCTCACTCTCCCTTCTACTCCAGCCACCTCCATAAGAAAGAAGGCCAGGCTGATGAGCCAGACAAGACGAAGATAGTAGCAGCAGCGGTGGGGGTGGTACAGTGACCATGGTTCGCGGAAACGGAGTGTGCTTCTCCAGGTCGTCGCCATACTCTTAATTTGGTGGATTCTTATTTTGCAGCATGCAGCGTAATGGCAATGTCAGTGACTATTTATAGCGAGTGGTCAATAGATCGATTGTTTTCTTGTGTGGAAATTGCGATGTTTTTTCCTGCCGTTCACGAGTGACAAATTAAATTAATATACCGCAATCTAATTTCTTACTGCTCTATTTTTGTAAATGCTAATTAAGTAAAATAAAATAGTTTTACTTTCTATAAAGACGAAAAAGATTAATTTTCAATCGATCAAGTTTAAATAAGTTTACAACTGATAAAATAAATTAATTAGTTGAAGAAACTGATCTATTGATCATTACAAGAGAAAATGGATTATATCTTGCTAAGGAGGATATTCATAAAGTGATACATGACAGTTGAAGATCAGGTATCAGTAAAATATGATCTATAACTTCAGGCTCCTATAGCCCTCGATTTCTCTTGTCCCTAGTTCTTTTAGCTCCCGACTTTTTCAGCCCCCGGCTCCTCTAGCCCTCGATTTCTTCATCCCCCGGCTCCTCTAGCCCCCGACTTCTTCAGCCCCTGGCTTCTTCAGCCCCTGGCTTCTTCAGCCCCTGGCTCTTCTAGCTCCCGACTTCTTTAGCCCCGACTCCTATAGCCCTTGGCTCATGTAGTCCTTCTTTTGAAGCATCTTCTTGATCATAAAAAGATGCTAAACACAAAGAGGTAATCATCGTAAAGACTTCCACATCTTCCTATAACGGACAAATAATTATCTCCAACGCAAAGAGATCAAACGTAGGCATTATCCTTCAGATAACTTTAAAAACATCATTAAATGATAAATTAAGAGATCATTAAATGATAAATTAAGAGATTAATTAATTATGAGAAACGTTGCCGGAAATATCAAAAAGGAACATGAAAGGTCTTCATGATCTCGACAATATAAAAGGGGTCATCTTTACAAACGGAGGTATGCGCGTAGTAAGATTCTGCCTACAAGCTTTAACTGTCATCCATATATTTTTCACCTCAACTAACTTGAGCGTCGAAGAGTGCACGCTAGGAACCCTCCTGTCTGTTTCTCTAACCTTCTTTTGCATGTCTTCATAATCTCAAGGAAAATTATAGAACGCCTTCTTCCTGACTCCCTTCTCCAAGAAGCTCTTCTATCACCAGGAGGTCCATTCAATCTCTACTCAAAGAAATCGGGAAGTCATGCGTCGACATTCTTGGGTGGGATCAGTGTTGATTTCATCAAAGTATCACCATCTACATAAATTTTTGAAAATAAATTATGTAAAGCTAGGAAGACCTTGAATCTAAGACTTTAGAGCACAATGAGAGAGTTCTACAGAAATCTACAGTACTTGGATTCGGTCCCATTAGAGTTGTTTAAGACTATCAATGAGTTTTGCTCGAAACTCATTGATAGACCTAGAGGATTTGAAAATTTGAAACTTGGACATGGAGTGAAAAGGAGAGTGAAAAGAAGATAGATATGATATGCAACCCAAGTTCTGAGTCTCCAACATGACGTTATGGGTATGTGTCAATTGACACGTTGGTTGAATTTTTGAAAACAGATTATGCATGACTAAGAATACCTTGAATTTAAGATTTTAGAGCACAGTGAGACTAAGGAGCACTACAGAAATCTACAGGACTTAGATTGAGTCCTGTAAAAACTAGCTAAGGCCATTAATGATTTTGCTCAAAATTCATTGATGGACCTAGAGGATTTGAAATTTTGAAACTTGGACATGAAGTGGAAGAAGAGAGTGAAAAGAAGTTAGATATGGTGTGCAACCTTAGTTCTAAGTCTCTTATATGAAGTTATGAGTCTATGTCAATTGACATGTTAATTGAATTTTTGAAAACAGATTGTGCACAACTAAGACCTTGAATTTGAGACTTTAGAGCATGGTGAGACTGAGGAGCACTATAGAAATCTACAGGACTTATATTAGGTTCAATCAGAGCTGGTTAAGCCTATTAATGAGTTTTGCCCGAAACTCATTGATGGACCTAGAGGATTTAAAATTCTAGAACATGGACATAGAGTGGAAGAGGAGAGTATAATGAAGGTAGATATGATGTACAATCTTGATTTTGAGCCTCCTTCATGAAGCTATGCATGTTGATTTTGAACTATCGGAACTATAGTGGTGCTATTTTATAAGGATCAACACTATTGTGTTGGAGAAATAACAACACAGTGGTGCTCGTTTAGAAGAATCATGATCATCGTGGTGCTGATTTTCAAAAATCAACACTAATATATTGGACAAATTATAATACAGTGGTGTTGATTTTGAAAGATCAAAACTTGTGTGATGCTATTATTTAAATATCAAAATTAATGTGTTGGAGAAATCACAACAAAGTAGTGCGGATGTCTAAGGATCAAGACATTGTGATGCTATTTTATAAAGTATGTTAAGTTTCCCGATCTTAGCTTCTTCTTAAACTCACATTTTCATCCCAACCTCCTCTTTCCTTATGGGCCCAACCTGGCTGACCCATCCTTGATAATTGCATATTATTACGGAGTATCAGATAACAACGTTGAATCATGCCATGAAAGTGATTTATGGAAGTCATAATATTTCTTCGCTCTGTTTCTTACCTATAGCAAAATAATCCCTTAGATACTTATTCCAATGAGAAGTCCCGCCAATGATGACTTTGCTATGTTTTTTAACTAATAGCTAGCAATCACAAGCAACTTCTGCTATATGTTATATAAAATTAAATGTTGAATTATAACTCGAACACATGAGTAAAAAATTGAGAGTTACAAAAGTGAGGATGTCAAAGGTGGATATACAGACATACGAGGATAGACAGACTAAAATATGAAAATATTATAGAGAAAATCAAAGTTATGTCTATCGAAAGAAAACTCCAAGAGACATGTAAAATTATGATAAATTAATATGTACATCAAACGTGAAAGAAAATAAGAAAAAAATATTTAAATATAGATCTATATAGCTGATCTCATCTAGTATCTAGTGTGATAAAACTTGAATATTGTTGTTCTATTGTTAATTTGATTTGACATTAGAAGGGTCTCAATCTTTTACTATATATCCTTCATCTTATAATTGCTTCTGATCATATGCAATAACTGCAAAAATTGACCTACATTATCTTCTAGTTCAGTCTTCTAACTCAGTTTTCTTTAGAATGTTAATGCCAACCAAGTCTACTAGATCTATCAGTTACGACTAAATCCCTTCATACTCTGCTCTGCTATCCAAATGCTTCTTGTTTGTTCCTTGTGTTCTTGACTATGAACTTTTTTTAGATAGAATTATAGCATCGATCGATTACACTACTGCAGATGCTATATATATATATATAAAGAACTAAATGATCTCTTAATTATATATATGGACTAGAACGGTCATAAACTAATTAAATGTCTAAAATATTTAATTTGCAAGAACCTTTATAATTATCTCTTATATATCAATGTTCTCCAAATTAAAACATGGCATCAGCATCATGTAATTAATTGTTCTCCATGTTAGAAAGAAAAATGGAATCTAGCTAACACATGATCATCAACAGGCAAATTTCACCCTACATTTTGTCTGTTGCTGCAGTGCAAGCCATAAAGAATAGTAAGAGGACACATTTGATTCCAAATATTCTCTGATCACGCCAATTCAAAAACACTTCCTTCCTTGTGACTAATACTCTGCCACGCCGACTCATTAATCTAATCTAGCTATCCACATTAATTCCTTGTTCATTTTAATTTATATATATATAGATATATAGATAGATAGATAGATTTATTCAGTGAAGTGTTGTATATATGAATGAATGCAATACGTGCATGTTAACAGAAGGAACAAATTAAGGCAGCGTAGAAACCGGAGGATTTTATTCCCTCAAGGCATTGGATTAGTTATATTGATAGGATTCCTTCGTATAGGTTTGGACTGAGACGTCCTTGTGCCATGCAATTACGATGTATACAGAGATATGAAAAATGAAAGAAAGATTAAAAAGAAGAAGAAGAAGAAGAAGAAGAAGAAGAAGTAATTTAGTTTACCAGAGGGAAACTATAATATTCAGCAGTATGAATGGGTCTATTAATCCAACTGCAAGCTAAGTACATTTTAGCAGCATATATCATGTGTATGAGAACATGGAATCATATAGAAGGACTCTTAACTCTGACAAGAACTGTGTGGATCAGTAAAAAAATAATAGTTGTTGTTTAGTTATGAATTTGATGGTGCTAATTAGTAATTAATCGGATCACAGATCTGCAAGAACAAAAGCATGAGATGTGAAGAGGCCTCTATCCTTAAATTAACTTACTAATTTGGTTGCACAATAGATTGAAAAGAAAAATAAATACAATAATAACTTGGAAAGAAATTAAGATAGCTAGAAGACTATATATCAGATAAAATTAACATGGAAACATTATGCTTAATTAATTTCTCCACAGCTATGACAAACATATAACTTGAGAAATTAATATTCAGAGAATTAAGAATAAACCAAAACAGAAACAAGCTCTGCAAGATCACAGACAATATATAAGCGAAGAGAAGGAAGAAGTTTATAACATATAAAGTATATAATATCCAAGCACAAAAGTACTTTAAATCTTTTGCAATATGATCGATTTAATTGATTGTGATCATGATCTACTACTTAACCTGAGGGGCATCTCCAAGCCTGAGCTCAAGATCCAACTCCTCCACATCGAGGTTGACTCCAATCGTATTGATCAAGAAAGGCGAGGCTGGATCAGTTCTTCTTCTCTTGTTCATGCTTATCTTAAACAATTCCTCCTCCTCTTCCTCTTTGTTTGTCTCATCTCGCGTCCCTCGAATTACTTGCTTGCTCAAATCAATTTCATTCAGCAGCTGCAAAGTGGGTCTCTCCTCGAAGAAAAGAGCCTCCTTTTGATAACCATTACAGGCAATTGGTGAACAAACCTGGAAATTGGAATTAGGGTTAGGGTTAGGGTTAGCTTGGTTGATAGTACTGCATGGCTCACTGCTAGTCTCTAAGGTTTCCGATCCTGTGGGACTTGAGCTGGAGTTGTACTGCTTGAGTATGGCCCGGTCCTTGCGGTGGACGTTCATGTGGCCGCCGAGGGCTTGTGCCGACCGGAACTCTCGGCCGCAAAAAGAGCAAGAGTAGGACCGGGGAGGCCATATGCAGCCGCCCAAATGGGCAGAGTCTCTCGCGAAAGCCTCTTCGTCCCACGAAGGCGACTCGACAAAGGAGAAAGAAGGAACCACAAGGTGATCATGATGCCGAGAATTAGGATCGAGGAACACCGACATCTCGTCCCTCGGTCTTCTCTTTGCTATCATCAAGTACTTGGTTTTCTCCATGACTAGCTAGGCTTAACAGTATGCTTGCTAAAGATGAAGGAACAGATAGATAGAGAGCTGGTTTTGCAGAATTAATAAGAGAATAATGAGAATCTTAGCACAGACTAACAAATTTTAAATCATTAATTTTTTCTAATTAAAAATATAAACTTTTTACAACAGACCCGTGAACCAACTTCGATCGAGGATGAATTATTTTACTATGTTACAGTCATCAGTTGAAGGATCATTCAAATCCATGAAGGAGGAGGTTCTATATATATATATATGCTCCAACTGTAAATAATTAATTAAATTTAATGCAAGTCTACATACAAGCTTAATTATTTGTTAATAATATTTAGTTAACTGCTTACTTAAGCTTTTAATTAATTTTTTCAATTTAATTTGTTATTATTCCATCAAAGGAGTACTGGTTGATGAGCACACTTACCCAACACACCATAATTGCATTATAATCTTAACTAATCAACTGATTAAATAAAATTAATTTAATTTAGAGACATTACAGTACCTTTGTTGACAGATGCAATTAAGGACTCGCTACAGACACTTCCCCAGGTTCATATATTAACATTAACAATATAAATTATTTAATGAGAAAGAGACAAAGATTAGGAACACTCTTTTTGAAGTGTCCTACCCCATCTGTCCTATACTTAAATGCCACTCTACTAATTAATTATGCTTAAACATTTTCATGTTAACATCAAATCATTCACATTATTCAAACTTGATCACAGATATTATATCCTTAATTAGTGTACTAATTACATCCATGAAACATAGTTAAGGAAATAATTAGACATAAACTACACAAAGAGGTTTTTTTGAGTAAGAACCCTTTCCACCAATTTTGGTAACATCACTCATGGTTGGCACTTAATTCTGAAGCTTAATTATTGTGGATAATTCCCGAAGACCATTTGAAGACATCAGTCAAACTTCTTCATTTAAATAATATAACTATAGTTTTAAAAATAATTTTGCATGATATAAATTTAACTAAACCTTTTTTAAAATTAAGATATATGATCAAAAAAATCTTAAATCTTTGTCTATATCACACATTTTTTTCTATCTATTATTAATGTTTCAAGTAAAGAGGGAAAATACTTTCATATATATATAGTTTAATTCCTTGTTAATTCTCTTCTTCATGATCATGTTTAACCTCCTTTAAAGCATCAAAATGAACATGAAAGAATCATTTAAGCACTAGTTGTTGACATGGCCCCATACTTTATTATTCAAAGGGAATGAGACAGATACAGTGGAGCAACATGGACAGATTCACAGGTATTAATTAACTCATAATTCTCAAATGATATTATTATAAGTAGTAGTTAGAACTATCACACTTTCTTATTGTCAAGTTGGAATATGAAATGATAAAATTGTGTACAAATTCCTGTGCAGGCATGCATTGTTAATTTTATTTGTTAATTTTTTTTTTATCATATCTTTTCACATTTAATTAAAAGTATTTTGGATGGGTTTTTTGTCATCTTGGATCAAGTGACAGAATATAGAAGAGCATCACATCATATTACTGATGCTGTTTTTATTCACTTTAATCAGTCAGTATTAATGATGCAGTGTTACGTACATATATTTATCTTTGACATTAAATTGAAATTTTGATATCATTCTTCCTTACATATGAAAAAAAAAATCCTGAGTTCATTACATGAATTAAGTATCAAGCACATTTGCTTTTTGTAAAAGGGAAACTAATAGTGCATGGAGTTTTAGTTCGGTTCGAAGTTCGAACTAATATGCCTCAGTGATCTATTAAAAATCAGCTTTAGGTGAGTCGAGCACATTAGAATTTAGGACCCGAGCAATTGGGTCCGAGTCACTCATTCATCATTTGGCATGAGCAAGTATGACTATGAGCTCCAAGTCCTAACCGAGAATTCGCTTATGATATATATCTGAGAAGAACCAAATCAAAGTTAAAATGAGTTCTTTCTTTCTTCAAATAGTGACAGGATCATAACCCTAATTATGATTTTACCACTGACTTGGATATTAAAGGGCTCGTTTTAGACCTTTTTTTGTCACATTATTATTGTCACCATTAAATTTCTTATGACAAGTTTCCAGTGCAAGTAAACTACAATTCTATTCCAACTTCCAAACATATAAAGACAAGACAAATGCCATGAGACTTCCTCCATATCTTAATTAGTCATTACATTATTATCAATATTGAATATGTGATTACTCTAGTCTATTTGAAATTGTCCAATTCTAGTCTCCCTTTGTTTAATCTCTTAAGTACTATATCAATTTAGATGAGAGACTAATCAATAGAAGAAACAACTTAATGAGAGATGTATTCTCCCAATCTTCAATTCATGTTGTCAAAAGTCACCATTGTATTTTCTTCTTACCTTCGACGGAGAAATATATAGACACGTTAATATCGGTATAGGATAAATCAAAACCAATTGTTTTTGTATTTCTCCATCAACTCATTGAGCTGTGCTCGATATCAGATCTAGGTCTGTTCCAACTATCGGCGGAGAGCCTGACTTATAGTCTAGTGTACTAATCTCTCCAACGAACCACGAGCAAGTCGGCAGCTACGAGTCTCTAAGGCACTACTTGGTTTGGCAAGTCAATCCAAAGCAATCTTTGAAGTTTTGAAATAGGTTGATGGCTTTACAATTTGACCGAATTGAGTAGGTAGTACATAAATTTCCGACTCGACATAGTGACTCCGGACCGAATGTTCGAAGACTTAATTTTTTATTATTATTTTGTATTGAATAACAAGTGAAGAAGAAATGAGATCTCAATGATGTCAATTTCATCCCGAATTTGACTATTTGGATTTCTTTATATCTTTTTTTCCCTAACCCACCAGACAGCATGCCTCAAAGACCGGTGTGTGTCCCTCTGCCCAATTTCTAGAAGAGAAAGCCAACGTTTCTATCAAGGATTTATTTGTTTTTTTTTTTAATAAATAAATAAATGACACCCAGGAAACACGTAGAGAATAAGCAGCCAATATTTTTTTTATATATAAAACGAATATATGAAACATTTGTCCAAGGTTTAATTATTCTATTCCAGGGTTCTGGATAATTCAGGCAGTCTAAGAGTAAAAGAAAAAAGTTGATTTTAAATATTTATTTTATTTATCTTTTTAATTTTTTATATTTTATTTTCAAAAGGAGAACAGTTTTTAGATTTTTTTTTTTTTAAAAAAAAAAAATCTTTCACATCAATAATCCATGCATTCTTGTCAAAGTTTGTTTCTGGAAGGCAGAAGGAAAGCGTTATCTTCAGCAAGAAACATGCTTGTCATCATCTTGTTGCCTTTGAACATTCATTATCATGATCATAATCAGTACCTTCCTTTTACCTAACTCCTACTGAATGTAGCAATTTGTCAAATGATGCTGTGGGCGAGAAAAGATCAGATAGAAGGTAATTGATTATTATTATTATTATCATTATTTTATCTCCTTGTACCTTCTACTTAACAAATTTAACTACTATAATATATTGGTCGTCTATATCATCTCAACCATTTCCTCTCATTTATTGTTTTTAGAACTACACTTAATTGATTTTGGATATTAATACTTTCCTAGAGTTATTCAAGTCTCAGATCCTTAAGTACAAAGAATTGTATCATAACTTCATTTTAGTTACACTTTTCTTTATGCTACTAATAAATAATAGATCTATGACATCTAAAAATCTCAGTAAGTATAGTAAAATATGTAAATTCTTCCCATACTAATTGTTTTTTTTCTGTTATTTATTTAACAGGCTACCATCGACACTCAACCTCCACATCCTTTTAAATGCAATCTCACTTAATTTGTCTCAACTCTCAACCAAACGTTGCTTTGAAGAATGCTGTAACCAAGCAACACTTGAACCTCTACTTTAACAGTTGAGTTCATCCATCATTCACTCAGAATGGAGGGTCTCCTTCCATTAGCCTACAGGGCGATAATCAGATACAAGAAAAGTGGGCAGTCTCCTGATGAAGGGCGTTTAGTGTCTAAGAACAAGCTTTCAGTTCCATAGGCCCGGTTAGCCGCTGCCGAATCCAGTCAGCCTCTGTCATCAAATTCCAACTTTCCTTCACCTAGAGCTCTCCCTAATTCTGCAGCACCTTGGTCTCCTCGGTAGCATTGGCATGAAGTGGTTTGCCAAATTTTATACCAGGTAGGGAGTTCTAAGTTTAATTTGCAAATTTTTTGGTCATGAATATGAAAAATGTGATCCCTGTTTCTCCTATAATCTAAGAGTCCTGTTGCTCCTAGTCCTAGCTCATGCGTTATTATGATAGCAGAATTAAAATCTGAAATGCTACTACTGTTGGTTTGGTGACTGACTTTATTCAGTATTGATCCAAGGAGTTCATATTTTTATTCAGTGTTGTATCAGCTTAATATTTGACTGGATAAAGGGTTTTAAAGTTCTTGATGTATAAGCTACTACGTAATTCAAGTGCATATTCATCATCCATTTTCCTTTACAATCTTTATTAAGATAGAGATGTCATGCAACATGGAACAGAGTTTTGCATTTCAACATTCATAAAAGCTTTCAGATACTCGTACAC
Source organism: Hedychium gardnerianum (assembly GCA_038050645.1). Taxonomy (NCBI): domain Eukaryota; kingdom Viridiplantae; phylum Streptophyta; class Magnoliopsida; order Zingiberales; family Zingiberaceae; genus Hedychium; species Hedychium gardnerianum. The sequence goes on from JBBUKS010000049.1 coordinate 2,238,387, forward strand.
TGCTAAAACTCAAATTAGAGACTAAATTATTACATAAGATTTTGGCTTCTCAGCGTACAGGTACAATTTATATTGATGCCAGAAGCCAAAACGTCACTAACGAAGACATGGAAATCAACAGCCATGTAACAAATGCAAATACGATGGAAATCTCAAACCTGCCACATGAAAAATGAGGAATTGTTCTGCAGAAGTGCACATCTCTAGCGAATAAGACTATGACTCCAGCTGAGGAGCAAGCAGCTGCAAGTGATAAAGTAGCTGTTACCTGAAAATACAAGATTTACAGATTCAATGAATTTTGTCAATTAAAGCTAGATATGCATGTGAAGGCTTGAAGATTTACATTGAGGATCAAGGGTGCCATATAAGAAACTGATCGACACAATAGAGAACATTATGAAAGAACATTGGTGAAAGTTTCCGTAGGTTGATGAATTATTGTCCTTTAAGTCAATAGTATTGTGCCTCATTAAATATACACATTCTTTTTCTGCAGCATGGCATAGGCAATGAATAAATACATGAACCATTGTAAATCAATTATAGTAGAATAAAAGGTCCCTAAAGGTCAGTCAATTGAAAACTTAAGCTCAATTTCAAAAGCTTTAACCATGATCAACTAATAAAATCAGACTTACGTACAGGGATAACATGGATAGCATTGGCTATTTTTTTAAAGATGACAGAATTAAGTACTTACCCAGTCACCGACCACGAATAAGCTAACTAAAACTGGGCTATGGAGATCTCTTTTGATCTTTAGGGCATATGCATCAAGGCATGCAAGTCCAAAACTCCACAAAACTTGCAGCCCCATAGAAGCAATTAAGTAGCTGAGTCAGAAAAAGGCATCCAAAGGATCAATACAGATTCAGAGAGAAAAACATCATAATGGAGATTAGTAATAACATATGCCAAACAAGCTTTGTGACATGGAATGATCTTTTGGTCTTTCGCTCTATGCAAGGCTTTTGGATTTAATGCTCTTTAAATTCAACTATTGTCAGATAAGCTTAGTTCTGTAAAAATATTAAAACAAGTTGCTGTTAGAATTACCTTAAATTGTTTAAAATTGATCCATTTCCAAATATAAAAAGGTGCATTCACTAACTCATGATCAATTAGAGCAGTTAAACCAACTTTAGAACAGTATATCCTCAGTAGGATGCTGAGAATATAAAAACATAGTATAATGTGAGAAATAAGATCTTTAATCTTATCTGGATTCTCTTTAATACGTAGTATCCATGATGTGCACATAACGCATCAAGGAGGAAATGCAATATAGCGCTTGGAACTCTGATTTGAGAAGCAATTACATTCCAACAAATTTCAGGTTGCAAAGACAAAAACTGGTTTGCTTAAGATCTCAAATTCTATTTATGATCTTCAGGAGGCTCTGAAGCTTAGCCTTAATTATTTTTCTTGTTTTATTCTGTTAGATTAAGTTTTGCAGGGCTGCTTGAGACAATATTGATTACTCTTCGGTTCCAGCATTTCAGGAAATTATACTTAGTATCATTAACCAGTGCTTATGTTTCTCACCTAGCATACAATTAGATTATAAAGTGACGTTCATGTGAAAAATAGCATGTATGATAATGTATATTACAAAACTGTGGTGTTAATGCAAAAAGAGGGAAACAAACTTGGCATTGACACCATTAAGGGAAGGCCAATATTGCAGAATAGACAGTCAAAGAAGGTTAGCATCTGTTCCTTAACAGAGGCCATGGAGCGCATTAAAGGCTAATTGTTACAAAAAAGACTGGATCTTATCTGAGACTTTTCTTAACAATGTTAAGACTAATGGGAGGAAAAAGGGGGAGTGAATCATTGGGCAAGGCATCCAAAACTCTTAGGAGGAATACTCACATTATCATGGTCATTCCTGATGCCGTCACACCTCTCAAGTTTTCTTAAAATATGCAGTAGATTTTTAATTTTTTAAGGAAAAAAAAGTACTTTCGCGTAGGATGGAGCATCAATCGGCCGATCGATCAACTATGACAAAAAAAAATGCAAAACGACGAAAGTTTAATCCGACAGCTTTCTGAGAAGATATTCTTCAGCTATAACACGCCATTTTCAATGTTAAGCACAAAACAAAAAAAACAAAAAAAAATTGCAGCAAATAAGGAGCTCAACAATCATGCAGTAACACCAGATCTGGAAAGAAAGCGGAAAGATCGAGTCCGTACCAGAAGGCAGTGTAGTTGGAGAACCCTAATGCGGATACCATAACCCCAATGGAAGTCCCTGCAAAGGCGCATTGCCCGGTCCTCAGCAGCAGCCCGCTCCATGTCCCAGGGCTTCCCACCACAACCTTCATCACCCTGCCAAGCAACCTTCGATCCTTTCTCACCACACTCCTAGTGGATCTAACCTAAGCAACGGAGCTCAGCCCAATCGATCGCCTTCCTCCTCGCATCTTTTATCGCCCAATCCCTACCGATCTTTGTTCCTTTCTCGGAATTCAAAACGGTCATTGATGGCCCTCGCCTCCTATTATTCTTTTTGCACGAAAAGGAACGAAGACACTGCGAGCGATGTCGGACGGGGAGAGATACAGGATCAAGTGTTCGACTTCCGACAGGATACCTACCATCTGGAAACTATAAACTACTGGGCAAATTTGCAGAAGGCACCTCACGTTTTTTTTATATTTAACTCTTGTCCCTATTTATAGAATAATCTCAATCTATAATCTTTTAAAATATAAATTATTATTAAAAGGAAGGAAAACAAGGATAAAAAAGATAATATTATTAATTTTGTTACAAATAAACTAACTGACTTACCTTATGAATTGATTTATTGCTCTAATGAATATCCTAACGTAAAATTAATTGGTAAAAATATTATCATCTCTTTAAAAAGCCACTAGTCACTATGAAGGAAAAAGTAAACCAAAATCCAAAATTTGCAGACTTCATTATGATTTGTCGTTTACTAGAAATTCACCTCAAGCAAAGGAAATCTAATTTTCAAGCACTAAGACACACTAAATTTAGAGAGAGAAAAGAATAATCTACAAGTATTTGCGATTAATCCTAAAACCCCTCAGAACACGAACTGTTTAAGCTTTCTTCAAGAAGAACATCTATCTAGCTCGAGCAACAAAAAGTGTTTGAGCTTCCAGCAGAAGAATCAGCCACATTGATGGTTGTGCCTTGACCAGGGGGTGCAGTATTCCTTGCTGCCTCTTGGGCCGCAAGTGCCTTCTTGTTTAATATGTGATAGATCTCTGTTAGAATCGTTTGAAACGCCTTCTCGATGTTTTGCGATCCTAGTGCTGAAGTCTCCAAGAAAGACAGTTCTTCCTTCTCGGCGTATTCCTGTCCTTCGCTTTCTGAAACTGCTCTTAGATGCGTCAAATCTGACTTATTACCAGCCATCATGATGGCAATGTTGGAGTCTGCATGGTCTCTGAGTTCGTGTAGCCACCTCTGCATATTGTCGAAGGTTTGCTTCTTCGTTATATCGTAGACGAGAAGTGCTCCCACCGCACCCCGGTAGTATGCACTGGTGATGGCACGGTACCTTTCTTGACCAGCTGTGTCCCAAATTTGTACCTTGACTGTCTTCCCTTCAATCTGTTTATTTCATACAAACCCAGAAGTTAAATAGAATTTGAAAAGAAAAAAAATAATTAAAAAAACATTATTTCATGTAGAACGAAATAGTTATTCACCTAAACGTTATAAAATTTGTACATTTCTAAAGAACTCCCCCCCCCCTTTTTTTTTCCTTTATTTCCCTTCAAATTCTAAGTAATGTAAAGTTTTTTTTCCCATCCAGGCTCCCTTCAGTCTTTTTTACTTCTCTTGTCTCACTGACTGAAGAGTTGAGAAGGTAGCAGTTGAATTTACAATAAAGTGAAACAATAGGGAACATAATGAAATCATGGTTTAGGTATTTTACCATTCTGCATAACACAAACAGCAGCTACATGTCTGCTACAGAAATAAATGAGGCACATTTTGGCTCAGATGCTCAAATTCAATAACAAAGTAAGAGAATCTTTCATAAGACACACAATTAAGATTTCCCTGGAACACTAGTTCATGAAGGTAATTTTCCATAAATCATACGCAAAATTGTCCAACTGAAGAAACAAATGTCATGTTTGTTTAAGTCGATTCCTAATGTTGGGGTGTTTAGGTACCACCGATCACCCGACTGTTAAGCTTTCGAGCCTTGGCGATCCTTTTGCTCATGTGTTTGTTTTCGTTCTTCCTCTCTTTCAGAACAATTCAAATTCTTGGCAACTATAAGAACAGAGTTGACCAATTGAACCAATTTATGCAGCGAGTCTGGCCATTGTAAATAGCTAAGTGAGGGTGAAAAATGTAAATGCATTTTTTGTCAGCTAGGTACCTTTTTGTTGGCTAAAGATCAACATTGAACACTCCATTATTATCATTTGATGAATATTTTAAATAAATTTTAAGTTTTTAGCTTGGCTTATATGAGGAATAGCTTTAGGATCATCTGCCTCTAGTGAATCTATTCTTATGGGAGGTAGTTTGCAAAACCGAGAAACATTAATCTACAACATTCGCATTAATATAGTTCTAAAAATACATCCAAAAAGAAAGAATGATGAGCATCGATTGGACAATCATGTTATAGTTCCAAAACGTAGAGTTTATTCACACAGAGAAATTCCAGGCATAATACAAATTGGAGGCGTTATAGATTAGCAAACGGAGATTGATGGGGGGAAAATATCCTGTATGAACTTGATTACAAGTTGTTGTTATTGGATCTAAAACTCTATTTAGAACATGTAATGCCCCAATATTTCACGAACAGGACAAAAGCTAGGAATTGAAGTGAGATCTTACCTGAAGGGTCTTGGTAGCGAACTCGACACCAATGGTGGACTTGGAATCCAATGAAAACTCGTTGCGGGTGAACCTGGAGAGGATGTTGGACTTCCCGACGCCGGAATCCCCGATCAGGACGATTTTGAAGAGGTAATCGTACTCGTGGTCCAATCGTTGCGCCATCTCCGCCGCCGACGCCGCCGCCCTACCCACCGACCAGAAGTGGATGATCAAACCAGAACAGGTTCCGAGGAATCGCGATCGAGGTCGATGATCAAACAAAGGAAACGGCGATCAGAAACGGATTCGAACACCGAATCCAAACGAATTGCTACAGACAGAAGTCGAGAACGGATTGAGAGATGAGGAGGAACCTGGTTCCGAGATCCGATCGATGGAAACGAAGACGTCAACGGGGATCAAAACGGAAATGACCGGACCACGACATTAATCAACTCGATAAAATCTCATCGTATCACTGATTGGACCGGCACTCACAGGTCGTATTGAAAATATTTTTATTCCAATATATTAAAATAAATTATTTTTAAAAAAAATACAAAAAACTTCTATATTAAAAAAAATATTTATTAATTTAGTTAAAATTCAAATAGCTTCCCCTTCCATTGTCATAAAATTCTGCTAATAATATTAATATTAATATTAATATTAAAATACAAACTACAAACTCTAATTTAGATGTTTCACGACGTGAATACTTGGACAACTGTGTTCTTCATGACTCTGCTTCATCACCAGAGCCTTTACTCTTTTGCAGCTCGTTGCTGAGATAACTCGTCAACACCTTCTTCACTCCAAATCCACGAATACTGTGCTTCTTATTGTACACCAAAGGAGATCTCTCTCCCCTCGACGAGCAGCTTATCAGCGGATTGCCGTAAGCAGCCATGTAAGGAACGGTGCCTGAGACTGGCACTGCCACTGCTGCTGCTGCCTTCTTCTTCTTCTGCGCCATAATTCCAAGCGCAGGAGGAAGAACTGAAGAAGAATTCTGACCTGAATGCCTGCAGTATTCATCCACGTGCAACAGATCGTCGATTCGAGCCACGATGTTGAACGCGAGGCTCTCCAAAACCCTCGAATAGCTCTCCAAGATCGACTTCCCGATGTCCTAAAAAAAACAAAAATCGAGATTGTTCATATGGTTACTGTAATTTAGAAGTTCAGTTTCAGTAAGGAGCGGAGGAGGTGTACCTTGTTGAACTGGATCTTGCTGGTGTCGAGCGCGGTTTGAGAAAGGTTGGGAAATCTCTGCTTCAGGCAGATCAAGAGCGTTTCAGCTCGCTCGGCGAGGAGAGGTTTAGCGGATGTCCTTCTTCGCCAGATGTAGATCGACGCCTCGACTCGATTCGCGACCTCGAGAACCTGATGTTCCGACGACAAATCCAGGCAATCGAGCAGGCACTCCGGCGTGAACTGATCGGAAGTGACAAAGCGATACAACAGATCGCCTAAACTCGCTCTGCCGCTCTGCGAGCTCAAATCGGATTTCGGTCGCTTGTTTGTGCTAAAAATTCAATTTTGGGATCGACGGAGAGGAGATCGTTACCTTGGGGAGCGAGGCGAGGTAAGGCTCGGGGACTTCCATCTCCGACAAGGTGTTGCTGTTGATCGCCATGGCGGCTTTCAAGATCTGGCTCGTGGATTCGCGCTTGTGGTGCAGGGCTTTCCTGGTTTGTTCTTGGAGGCCAGCGGCGGGAAGTCGGGGAACGGGGAGCCACCACTTGTCTTCTCGTCGGTGAAGCGTGCGAAAGGAGGCGGAGCCGCCGCCACCGTCGGAATCCGGCGCGAGGATGCCTTGATCGACGTACCAGAACTCTGTTTCATTGAAACTCTCAAGCACTTCCTGCGCAGATTAACGAAGATGATCACCAAAATCCCCCCCAAAAAACACAAATTATTTGAGATTAAAACATTTGGAATCTTACAAGGAGCATGTTGTCCAGTTTCCTTAGAGCTGGGAGATTGATGTATAGATCAGATCGAGGTCTACAGGTCATGACCTGAGAATTAACGAGTGTAAGAAAACAAATTCAACTAACACACACAAAAAAACATGTTTTTGTGTGTGTAAATCAAAACCTCGAGCTTGGTTCCATCAGGAAACGTTTGCCAAGATGGAATCATTTCCACTATGTGATCACTGACACACAGAAGCCACTCCATCTCCCTTCTCCACATTGTCTTCTTCTCAGGAGCAAGAGGCTCCAACCTCCACAATTGCCCAAAGGCTGTGGCTGAGAAAGTAGTAATTCCAACAACAAGATTAATATAAAAGCTTTGCAAATTAAGAATAATATAAATGAAAGCATTTTTTTTTTACCACAGAGATTGGTGATGGCATTAGAGATCGCCAGTGCCGTGCACACTCCTTTGCCACACCCCGACATGTCTTCTCCAAGCAGCAATTTGGCAAATCTCTCTTTCATCATCTCCATCTCTGAAAAAAAAAATCCATCTTTTTCACAAACTGAGCTTCAATTTCAAGTTTTTTTCTCCAAATCAAATGAATTCCAGACAAAATTACCTGAACACTTGGTCTTCAAATCTCCGACCAATCCGTCGTCGCCATCCCCTTCACTAGCCTTCTTGATTTCATCGTCAATCTCCAAGCCTGAAACAGAGCTCTGCTTCAGCGGCCAACCCACCGGCGGCGGCGCCGTCTGCTCCGCCGAGGACGAGGTCCCGAGGCTGGATCTGCTGCAGCTACTGTCGCAGCCCTCTTCCTCGCTGAATAAGTCCCCTCCCGTCTCCACCTCATCCCTGCTGCTCTCTTCTCCCTCACAGCACTTGTTCTCCTCCTCCTCCACACCGTCCCCCATGGCCACCACCTCCTCTCCCCAATCCCGCAGAGCTGCCGTCGCTGCTAAAAAAGACTAGGTCGGTCAAGGAGATGATTACTGATACTCGCCATGTCACATGAACATGGAAACACAAGCAGCGCCTTGGCCTCTTAAATTTCCCAACTTTTTCGCCCCTGAGACGATGGAGAAGGCTTTTATTGCACCGTGCTCCTCCTCGCCCGTTGCGCTACGTCTCTTTCGTTCACCGTGACGTTGGAGGTTTGAATTACGAAAGAAAAACAAAACTTTTTGTGATCAATTTCTTGGGAGAATAACGCCGGAGCTTTTCAACTGCCGTGATTTTAATTTTAAAAAAAGAACAATAAAAATCAGATGCTTCTTATGAGAAAATGACAGGTTGGAGAAGACAGAGTTGCTGTGGACCGCCGAACAAGTACAAGACAATTGGTGCGGATATAGATGCTGCTGCTTCCCTATTGGTTCAAAATTAATTAACAAAATCTAAAAAGAAAGGTTAATAAACACAAAGGCGTATTTGTTGAGGTGTCATTAATGTTCGTTGCCATGTATGTCAACGAGGAATGTGCGATGATCTCGTTGTTAATTTTTAACACCGTAAATGGATTTTGTCAAGCATTAATTGTTTCAAAAAAAAAACATTTTTGAATTTTTTTCTTCAAATATTTATTACATTTTTATTTTTTAAATATTAATCTCTGGCAGAGAAAAAGAAAAAGAAAAAGGAAAAGACAGATGTTCTTCTTTTTTTCCTGTCAGCCGCTGCCGCTTTTCATATTTTTTAAATTCGTCCTCCAACGGTCGGCTGAACAGACCGTTGGGTTTCAGTGTTCTTCCCGATTCAGTCCACGTGTCAATAGGAGTAATTTACTCTGTGAAAATTAATAGTAATGTGGCGTAATTTAGCCAATGTTTAATTTGGAATGCTAATTAATTTGAGTAAACCCAAGTTTAAGGACGTAAAGATGTAAAATAGGAGTAATTAATTCCGTTAATTTTGTACGGTTAGAAATTAGAAGATTATAATGACAATAGAGTAATTAGAGTACAAATAAACGAAATATTATGGTGTAATTACTAATTAGTGGCGAGGAATTGAGAGAGGTGGCGATATGGTAAATAAAAGCATCGCCACGAAGATGAGAACGTGGGTTCGTGCGGAATCCAAATTAGTAATGTTCAATTTACCCCTTCAACTTTTCCGATTTTATCAATATGGTCCCTTTCAAAGCTCCTATCTGGCTATCTCAGAGCTTTAAACAAGAAGCTCAAATTTTGTATTGTCCAAACTCCAAACATAAAGTAATTAAGTCAAGTTTGATTTAATCTTAATTTATTTAAATATTATCAATATTTTTAATTCAAATTTATTTGATTGTTTAAGTTTTTTATATTTTAAATTTGATATTATAAGTCAGTTTATTAATTTTGATAATTTTTATTAATAATTTTTCTTTAAAAATATTAATAAATCGAATATTTATTTAAGTTTATTTATTTAGATTAATAAGTTATTTAAATTTATTAATTTAATTGTTTTTTATCCATTTTTATTAAAGTTATATTATTTTTTAATCAAAAGTATCTAGTTTTAATTAAAATTATTAAAATAATATACGGATAATTAACAAAGATAATTGAAAAAAATATGGTGCAAATGTGCATTTAATATTTCTTTCAATATTGACATGTGCATAGAATATGTAGAATTTAAATTTAATAATATTAAATATAATAAGATAATTATTAAAATAGTAGATGATAAATTATCTAAACTATATTTAGGATAGAATATGAGGTGGAAGTAAAATTGAAGAGTCTAATTACACTAAGAAAAGTCCCAAGAATACAACGGTCTTGACTTAAATCGAATCTGATCAAATCTAAAGTTATTAAGTAAATTTTGATAAAAATTTACTAATAACTTTATCCATATCAGAACAAATTAAATTAGGACTAATACAATTTTATGAGCCTCTTGAGTTTCATCATGCCTTCAAACTTTAATTCCATAATCTAGATAGTATGTTATGAGTTTTTGAAATTTAGATAGTTTAATATAATTTTGGCACAAACTCATTATTGGACTTAGATATATCATATCTACTCAACAATAGTACAAATGTGTTCTTGGGACTCTCTCTAACTCTAACTATGCTCAAATTTTTAAAATTTGGACAATGTACAAACATTAATGAGTTTTGATCAAAACTCACTAATAACCCTAGAAACATTAGAATCAACTCAAACTAGTACTAATGTACTCCTACGAACCTCTCGAGTTTCATCATGCTCTCAAATTTTAATTGCACAGTTTGATAGCATGTTGTGGATTTCTAAAATTTAGATAACTTAGTGTAATTTTGGCACAAATTCACTATTAGATTCATGTCTATCATATTCACTTAATAACCATATAAATGTGTTCTTAGGACTTCTCTGACTCTAATCATGCCTAAAATTTGTGGACATTGGTGATGTTGTTGAATAAATATGATATGTCTAAATTCAACAATGAGTTTATGCTAAATTTATTTAAAGTCATATAAATTTTAGAAACTCACAATAGTTTATCTAAGGTGTGAAGTCAATATTGGAGGGCATAGTGAAACTCAAAAAGTTACTAGGTGTGCATTGGATCTAGTTTAGGTTAATTCAAATGTGATTAAATAATGAATTTTGATCAAAATTCATTGATAATCATACAATGTTCAAATTTTAAAATTATGAATATGGTTAGAGTCAAGAGAGTCCCAAAAACATATTGGTATTATTGTTGTGCGAATATGATATACCTAAGTCCAACCGTAAATTTGTTTCAAATTTATTCAAAGTTATGCAATTTTAAAAACTCACAACAACCTATATAAGATGTGATCTAAAAGTTGGGTGGTGAGACTTAAGAAACTACTAGGAATGTATTGATCTTGGTTTGGATTGATTCGAATGTAACTAAGACCATCAATGAGTTTTAGTGAATTTTGGCCAAAACTTACTAATAATCGTATAATGTCCAAATTTGAAAATTTTGGACATTGTCAGAGTTAGAAGAGTCCCAAGAACACATTGATGTTGTTGTTGAGTGCATCTTATATGAGTAAGTCTAATAGTGAGTTTGTGCCAAAATTATACATAATTATCTAAATTTTAAAAACCTAAACATGCTATCTATGATGTGAAATAAATATTTAAGGACATGAAACTCGAGAGGCTCATAGAAGTATATTAGTCTAAGTTTGAATTGATTTTGATGTGATTAAGGTTATCAATGAGTTTTGATCAAAATCATATTGATCAGAGTCAAAGGAGTCCCAAGATCATATTAGTATTGTTGTTGAGTGACTATGATATATCTAAATCTAACAGTGAGTTTATGCCAAATTTATTCAAAGTCGTATAAATTTTAAAAACTCACAGTAGCCTATTTAAGGTGTGAAACTAAAGTTGGAGGACATGATAAAACTCAAGAGGCTATTAGAAATGTATTAGTTCTAATTTGAGTTAATTCATATGTGACTAAGGTCATCAGTGAGTTTTGATCAAAATTTACTAATGGTCGTACAATATTCAGATTTTAAAATTTTGAACATGGTTAGAGTTATGAGAGTCTAAAAAATACATTGATATTATTGTTGAATAATATGATATGCCTAAGTTCAATAATAAATTTATGTCAAATTTATTTAAAGTTATATAAATTTGTGTGAAATTAAAATTGAAGAGCATGGTGGACTTAAGAGGCTTTAAAAAAATATAGATCTGTCACGTTAGCGGCTTCCCATGACTATCCTACGTTTTTGGGAGGGAGGTAAATTAGGATTCAAAATTGGAAAGTGCATAGCCCCAGCGGTTCGCAACGATGATAAAATTTTGTATCGAAATTCGACTATCTTATATACTCACTAATGTATGAGCCTTTTAAGAGTGTATTGATAAGTTGATTCAGATGTAGTTAAAGTAATTATTAAATTTTAATTAAAATTTATTAATAACTTTAGATTATCAGATTCGATTTAAATAAATACTATTATATTCTTGAGATTCTTATGTCTTCCAATTTTAATTCTATCATATATTTAATATATTACGAGTTTTTTTTTAAAAAAAAATAACTGTTTTTAAGAGAGAGAAAGAATGCGTAATTATTTTTTTAAATTGTTAAATGTACTTTATGCTCATGGGTCGGATAAGTGCGTACGTAGGGGAATTTTCTTTGTCTGTTTGAAAGAACGTGCATAATTTAATAAATATTAAAGTATGATTTGTTATTTGAATATTAATAAAAGTATAGAATTTAGGGTTTAAGCTTAAGTAAATTACCGTTTATAAAATTCTGATCGCGTAGTGGCTCGCCGGCCCGGTTCAGGGCCGAACCACGAGGCGCCGCGGATCAGTCAAATCTCAAAAAAAAGTCGTTTGTCTTTCTCCTCCTTTTGCATTTTCTGAAATTTGTAGTTTACCGCCTCGAGTTCCATTATTTAACTTCCCATAGACGCGCCGCATATAAGTTCAGTCGCTTATGTTTTAGACGAGGGTTCTCCGTAAGTCATAACTATAAGCTGGGCATTTTTGCCACGTTAATCCGAAATTTTAGGATAATGTCTTAGAATTCGAACCCTAAAATAGGGTAAACAATAATGATCGATTACGAAAAATAATTTTAGATTACTTTCTTATCAGAAATTTTAGGAGCTTTCGAATCTAAACGAATTAAATTAAGAATGGTCAAAAGTATGGCGCAAGTGTTGAGCTGGTAAATTTATGCAAAATTAGGAGGCAAAGTGAAAATGTCTTATGTTTATATTTATTTAACTTTATTTTTTTTTAATGGTTAACCACGAGAATCGAGGTTCTTTCTCTCCAGACGCTCTCTGCCCTGCGTTCGCCACTTGCTTCATCGTCGCCACCGACGTCCGCCGGATCCGCGTCGTCGCTGTCGAGGTGTTTAACCATCGTTGATTTGGACGATCTGCTCTTGGAGGAGGCAGGCGTTTTCTTGGGTGATCCGTCAAAGAGATTGATAGGGGATTGGATTTATCGGTGAGGGGACGGTGGAGGAGGAAGGCGAAGCGATGTGCAGGATTGCAGTGGATGGATGATAGACTGGCAATGCGTGACCTCGCTTGCGTTCGGTAGTCATGACGATCAACGTTGCCCGAGAGGGCTCCAAGGTTCTTTTGCGACCACTCGGTTTTTCTGGTTTGTATGCTTTATGGCTGAGCGATGAGTTGGTTGTGGTGATGCTTGCAGCTATGGAGGAGGGTGTCGATGGAGACGTCTATGGAGCTTCAGCTTCTTACGGAAAAGTGGAGGCTTCTGCTCGCTGGGATCGTGTTTCAGGTACGAACACCGATATCTGATCGCTGGAACTTTTTTTTGGGCTTAGAAATTTAGCAACTGTTCTTCATTGTAACAGAAGAATCGATTCGTTATATCATTATTGCCTTTTTTGCCCTGTTATCATAATCTAGAAAAAGGAAATATAAGATCACAATTACAATTTGCTAGTGGAGCTTCACATTTTGACAATGATGGCTCTTATTGGGGACACAAGATCCACACATTAAGAGCAACGAAGAAGAATCAATGTGGTGCCTGCACATCAAATGTGAAAAAAAAAGAAATGAAAAAGAAAGACATGAATTTAACATGGTTCAGAGGAAGGCCTAACTTAACTGTCAATGGAGGAGGAAATTTAAATTTCAAGAGAGACATGAAAGACTGTCATCCTTTTGTTCTTCCTCCAAATGCAGGGCCAACTAAAATAAAAGGTAGTTACCTTCCATTTTCTCTCCAACTCTTCCAAGGACCAATCTTATCTAACCTTTAAGAAATTCAAATAAACATAAAAATTTATGCTTATCTAAACAATGATTGCATGCATGTATTTGGCATGTGCCCTTACGGGCCATCGCAAAATACACTTCTACAACTGATGAACATCTCTTCCTCATCCAACAACCTTATTGGACCCTCTAATATGAGAATGATCATATTGTTTCTCAAACTTGGCAAAGTGCAAAATACCTGTGTGATCAAATATTTCAGTGAATCCTTTATCATTCCATACGAATGCTCTTGCTAGCATCAAATGACTTTGATATCTCTTGTTGGCATGCAAGATTCACACCTTAAACACATTAGTAAATTAAAACATTGTTTGCACAATCAAACGCAACAGAGGCAAAAAAAGGAAAACACTGAATTTAATATGGGTTAGCCTAAGATCATGGTCTACGCTCATAGAAAAAGCAGGAGAAATATTAATTTCAAGAGATGCGAAGGCTCTCTAGCTATTTTCATCCTTTCATGCTGTCCACATGTTTGACCACTAGAAATACAAACTCCCACATTTCCTTTTTTATGCCTATACCCCATGGAGTACAATTTGTAGAACTCTCAAGCACCTAATATATGAGTCCACAAGGCAACATAGGTCTTCATACCCTATATCTATTTAGTGAGAAATAGGGAGATTACATTCATTCATTAGTATGTGTTTGTCCATCCGTGCAATGACTGGATATTCATAATGATTTGTTTAGGTAAACACTATCTTAATTATAATGGCTTGCACATGTGGCCTATGGGTCACTACACAACACTTGAGAGAATCTCAGTGATTGACATTACCAATAATATGGATTATTTGCTCTATGCATTCATAACAGAGATTTCATCTGTCTCGCTTCTCTTCTTTCTGTTTATTTTTGAAGATTCATTTTATGGATTGCAGGGTGCAGTGATTTGTTATCTTTAACATTTTGAGTGTTTATTTTCAGCTATAAACTGTAGATAAGATCTAAATGTATTTCAATTTTAGAATTTCTTTTATCAAATCTATGTTAATTAGGCAATATAATTTCTGGGCACAAGATCTTGTTAAACATAAAAATGTAGTGTTTCTTTTGAATTCTTGAGTAATATTCATGGAATTTGACATGACCATATTTGAGCTTTCTTCTTTCTTGTCTGTGAAGGGTATGAATGCTTTTTTTTTAATTTATTATGATAAAAGTACAAATAACAGTTCCTATCCTCACCATAGCTACTTTGATATAGGTTACTTGAGTAAATCCTAAACTATTCTCGGGTGCATTCATTGTTTATGCTATGCATTGTTAGCATGTAAAAAAGATTCCACTCATCTAATCTTTGATTGAATAAATCCTCACGTCATATTTTGACTTTTTTTAGTATTTGCATGGTTTGGCTGCTCGTGGAGTTCATTATCTACATCGACCTGGGCCAATCTTACAGGATTTTGGGTATATGATACTTCCAGTGAGTGTACTAGTTCATTTTTCTGTCTTGGTCATAGCTTCTTACAATACAAACTTATTTACTCTAGAAATTGATGGATTAATTTTACACGCTATTCTTAGGAGCTTGGGAAGGAAAGAGGTTATGTGAGTGAGAGCCTGTTCACCTTCATCTTTCTGTCTTTCTTTCTGGTTTGTTTATATCCCTGCTGTATTTTTTATTTCACTTTGCTCTGAAGCTTCTGATAGCTTGCATCTGTTTATGATTACCTGATGATAACTGGATATGTTTCAAGCACAAGTTTAATTTGGCATAACTATTTGAGCTTTTCGTTTGGAGATTTCTTATTGTTGGTTTTTACCTACTGAAAGTTACTTCATTGAGTAGCCTTTAAATTGCAGTTGTTTCATGCTAGGATTTCCTGAATCTCTTAGGCTCTTTCATTCCTCGCTCTCTGTAATTCTGCAAGATTTGCTGTTAATCAATGCTCAACTTGTTTTATGACACATGGCCTAGTGGAAATTTCTTTTCTTATTTTTTTTTTCTGGATTTCCAGGCTACCCCATGCAGGCATTATATCTGATGCGTGATTTTGTTTTGCTACAGTGGACATTTCATCCCTTTGTCTATCACAGCAAACGCTTCTACACTGTCTTGCTCTGGCGTAGAGTTTTGGCATCTTTGGTTGTAGGTTCTATCATCAATATTCTCATTCCTACTTATTCTTTGTCAACTAACATTCTTGGTCATTTGTACTTAACGTGAAGCATCTTTGATTCAGGGATCACAAGTCCTCCGGATCCTTACTTTCTATTCTACACAGCTTCCTGGACCTAATTATCACTGTCGTGAGGTATTTACCATTATTAAATGCTGATAGTTCCTTATAGGATTAAAGTGCCTAGATGGCAACCAGTTGCAAAAGTCCGTGCCATTGCAACATATAAATTAAAATTGAATTTTGAATAATCTTCACTGATTTTCCAGATAAAAATGGAGTATAATTTTGGATTGTAGACAATGAAACAATCATAGATCGACATATTTTACTTCTCATGCAGGGATCAGAGCTTGCTAGACTACCACCACCACAAAGTTTATCTGAAGTGCTCCTGTTAAACTGTATACAACTCTTCTTATAAGAATCAATCTTGTTGTCTACTTGTTTTTTTGTTCCTTTACCTAGTTTTCCCTTTTAGTTCCACAAGGGATGATATATGGGTGCGGCGATCTTATATTCTCGTCCCATATGATATTTACATTGGTCTTTGTACTCACGTACCAGAAGTATGGTTCTAAAAGGTAATCTTTTTTTATTTGTTATAAACACGACTGTGCCGCTTCATAGACAATAATTTCTTTGATTAGAGAGACATCAAAATCCTGAGCAAGCACTCCTTTTGATGCATTTCAAAGTTACATGAATGCAGCTCCTTGCAGGCTCATTAAACTCTTGGCATGGACCCTTGCTGTAGTTCAAAGTCTACTCATTGTAGCTTCGCGCAAACATTACACAGTTGATGTTGTTGTTGCGTGGTTAGTGATTCACCAGCAATCTCACTTTCTTCTATCATTTGACGTGTTTTAACCAGTTATGGTGGCTGCAGGTATTCTGTGAATTTGGTAGTATTTTTTGTCAACAAAAAGCTACCAGGTAGGAACCCTTTTCTTGACCTACCATGTTTTTGAGATCCTCATAGTGTTAATAAACACCAGAAATTGTTCGCTGCTTCTCGTACAGAAATGCCAGATCGTTCTAGTTTGTCTCTGCCGTTGCTTCAATCGAGCACAAAGGAAAAGGATGGTCGATCTAAAGAAGAGCTTCTCAAATTATTAAATGGCAATTCTGCGGATACTGCTGACAGGGTACGCTGCTTCATATCTCCAAACACTGTTTCTTATAACATGTCGCAAAACTAACAGTTTAATCAACAAATGCATCAAGTGTGATAGATGATTTAAATCTTTTGTTTACAAGCATCCTTTTGAGATATTTAACTGATGAATTTTCCTTCTATTTGCTAATGAACTTTGGGAAACTATGGTGATTGCTTACATGCTGCAATTATACACAACTTTTCTGGATTTCATTTCTGTTCTAAACATTTTTCTGGCACTTCCCGAACAGAGGCAAAGAAGTCAATCAAATGGGAAGCATTTGGAAAATGGGAATCATATCCACAATGAGGCAATGATGAATGGTGCCAAGGTATGATGAGTCAACGCCATTGGTTCAGGGAGCAATTGCTATTTAATCGTTGCTTTAATGTTGACCAAAAGGTCAACGGAAGGTTCCCAAAGATCGATCGTAATTTTATTCACTCTAGTCTGAAATTTGCAACTAACAATTTGCTACTCGTGTTTTATTTGTCTTGGGCATTATTTATTCATTTTTCTTCCAAAGGTAGTTGATTGATTGATTTATTTTTTCAGTGTCTTGCATTGGAATTTTTTTTTCGTTATAAAACTCAGATCTGATACTAGTTTTAAACTTTTAAGCTTGCTTAGTGCTTACTTAATTAAGAGTTTAAAGTTATTTGTTTTTTTAAAAAAAAAACTGAATGAAAAGTGTTTCCTAAATTTTTTTTAAAGAGTTCTAGAAGGAAAAAGTCAATAATTTTGATCATGACAATTGAAGAAGAAGAAAAAAAATAAATGGATTAGGGAGAACGACAGGGGAAGCTTCCTTGAAGTGAGTAACGAATTTACTACGGAAATGGCTCGGCATAAAAGGATAATAATAATCAGGGAATAACACTGTATTTTCTAAATTTGCTTTGCATGATTTTGCCTCAAGATTTCAGTAAAATTTTGTTTTTTTTCTGAAAAAAATGAAATTGTAAGTGAAAAATTATGTCTGTATGTTTAAATAATTAAATTTGATAATCTTTTTTCTTTTCTCCTGAGATATTACAAATGAACATGGAATATTTATTTTTATAAAATAATTATTCTAAATTTATAAACAACTCTATTTACGTGCAGATTTTTTTTAATTAATATTAGATATTTAATTTATATTAATTAATTTTGAGATAATAAATTACAATATTCATTGCAAGTATTTTTTCTGATTTAATTATTCATTGCAAGTATTTTTATTAATTATTTGATTAATAATATTAAACTTAAGTATTTGATTAATAATTTTTTTATTAATTATTAAAATAAATCGATTCAAATGATTAATATTTTAATTTTACTTTTTATCAAAATGATTTTTTTATAGTACACTGTAATTAAAATTAAAATTACTTTTTTTTTAATTATTTATTAAGGATCTAATTATTATATAATTATTTCGGCGGTAGTGCAGCCGCTTTAGCAGGTTCATGTTTGAGAGCTTAGAGGGGCCGTTTTTCTGAAAATATTAAAATATTTTTAAAAAATCTAAAATCTAAATGCTATAAAATAGTTATTAATTCGCCCTAAATTTAAAATATACAAATTTCTATTTTTGAAATTGGTCGCTCTTTAATGATAATTTAGTGGCATTTTTTTTTTACGTAAACAATGAAGCTGTATAGACGTCGGCCAAGGTAGGTCAGGGTGATGACGTGGGCCATAGTTGCGGTGTGCCTCGGAGACGTTGTTAACTTGTTCGCTTATATATCCAAAGCAACAACAGCACGATCTGATCTGATCTGATCTGACTTAAATAGAAGAGGATGGAGGGGAAAGGAAGTCCGGCGCCGGCGCCGTCGAACCTCCGAGACAGAGAGGCGGAGTTCCTGAGAGAGGTGGGGTTGGCCACCCTCTTCCTCTCCTCCGCCAGCCTCCTCAGCAGCAGCAGCAGAAGCCCTACTCATCGCGAGGAGCCGCACCCACTGTTCGACCAGCTCCCCCTCTTCTTCTTCCTGCTGCTGCTCCTCGTCGGCTGGAGCCTCGTGCTGGCCTCCTTCGTCGCATCTCCGACGGCCCGGAGGGTGGCGATCCGCGTCGCGGGTATCGTCGTCGCCGCCTTCTTCACCAGAAGATGACCGGGAGCGCGACATGGAGAAGTCATTATTACAGCAATACAAGATCGATCGGTTCCTCTTCACTTCTACTTGTTTCTGGGTTATCGTGATTCGAGCAATTCATACCAAATTCGCAATATATTCTTAACATTTCACGTACATGTAAAGCGATTTACTGTCTGGAAAAGCCGAAAAGGGCGGCAACGTTCTTCAATTGCCTGACACTGTTTTAGTGGATGCCCTAGCCCTAAACCTGAATCGGACCCAAATCCGGCAAATATCTCATTCTAGAACATTACCGACTACACACAGATAAACGACACGTGGACTAGTACGAGTGCGTTGTTCTCTTCACTTAAATCCAATGCTCACCATTTGCGCAACCCGTCTTGGGACCCCGATTTAGGCCAATCCTCGCATGTGTACATCGCGTGTCACTATTGGTATGCGTCCAGAAAGCATGGATCTGATATTCACCGTCCCCGGACGCAGATGGATATGTCCTCGCCTCGTGGCCCACCTCTTCCTCCGCTCTCATCCTCAATCGAATAAAAATAAAAATAAAAATGAAAATCTCATTTTTCCCCCCGCCTGGAAGTTGTTCATCTGTTCTGCAATAGCTAGGGTTTCGTGGTCTGTACA
>JBBUKS010000049.1:2258028-2270369 GCA_038050645.1 Hedychium gardnerianum
AGGCCAAACTAAGGAGTTCATCCTGGTGGGTACGATATTTTATCCAGACTGGTTTAGAAGAGAATGAAATGGCTATAAAGAGGTTTGAGCAAGCTTCCAGCGAGAGTTCCTACAAACCAAGCTGCCAAATTTTCCACCTCAGCTTGTAGAACAATTGAGCTCTCGAATCCTCTCCAATATATTGAGACAGATATATTAATTTGTAGTCCAGAATTTGTTGATCTACACTAGTCCCTCTACTCATATAGTTCATCAATTTTACCCCCATGGAATGATAAATTTATAAAGTACCCCTCTAATCTGTATGGTTTTTAATATGTTGTTTGCATGAAATTGTACTATATCTTTGTGTATGAGAGATGAAACGTTCGTTTTACATACGAAGGTGGTAAAAGATGAAACGTTCGTTTTTAGCGTTCCCGTTAGTTCGTTCCAAGATCAACACAGAGAAAGTAAATCACGGGACTAGTCTAATTAGTCTGAATAGTAATCAATACATGAGAGAAGACAGAAATTTGATTACTAGCAAGGATTTGATCCTCAGATCTCATGATGATAATATTTTATGTACTAATCATCTGTCCATCTCGTGAGAACTTGTTTATACATATCAAATATGATATAAAAAGAAGTCGCGCTGGAGGCGAGCGTTTCGCCTTTTGCCACGATGATATAAAAAAAAAGTCTTAATATAATAATAAAATTGTTAAAATTGTAATTCAAAGATTATGAATTACGAAAATAATCTCTTGTAAAGGAGCCTAGTACCATGTCAAATCAGGTTTAGAGCAGCCAATCACTCCCTCTAGGTCCCTTTTGATTAGACATGAACTATAGAAAATGTATGGGCATATTCCACATTGGAAATCACTTGAAAGCAACCTCTATAATACACAACTGTGAATTTGATTTAGAATCACGTGAAATCATACAAAAACAACTGTAATAAGAGGAGCGGAGAAACAATTATCCAAAATAAATAACAAGCAGTAATTATGTGTTCTACGGAGCAGGTGCAGGAACAGGAGCAGAAGAACCGCCCAGCGCTGCGCCGGAGCTGAGAAGCTCCGCCATGGCACGCCGGGGGTTCTCCATTTGCATCTCGCAAAGCTCAGGTAGGAAGACACCTGCAACCAAAGATTTAAAGTAAAGGAGTCGATTTTACTTATTCAGGAAACAATTCTGTGGATAAAAACGATTTCACTCAAGTTTTTAGATGATTTCTCATAGTTTTTTATTTTTTTTGGATTTCGTGTTTACTTATACCTTCGCCGGCGGCGAGATTGAAGTAGAGGTCGACGATGTTGGGGCAGTTCTGGAAGCAAGCGGCGGAGCAGAGCTTGCCGGCGAAGTCGGGCTCCAGGAGGGCGTCGGAGGAAATCCCGACGGCGCCGCGGCTGACGCCGCAGGCCCGCACGCACTCGTCCGTCTCGATCCAGTCCTTCATCCTCCGCTCCACCTCCACCTCCGACGTCCGGCACTGATACTCCGTCCGCCCGTCACCCATATGGCTGCTCTCCAGCACGCACCGCTTCGACTCCGACGAGACAGCGAAGGCACACAAATCTTGCGGCAGATTCTCGCATACGACGCCCCCTGCGCACCATCGCACACGTATATATTATACATCCATCAATTCAAGAACAGAACAAGATGACTACGTCGAACGAACCTTGAGCGGAGGGGACGAGGACGAGGAACTGCGAGAGAAGGATGAGGGCCGAGGCCATTGCCGCCGCCTTCGAAGTCGCCGGAGAATTCATATCGGATGGTTGGGTCTGTTGGACGAAGGGCGAGAGAGGGGGAAGAGGGTGGTGGTGCTTATATAGCTCGCCCGAAGTCGGTCGTGGAGTTTACTTTGACCAACGCAACTCTCCGCCGCCGTTGCAACCGGCTTTTTTTTTAGCTTCAATCCGAACGCTACTGATTGTCTGCCTGGCTGCTGACCATTCTCATAATTCAAGCTTACGCCATAACATGCTCTGCTTGTTTTTATTTTTTAGTTGACATGCATCGGCTGTCTAATTTACATCGATTATTTTTGGACGATCAATTCAATTTTTGGAAGTTTTTATAAGTCATCAAGATAAATTATATAATTGAGACTCAATCTTAAATGTCTAAAAAATTAAAAAATATTTGATTATTATATTTTATTAAAAAAATCATCCACTATCATAATAACTGAGATTCGATTTTAGGAGGAAAAAATTATGAGAAAAGGAACCTGGCTTGCTTTTTTGAGCTGCAATCCGAGCGCTACTCGTAATTAGGATTGTAAATAAATTAAATATTCATGAACAAATTTGATATTCAGTTTAATAAGAATTTATTTATGTTTATTCAATATATACAAAATTAATTAAACAAACAAGCTTGAATAACTCGTTAAATTAAATAAATAAACTTGAATATATATGTGTTCAGCTCGTTAATATTTGTGAACAACGTTCGTGAACAATCATATTCATTAATAAAACTTTTATCAACATGCTAAATAAATAAAATAAATAAATAAGTTTGAATTATCAAACTCAATAACCAATCAAATAAATAAAAATTTCAAACAATCAAATAAACTTAAATTGAAAGCTCGATAACATCTAAATAAATCAAACTCAAGCCAAGCTTGAAGTGAGAGTTCGATAACATCTAAATGAATCAAGCTCAAGCCAAGCTTCAAACAAGCTTAAGCTTATGAAAAATAAACCAAGCCAAGCGTGAACAATTATTTCAAAAGCTTGGTTCATTTTAGACTCGGCTCAGCTCGGCTCGGTTACCTTATCAAACAAGCTTGAACATCCTAAAGCTCGGCTCGGTTTGACTTGTTTACAACCCTACTTATTATATTAATATCTTTTTTTTAAAACATACATTTATTTTATTATTAATATTTATTATTTATAATCTCACTTTTTATTAATTCATCTTTATTTTTTATATTTAAAAAAAAATCTTTTTTTTTATAAAATTTATTTATTAACCGTATTCAAAAAATTAAATCCAGTTCATGTATGAGCCATCTACATTACTTATAATTTTTATAATATCCATATATTAATACTAATAGTCTGTTTTAACAGACGAGAGTGAAGTCCATTATTCGAATTTCTTTGATAAAATAATTAAGTTTAGGCAATGAATTAAATTATTAAAAAGATATTTAAGCTTGACTTATTTTTTTTAATGAGATTAAGTTTGATTGAAATTTGACTTAAGCTTAAACTTAAGCTTGAGCTAGAGATGTTATAAAACTTTTATTTTAAATTTGTTAATTGTTTAAAAAAATTCTAATTTTAAATATTATACGATTATTTGTTCTATTTTTAAGTTTTTAATATATTTATAAATTTAATAAAAAAATTATTAATAAATATAATTTATAAATTTTATCTATGAAAAATATTTATGAATATGAATATTATTCATGAATAACTTATAATCTTTATTAATGAACGATAGTAAATTTATAATCTTCGGCAAAAACGTGAAATTGGCCCTAAATAAATTATTCAACCTTGGTCATCCTCGTGTCGCCTTCTACGATCCCTAGAACTCTGCGGTTCCTCAAACCAAACCGGATTCACTTGTTTTCAAGTGCGCTTTGAATTAGGAGAAAAAAATAAAACAGGTTCGAAAGTCTCTCTGACCGAGCCGAGAAGGCCGGTTCGGCCAGCTCCTAAAATTACACAACCCGCCCGCTGGGCCTCTTATCCTCCTTCCCTTCTTCCATGAGATCCCACAACCCGCGGCATCTCGTCTTCGACGACGATCGGTCGATCGACAACTGAGAAGCCCTAGCTTAATCCCAATGGCCGCGAGCCTGTGGCGATCGGTGTTCGGATCCACAGCGTTGGCCGCCGCGGAGGAGGACGGCGGTGTCGCGTTCTGGTCCAACCCTGAGCGCGCGGGGTGGCTGACCAAGCAGGGCGAGTACATCAAGACTTGGCGCCGCCGCTGGTTCGTCCTGAAGCAGGGGAAACTCTTCTGGTTCAAGGATTCCCAGGTCACCCGCGCCTCTATCCCCCGCGGCGTCATCCCCGTCGCTGCCTGCCTCACCGTCAAGGGCGCCGAGGACGTCATCAATCGAGCCTTCGCTTTCGAGCTCTCCACCCGATCCGAGACCATGTACTTCATCGCTGACTCCGAGAAGGAAAAGGAGGAGTGGATCAACTCCATCGGCCGATCCATCGTCCAGCACTCCCGGTCGTTGGCCGATGCCGAGGTCGTCGACTACGACAGCGTCAGGCGTGCTGCCATAACTTCGTCCTCCACCGATGCGAAACCCTCCAACACCGATCAAGAATAGCTGATCCATGATGTACAAATAGGTGCGTCTCTCTATAAATCTAGGGTTTGTATTTTGTCACTATGTTTTGAGTAGGCTCAATGATGCGATTTCTTCTTGTTGATTGGAGATATATGTGTAATCTCCATGTTTCGTAGATAATGGTGTCTTTCCTTTCATCTGCTGAACAACTTAATTGGCATGTAAAATTATCCTTTCAATAATTTCAGACATCATGTTCCTCTTGCATTCCTCGCTATTCTTTGTCAGATCTGAAATTTCTGTCTCATAACACCGTAGTTGATTATTCCAAAAAGTTACTCATCATCAAAAGTTTGTCTTTTCATTGAAGAATGGTATACAAAAATTGATCTTGGGATAGCCTTGTCCCCTTTTAAAAAAGTTTAACATGCTTTGCTTGCCCATTACTAGTTTTTTGAGTTTATTAAAGTAGGCTTCGTATAATTTAATTGTAACGAACTGATCGTTTCCTTAAATCATATAGTTGGTTGTTTGGAGTGCTTTTGTGCTTTTCGCTTTACTAAACATAAAGGGTGACAGATATGTCATTTTCTCATGCTTTGCGGATGATATTTGTGTTATCATATTTTATTAGTCTCGGTATAAAGTTTAAGCTGTTCATATGTTGAGTGTCTTGTTCATGAACCATCTAATGAGAATGGTTTAGAAAGAATCATGCCGGATAATTCTGTTCCTTTATTAGAGTTCTCAGTACGCTCTTTGAATTTGTTCTCATGACTACATTTCTAACCATCATTTTGAACCTATTGGCCTGTTTGTAAATGTCTAAATGCTACAAAAATTAGGTTGTCTGAATCATTTTTGATTTATTTTCTTTCATTGTATTAACTATTAGAACTATATCTAATTGGCTCCGGCTCTTGGCTCTGGCTCTGATATTAACATTTTTTTTACTTAATTATAATAACTCCACACATCCATTTTAGTATCTTCTGCTATAATAATTCTTTTATACATTGTTATATCTCGTACTGTAATTTTTAAAAAATTTAAGTTTCTCACTCTCTTTTCATTTTGACTTCAATATCACAATAAACTCATGCTATCTTAACTCTTTACTATGAGATTTTATGTCTTATTCCAATTGACTATTTGATTGACTCTTTTTTTTGTTGTTAACAAAATTAAATTTGATATATTCAGTTTTGGATCAACTCATCACATTTAGAATCTTCCCACAATTTGATCTTTGAATTTAATTATACTCTTATCAATTGACAAAATAGGTAGGGAACAATATGTTTTTCCTTTCGATTCAGACCATGCAAACAAGAAGAACAAAATAGAGTGAAAAATAAGATTATATATGTATATATATATATTTGTTTATTTATTTTCTTGTCCCTTCACTAAGCTACTTCATTTCTTGCCTTCTTACTCTCTACTGCAAACTAGCATTACATCACATCAAGTGTTGAAAGTGAAACTGTGCCATTTGCCTTCACTAAGCTACTTCATTTCTTGCCTTCTTACTCTACTGTAAACGTAGCATTACATCATATCAAGTGTTGAAAGTAAAACTGTGCCATTTGCGTCAGAACCTCTCCTAATTGTTGTTTATTTATTTTCTGAAAAAAAAAGGATAACTAAGGTAGGAGAATCTCCTACCCAAGAAAGTTTATGTATATGTAGTAAAAAGGAAAAAGAATACTTACAGGTCTGTAATGAAATGAATTACCTGACCTCTCCTCTCTAATAGATCTGTGGAAATGAATACAACTTTCCACTGTCAACAAAATTGAGCTTCTAACAGAAGTAAGATCGAGCTGATAGATCTTCCAAAACAGTTTGCTTTCCCAGTGGGTCTTGACGTTTACATACTCATCATGTTGATAACTCCTCGCATTATGGCACATTCTTTGCATAAGCTTACCAGCTGAGATTCTTCTTCTTCCTGTTAGCTGGTGAGTTCATAGAGAACAAGCTTCTAATCTGCTATAAATTGAGGGGCTTTGCGGCTTCTAGTTAGTTACCTATAGTTTCTTCTATCTGGTAATCTCACAATGATACGTGAAATACTTCAAGATGGGACAATTTTACTTTTATGTTTATAATTTGTCTGTGACAAAGTGCTGCTAGAAGTGATGGCATGTCGGAGAGTAAATGTCAGATTGCTGGAGCATCTACGTGTGTTTCCTTGTGCTTATTATCTGGCGTAACTGAGTTGGTATCAGGTGGTAGCTTTGCATTATTGCAGGATCAAATAGTCCTTGATCTGAAAATTATCAACTCTTTAGGATTTTGTTTCAGTATCATATATTTCACTTTAACATAATGATCACTTGCTTTTATTTTGCTTTAGATAGGACCATACTTATCAGAACCCAACTGGTAATTGAACTGGAAAAGCTTTGGATCACTAGTTCACTGGTTATGTTAGTAAATCAATTGATCGAATTGCATATGAAAGTGGAGATCAGCCCGGTCAATACAACTAAGATAAATATATTTAGTTTGTAGAATCTAAAAAAAAATGCATATTAGAAAATAACGAATGTATAATTTAAAATTAAAAAATCGCGAGCATATAATTTTATCAGATGGTTTCATAAAATCTGGCCGGACGAACTGGATTAAAACCAACAACGACGTAAAATAACTAGCTTCAAAGTGTTTGTTCCACTCTCGTATTATTATTATTATTTTTATAATTTAAATATTTAATTTTTTGAAATTGATTAATTCTAAAAATTATCAATTCGATCTCATATAGATTTTTTTTTTCTTATTACGATGAGAGTTGAGTCCATCACTCCTTTATATATGGGAACTGGATTCTTTTCCGAGTCATATCATCAATTTTCAGTCCCAGTACAGTGAGCGGAAGCAATATATTGAGTAGAGGACCGGGGTAGCTAGACAGACCCTGCCTTGGGCGATGTCCGACCCGCTTGCTTATTTCTTCAGTGTAGGTCTGCTTATGGTTCCACTCCTTGACTCAATGTAAGAGGCTCGGCCCCGAATACTCAATATGGGAGAGGACTGATGTCTCTCAAAATAGTGTATGTGCTCAACTGGACTCTCTTATTTTTTTATTTTTTAACTTGATCGACAACAATTATATTAGCTAGACACATTGCCATGACATCATTATACCATTAAGTGATTTAACCATATTAACCATTATTTTGTTTAAAAATTTAAAAAAATTATAGTAAAATTTTGAAATTCCAAAGGGTATGTTTTAAAAAATCGTGATTTCCCAAACAGCGCAGCTCTTTTGGATTGTCTAAATCGCTTAGCCACACGTGGGTTAAATTCTCATTTTTACCCTTCCTAAAAATCACTTATAATTAGTCACGTGATCGTCCAAAGCAAAGATCTCCGACCACGCTCGCGTCTTCTCGAAAAAAACGACCTTCGTCCGAACCAAAGGCTACATGCGACGAACGGTGTAGGTTATTTTTCAACGAACGATGATCTTTTGCTGAGTAAAAAATTTTAATAAAGAGAAGTTGACAAATGTCGGGTCAGTGCCGAATATTTTTCAATGAACGGTGTAACTTCTTGTCAGAAAAAACGGGAAACATAGCATTGGTTAAAATTGTCACTCCAGTGAAATTTCATTTATGATGTTTTCGTACTAAGACTATCAGAAAATGAGTCAATGGTAATTTCATATATGATGTTTTCGTACGAAGACTATAAGAAAATGAGTCAGTGATAAATTAGAAATTTGCTAATTAGATTATCATTTAGAGGAGTGATCCTGTCGATCGTTTGAGGTTTTGAGATTGATCGGAGGACTTTGTCGGTCTCCTGTCCCAAATAACCGATCGGAGAGTTTAATTTGCAAGGCGACAAGCAAATAAGATCCTTCTATTCTTTCCGGTCAGGGATCTGCACAGATCACAGAAAGAAAGACGGAGGGTTAAAGGAGAGTTTCAGGCGGGAGGCCTGGGGATCCCGCTCCGACGCTCAACTCAGGTATGATTGCACAGAGGTATTGAAACAATAAGTAAAGGAGTTTCATATTAGAAAAGAACCTCCTCTCCACAGTGACTCTCGTTTCTTTATATACTCCTCCGAAGTATATACAGTCAGTATTAATGATGCGTACTGTTGAGGAATGGGTGAGCATGTTCTGGCCCGAAAGTATCGTCATTCCCCGTATTTCAGGGGAGTATCTGGGATACAGTTGGGGGTGTTCTGGCTGTACCATTGAGGGGTATTTTGGTTGTACTATTGAGGGGTGTTCTGGTCGTACTGTTGAGGGGTGTTCTGGTCGTACAGGCGGCGTCGGAGTCAACCTTTATAGTTATGTCGGAGACCAGGACCAATGATAAGATCATTCTGGTCCAGAAACCTACTTCAACTGACCGGGATTCATAGAGCGCGTCCGGTTAGTTAGCATAATGTATATACCTGACTGGGATTCAGAGGGCGCATCCAGTCGGCTAGCGTAATGTATATACCCGACCGGGATTCATAGAGCGCGTCCGGTCGGTTAGCATAATATATATACCCGACCGAGATTCAGAGGGCGCATCCGGTAGGCTAGCGTAATGTATATACCCGACCGGGATTCATAGAGCGCATCCGATCGATTAGCATAATGTATATATCCGACCGGGATTCAGAGGGGCACATCCGGTCGGCTAGCGTAATGTATATACCCGACCGGGATTCAGAGGGCGCATCCGGTCGGTCAGACTTATATACTCTGACATGATGTCTTGGTTCTGATCTGTGATGTTGAGTGTCTTCTTCCGACCGGGGGGATAATAACAAGTCCGATCGGATATATAACACGCGTCCACCTAGAAGTTGATCTTGACCTTGACCAGGTGCCACGTGGCACCTATCCGTACTATCAGGGGGTTTAGACCTAACCACCCATATCATAAGTCCTACCTTCGAGTCTGGTCGAAAGAGGCATGACCGACTGACCGGACAACTTTGTGTTGGGTGTCTTGATCCGATCGGACTTTGGCACACTCTTCCGACTTGGCGATGGTAGCGTGTCTCGGAAAATGAGCTTCATAAATGTTGTTTAACGCGGGGGTACTAACGACGCGTCGATTGCCGCACTGATCGGTGGTTATTCGACATGTGGCCCACTCATGTCAGGATGTCAATTGTCGTGACTGTTGCGATACCGGCGATCCGCGGTCAGCTTGAACCGACGGTCCTCACGCGCCGCTCTTAAGTCGGTGCCCGCAGATCCAACGACTGGGGATCTAGGGTCGCGGCTATATAAGGGCTTCGCCGGAAAAAGTTTTGGCTGCTTGTGTTTGCCTTTGTCCTCCGTCTAGTAGCCTCCGATCTTCACTCGATGTTTGTTCTTCCCGATCCAGTAAGTCTCCCCGTTAGGTGTAGGGTTCCTGGGTCTTTTAGGTCGGTTAGGATTTGGTAGACCGGGTATACATTTTGTAGGTCATGGCAGATGCGTCGACTTCTGGTCCTTGGTATGGATCCATGAAGTCCACCTTTATCACCTCTGACCTGGAGGAAGTTAGGGTACAATATGGGACTCCGCTCGGCTATAAGCTGACGATTCCCCGTCCGGACCAACAAGCCCACAAACCCCCGGCCGGGAGCGTGACCTTTTTCCTAAGTCAGTTTCAAGCCGGTCTTCGTTTTCCCATATCCCCTTTCTTTGAGTCTGTGTCCCGATATTTCGGTATCCCCTTGAACCAAATGGCCCCTAATGGCTACCGGCAGCTCTGTGGATCTTATATAGTTTTTAGGGTGTACAGTATTCCTCTTGAGGGTCGATCGTTCCATTTCTTCTTTTACCCGAAAATGGAGGAAGAAGGGACTTTCTTCTTCCAGTCTTAGGCCGGGTACTGTTTCTTAGAAGAGCTGTCGACCTCCAACAGAGGGTGGAAGGATAGGTTTTTCTACGTGTCTTCTCCGACCGGTTTTGAGTGGTCGTCCGAGTGGAGTGCGGTTATGTCGAAGGCTCCCCGACCCACGTCCACTTTTAGAGCGACGCATTTGAAGGCGGGCGACATTCTCGCCGACTTGAGCTTCGACACCCGGGTGCTGCTGCAGGAGGGACTCCTCTATGCGGTCAGGCTGAGCCCTGTCGTAACCCCGCTGCTTTCTTCCTTCGGTGGGTTATTTCATAGTTTCAGTTCTGTTTATGTCTAACTGCTTCATGCAGGTCAGACAATGTGAAAATTGACGGCTGCCCAATCAGGGGTGCTCTCGTCGGGAGAGCTGGAAGAGCGCGACATAGAGATAGTCGTGGAAGAGGGTCGACTTGCTTCGCCGGACGGGTGGTCGGGGGCGCAGAACACCGACAAGCTGCCTTCCCCCCTCTCTCCATGATAGGCGCGGGGGCGTCTTCTAGGAGGGAGGAACGGCCGCCTCGGCCCGACGAGGACCGTCGCTCGGGGAAACGCCCGGCCACTCAAAGCGCCGAGAAGCACGCCCAGTCGGCTAAGAGGTACCATTCGACTGGCCCTTCCGCCGACCGGGCTACTGAAGAGCGCCCGCCGTGGTCGATTGATACTAGATCATCTGGTTTCACGCCAATCTGTATTTCTCTCGTGGCTCGAACGGGACGCCCGGTGGGCGAGCAGTGATCAGTGGGACTTCCTTCCCCGACCCCAGTCGAGACTCCCATCAAGGTCTCCCTGACTGGGGAGGGCAACGGCCGGCGAAGACCCATCATTCCTGCCAAAGTACGGTTGGATGACCGGGCAGCGGCGGCTTGGCGGTCATCCCAGGAGCATTTGCAGAACTGCTCCGACAAACAGACGATGGACTTCATGGCGTCTTGTTGGATCGTTAGAGACGAGAGAGAGGGGGGAGTGAATCTCGTTCGAAAATCTTTTCTTTTTCATTCGTAAATCAAAGTAGCAGCGGAAATTAAAACAAAGTAATTACACTTATTTTTACTTAGTTCGGAGCCCAGCCGACTCCTACTCCAAGAACTCATGACCCTTTGGATCGTATCGATGGGTTAATTCACTATAGTAGTTCTTCCGAGGAAGCAAGATAGTACAAGCATGCAAGTTACAAATATTGTGCAAGAATGAAAAGTACCGACAATGAAACAAATAAGCTTAAGCGTAGGTTGTCGGGTTGCTTCTTGATGTAGTAGCAGCAGCTTGCATGAACAGTAGTAGTAGGAACAGAATGAGGATTAGAGAAAGCTTTCTTCGGCTCGAACCCTGAGGGCTTATTTTATAGGCTGCGTTCGGTCGACTGGAAAACCGTTCAGTCGACTGATACTCCCATCGGTCGACTGAACCCGCGGCCTTTCTTCTTTGATCTGATCTGATCCATTCAATCCCAAAAATAATGCTTGATCGATCGACTGAAAAAGCTTATCAGTCGACTGATCCCTCTGTTTACCTTTTCTACGTTGATACGATCTGACACCTGTTTCTTTCCTTCTTTGTTCGGTCGACTGATCCCTTGTATCAATCGACTGATCCTAGTATTTCCCTTTTCTACATTGATTCGATCTGGCAGTTGTTTCTTTCCTTCTTTGTTCGGTCGACTGATCCCTTCTATCAATCGACTGATCCCAGTATTTTTCTTTTCTGCGATGATTCGATCTGACAGTTGTTTCTTTCCTTCTTTGTTCGGTCGACTGATCCCTTGGATCAGTCAACTGATCCAAGTCATTTCCAAGTTTGCAGCCTCTATTCGATCCTGTGCTATTCTGGTCTGATCAGTCGACTGAACCTCCTGTTCGGTCGACTGAACCTCCTGTTCGGTCGATCGAACCTGAGTTCATTTCGAACTTTGTTTTATCTGCAAAACAAAGTTAGCACAGGAAATATAATAATAATAATAATCTTGCAAAACATAAGTTAGACCAATTATGAGTATGGATAAATGAGACAGTTTGGCCTGTCTTGATCTCAACTTAGAAACCTACGTTGGTTTCTTCAGTTGGATCAGCACCTAAGGTTTGTCCCGCTAGGACATGACCTCACTGCATTAACTCCATCTTATTTACCTCAACTCACCTTCCAAACATCGGGTCCTCCAGACCTGTTTGGACTTTGCTCAGCATCGGATCGGCCTTCCAGGACTTCCACTTGATTCG
>JBBUKS010000049.1:2310309-2322005 GCA_038050645.1 Hedychium gardnerianum
ACTAGACTCATTTCAAACTCTTTTTCCATTAGAGTTATAAATTCTTTTAAAAATTTGGAATTGGTTGAGCCAAATACTATATCATCTACGTAGACTTAGGCTATGAAAATATTTGTTTCAAGGGTTTTTATAAATAGTATTGGGTCAATTTGACCTTCTGTAAAAACCCTTTGAACTTAGAAAACTAGAAAGCCTTTCATACTAAGCCCTAGGTGCTTGTTTTAATCCATATAATACCTTTCTTAATCTGAATACATGACTTGGTTTTTTTAAGTTTTCAAACTCAGGTGGTTGACCTACGTAAACTTCTTCCTTAATTAGCCCGTCTAAGAATGCAAATTTAACATCTATTTGATATAACTTGAATCTTTTATGTACTGCATAGGCTAACAACATTCTAATGAATTCAAGTTTGGCTACCGTGGTGTAAGTCTCGTCGTAATCTAGTTCTTCGACTTGACTAAACCCTTTAGCAACTAGACGATCTTTGTTTCCCACAATTTCCCCCTTATCATCTAATTTATTTCTAAAAACCTATTTAGTGTTTATAATTAATTTATTTTTAGGTGCAGGTACTAAGTCTCAAACTTCATTTCTCTCAAATTGAGCTAGTTCTTCTTGCATTGCAATCACCCAATCAAGTTCATTCAATGCTTCATCTATTATTTTGGGTTGATCTAGTTTGGACTTATATTTCTAAAGGTTGATCTAGTTTGGACTCTAAGTTCTGGGTCACCTATGATTTGTTCAATTGGATGGTTCAGATTTGTTTGTCGTGTTACGTGATTAGGTTCAACTTCTGGTTCATTTTGACTTTCTTCTTGTAGTTGATTTAATCTTTCTTCTTCTTGTAGAGTTGTGTTTTCATAATCTACTTTGTTTGTTTTCTCAAAATTACCTATATATCCTCATCCCCAATATATCCCACTCTACACTCCTCTTTGAAAGTGTGGAAGCTCTCACTCCTTACCCACTCAAGATATACATACTCTATGCTCTCTCCCACCAGCTCAAGGTGCACACACTCTCACTCAAATGATCTCATAGAATATCTTTTGGTTCACTTGTCATATGAGGTCAAAGTTGGAGGTCCTGCCCATTTTCGATGGATGTATCAATTTGAAAGGTAAAATTTTCATCTTCTATACTTCGTTATTAATGCATATAAATTTACTAATTTTATGATATATTAATCTTTAATATAAGTTGTTTTATTACAATTAGATCCTTATATCATTTGAAGAAAAAAGGGAAAAATAAGGCACGTGTTGAAGCCTCTATTGTTAATGCATACATTGTGGAGGAAGTAATAACTTTTGCATCATATTATTTTGAGTTTCACGTTCAGAGCAAAAGGCGGAGAGAGGGAAGAAATGATAAGGGTCATATTGATCCAAATTTGAAGTCATTTTCAATTTTTAATTATCTTAGTCTACCAAGTGGACCATGTAAGCATAAATACTTAATTGGTAAGAATGGCGGGCAGCCCACACATATAGTTTACTGAATTATCCATAAGTAACGTCATATTTCGTGTTAGCATATATTTCCTATTTTTATATTTCTTATATCGTAAATTGTTTTTGTTTAAATTTATTATTTTTATGGTAGGATTTTCCAAAACTTAAATTCTGAAATGTCAACACAAAAGTTTAATCGCTTCTGTGATGAAGAATTTGCACTATGGTTCAAAACATATATAAGTAGACAATCTAAATTTGGTTTACATATATCTTGACTTTTAAACATATTTATTTGACTTTAGGTTCATGATAATCAAATTCACATTGAGCAAGAATTGTTAATCCATCTGTCGTGGGTCCAAAAGCAATGGTACACACTTGGCCGACATATTTCATAAATGGATATAATTTTCATACTCAAGAATATGAAATAGGGAAGACTATAATGAATAATGGGATTTGTGTTCAATCATCCAATGATGGAGATGCAAGCAATAATTTTTATGATTTGCTGGATGAAATTATAGAGGTAAAATACCCTGGCCCCAGAAATGCGAGTTACTTTATTTATGTGTCGATGGTTTGACTAGGTATGAAGGTGCATCCATGGTATAATTTGGTTGAAATAAATCATAAGAGATTGTATAAGAGATATGAGTCATTTGTGTTGGCACAACATGCGATTCAAGTATTCTATGCTTCATATCCTAGTTTGAAACGTGACAAAATTTATTGGTAGGTTGTTTATGAAATGAAAGCATGAAAAAAATTGAGGAACATTGGGAAGAGATTGCATATCAACAAGAGAAAGTTGCGAATACTTTTTCAGACCTAGGAATATATTATTCCAATATTACGAGATCCCAGTGGAGTAGTGATAAATGTGGATGTAAGTGAAATTCATGAAAATGATGATGATGATTATGATGATGAGTAGGAGGAGCAGGAGGAGGAGGATGACAAAGATGAGGATGAGAATAACAATGACAATGATAATGAGGAATTTGATTTTTGATGATAGGTAAGTTTTTTTTATGAGTACATTTAGTTTTATTTTATGAATTTTCATAACTTTAAACTCAATTAGTTGTCTATTTATTGTCTCATTCTTAAATTTATATATTTTATCTATTAATGCTCAGTATTTTTTTCCTATAGGTCGTAGACGGAATTCTGGCTAGTCTAATTTAGCGTCTGACACTGGACCTACGCCCCCCGATCAAGCAAGACCTTTCTATGTACCTTTGCCAATACCTTCTCATTCACCTTTGCCAGTACCTTCGCCACTCTAGTTGCCAGTATCCACGCAAGTTCCTTCTGCTAGACACTCAATTGTAGAGATACAAGACACTCAAGAGTGTATAATCCCGTACAGAGATTCGTAAGTACTAAAGGCAAAATATTTTAGTTTTTTCAACTATCTTAATTATTTAATATTATTTGTTTGTAACTTTATGATATGTTTAAAAATTTTGTATGCGTTATTCATGAGATTAATAGAATCGTTAATAACCATTGGAGAGGATTCAATGGCATATACAAGTACTCCAGTAGCCACAAAAGAGCTCTGGTGGAGTGAGTTTAGGATATATCCCCTTCATTTTATATATGAAATAAAAGTAAATATATAATCAATTATTTTTTTTCATTGCAGCGGTCATTCACTTGGACCCTACTAAAGAGTTAGAAATAAAGAGGGTTTTTAAGAAAAAATATGTTGATCACATCTGGCATGTATTGAATCATGTTGAGACTAGGAGAAAAAGTCATCATGCGTCACCGAGGAAAAATGAACTAGTATCTCCAATTTTTGGGCAACCAAGGAGAGCAAATAAATAAGTCAATAGAATAAAATAAATCAAGTTTATAATTCTGGAGACTCATTTGTAACTTATGCAGGAAGCTCTATCAATATCAATGAACATACACACAAATTGATAATTTTTTAACTCTCCCACTTTTTTTTTTAAATCTATTTCAGACTATTAGATTATTTCTAACAATATTTTTTTAGACCAAGGAAATGGGGCGGGAGCCATTATTTATAGATACTTTTATCCGCACATTTAAAAAAAAAGACAAGAAAGCAATTAAGGTTTGAATTAATCTTGGATCTTAATTTATAACTTATATTTTATTAGTTATTGTAGATTTGATTAAATTTTTCTTAGGATAATATAGGAGAAATATAATGAGCTAGTAGCATAGAGAAGTTTAGATGCTAGTGATGATAATGAGGGATTTGACCCATCTGTCGGTAATAATTTAAATTTATAGCTGAAGGTAAGTGGGGGACCAAAAGGGGGAAAGAATATTGGAAATGAGTTTTTTGAGCAGAACTCACGCTCCCACTCATACATCTTCTTCCACCCAACCAGCAATAACGACACAAATAAATAGCTTGACTGAAGAGGTTAACAATTTGAAAGGCATAATAATGGAAAGGAATCAGGAAATGAGAGAAATGCACTAACAAAAAGACCTCATAATGCGACATCTTCAGTTAGCTTCGTTCTAAGTCAGATGGCTTCCGGTTCTGGTGATGGTGACGACGATGATGATGGTGGTGGTGATGATTCTTCATGAGTTTGTTATGTATGAATGTTATTTGTCTTAGAATTAATATTTTTGAACATTTATTATTTGATTGTGAATTCTTTATTTTTGTGTTTTTGATTAATACTGTTAATTTATTTTGAACAGGGTTGATGAGGCCAAGGAAGTAAGTCTTTACATTAACTTTGTGTTAGTTTATAAAATTTTCTTTCTTGGTATAATTGATATTTTTTGTTTGTTTGTTTTGATGCAGGAAAAGAAGAAGAATAGAAGGAGAAGGAAGTGTCTGCCAAGTAAGAAGAAAATGATGATTTATTGATATGTTGTGTATGTGATATGATGACTAATTGTTGAACTTGGGAGAATGTTAGATATTTTTGGTTGTATAAATATGATTTGTATGGATTTCATATGAGTTGAAAGTGTTTTGACATGATTTCATTTTGAAGATGTTTGTTTGACTTGTATAGTTGTGGATTTGGTTTGAATATTAAATAGGATGTGTTGAAATGTGAATTGTGTAGGTACGATATATGAATTGTGTATGTTGAACAGGTTTGTTGTTTGTTTTTAACTGATATTTGTATATATGATAAATTGCAAAAACGGGCAGGATTTATGAAAAAAAAATTACTTTTTGCGAAGAAAATGATGACGAAAATGGATTCGTCATAAATCTATTGAAAATTATTGTTTATCGTAAATCTGTGATGAATTCGGATTTTCATTGCAAATTAGTGACGAAAATCAGAATCATCGCAAATCTGCGACAAAAACTAGAATTCATCGCAGATCTGCGTTTGGATGAATTATGCGACGAATTATGTTTTCGTCACAAAATTTGTTATAAATTTGCGATGAAATTATCTTTTCGTTGCGAAATTAGTGATAAATTTTCATTATTCATCGCAAAATTTGGCGACAGATTATTTGTAATGAAAAAAATTTCGTCGCATATTTCTTCACTAAATATTTTTGCAATGAATTTATGTTAAAAATTCATTGCAAAATGCTCATTTTTTTAGTGTGTATATAAGAGAGAGATTATTGGTCCTAGAAAGATTTTTCAAGATTGATAAGTCCAACTTTTTAGCTCCCTTTTCTAGGAGTGTAAATGAGCTAAGCCGCTCGCTAGTTATTTGGGTCTCGATTCAAAAAAAAAAATTGTTCATGCAATTAAGTTAACGAGCCAACTCGAGCCTGATTTTAAACTCAAAAATATTATCGAGCTGAGCTCGAGCTTAACAGTATTTGGTCGTGAGCTCGTTGACAAGTTCGTTTAGAGGCTTGCGAATGTGTTTGTTAAAAGACTACTGAAATATTTGTTAAGAGACTTTCTTATCTTATTATATATATAACTAAATATCATGAATTATAAATATAATAATATTTTAATAATTATTATAATTAAATATCTTAAACGAGTTCGAATTAAATTTATCTAACTTTTAAATAAGTTATTTTTGAACCGAGTTCGAACTTAAGAATTAAAGTTCGAATCAAACTTGAATCGAACTTGAACTTAGGAAAAAATGAATCGAGCCAAATTCAAGCCTCATTCTGTTTGGCTCGGCTTAATTTTATTGCACCCATACCCCTTCCCTCTCAATTGCACACTAAGGTAGAAAAAACACTTGGCTCCCACCAGAATCAATAGTGTAACCGCAATAATTAACAACCTCAAGTGAGACGGTGGATTTCTACCGTATCAATCGTATTTTCTTGAATATATTCTAAGATGATGATAGATTGATGGGGTTTAACTCAATGGATAAACACGAATTGAACAAAGTCTCGATGCGTATCTCGATCGAATACTACTTGAACCCTATCACCCAAATGGCTTGCAATGGCAACAAAACTTAATTTTCTTAGGTGGATATTTATTTGCTTGGTAATGGAGATTGGCCACCGCAGAAATTGAAAATATCCAATTGCGGCCAATCGCGAATCCAGACGCAACTCCGCCGAAATTAAACTATCCCATCGCGGCCAGTCGCGAATGCAGACGCAACTCCGCCGAAATTAAACTATCCAATCGCGGCCAGTCACGACTCCAGACGCAACTCCGCCGTGTCCGTCTGTCTGTCTCGTCTTGTGGTGGTGCGTCGAGCACAAGCCTTTCTTAAAACGGAGGCCGCAGAAGCCGTGGCCCATGGCCACCCCCCGTGGATTCTCCGCCCACGCGCGCCTCATGCGCTCGCCGTCCTTCTCAGCGGCCGCCGCTTTCCGCCTCCTCCATGCTCACCCCTTCTCCGCCCGTGACCTGTTCCGGTCGACGGCATGCGGCCGCGGGCGGGATTTCCTCTCGCCGGCGCGGGCTCTCACGGCGGATGGCCCTTCTTGCCTCTACGTGGGCCCCGTCGAGACGGCCACTCAGGAGCGGCTCGAGGAGCTCTATCAGCAGGTAGTTTCATGGGCGTGCATATTACCTATTTTTAGAAAAATTAGGGTTCTACAGCTGATTGTTACTGTTATTTTTGTTTACTTATTAGTTATTATGCGTGTATTTTTAAGAAGAACTTCCATTTTCGGGAAGCAATTTGGAATTTCTAATTCATTCTTTATTTTTCTTTCTCAAGAACTTTGATCTTTTAAATCCTATCGCAAGGGTGGGGTTTTGAAACAATTGTACTTCTGTCGACACATTACTTACTCTTGTGGTCACATACGATTACTCAATCAACATAACCAAGATGAGGACATGCTTCATTGTACTAAATGTAGAGAGCAACATTTTTTATTAATAAGACTGATCATATTTTTACTTATGATTTTTTGTACTCTGTAGTTTTTGGGCATGTTAAACTGCTAATACTTAGTTGAGATCTCCAACTCCAAGTTCATAAGTTTAGCTATTTTGATCCTAAATTGCATGTTCATGTATCAATTAACTGAACTATCATTGTACATTGAACTAATTGAACTACTTGACTTCGATGTAATTTTTCAAACGGAAATGTGGAGAGCTGTTATTGCTTTTACAGAAGGCACAGATGCCAAATCTCTGATTCTCTGATATGGTTGTGATGTTGGTCATTTGTGAGCGTCAAATGAGCTCCCTAAAATTTCTATATATGAAAAAATGAATGCACTTTGATCATTTTTTTTTTTTTTGTTTCTGTTGTTGCAGGCACGTGAATCATATTATAATGGTAACCCTTTGATCATCGATGATATGTTTGATAAAATTGAGGTACAATAAAATTATTTATTATCCTTCCAACCTTTCTTAATTATCAATATTGTATGATATTTTTAACTACATGTGATATTTCATGAATGACAGTTGAAATTGCGACTGTGTGGTTCCAAATCAGTTGTGAAATATCCTCGATGTAGCCTTAGGCGTCAATCAACCTATGCAGATGCTGAGGTAATATGCAACCCAAATCCCCAAATTTCTAGCAGAATGTATGTTCCAATCCTTTATATTTTTTCCAATTTTGAAATGCCTACCTATACTTTTTTTTTGGGATCAATTGCCTCTCTCCACTTTTGAATATTCTAGTTAGCTCCTTAAAGTACCAATATGTTTTTATTTACCATCAGATAATATATATCTACTACTTGTTTACCATGTCATATTACAAAAAGATATACCTATCACTATGGCATTAGAGGAAGGTAATTTACATAGAAAAGTGTAGGGTGGCTAAATTTAAAAGGAGGAAGGTATTTGAATATCTTGAAAATATAGGGTAGGTATATATGATTTTACTTAATTTTATTTCCTTTCTTTTTTAAGAAAAAAAATCACTCTAACTCCCTTTAACATATTTGGAATTTGGATATGATTTGGTTGTAGGGCAGGAGGATCCTTCGCAAGAGTTTGCTTTAGCAAGTATTTGGCTTTTGCTGCTTGCATTTGGATCAACTGCAATCTTTGTGCCTGTCATCTATGTCATCAGTCTTGCCTTTGCTGACAACATTAGCTCAAGATATTTCTTTTACATTGAAAGATCGACAATTGGATCCCTTATGATGGTTAACAAAACTCTGACATTGCTACTGTGCTATTTAGTCGGCTTTCCTCTTGCTTATGCTTCAAGTAAGTTACATCCATATGATCCCAAATATTGCTTTTACTAGAATTTTCCTGTAGTTTTATGAACAACATTATTATTATCTTTTTAGTCCAATAGTAGCATGTTATTCTAGTAATTCCATAAAATTCTGGTGCTAACGACTTATGCCACTAAATTGTGACTACCAGTCTACCAGTGGTGATGAAAAGGTGAAAAATGTACATGTGTGCCAAATGTTATGCGTCATAGAAACTCATCTATGAAATTGTTGTTTTTAGTCTTTTGGCTCTTAGACATAATGAACATTCTAGCAAATGCTAGTTCAGATCTAAATTGTTCTCTTGAACTTTTCTTTTGTGTTTTAAAACACATGAAAATGAAATCCAAAGCCCCTTTTCCTGTGCATTTATAATAGCCATTTGCTTTCTGAATTGTTCTATTGAGTTCCTTGTTACATTTACAAGTGGAATTGCTACTAGCTAAGCCTGGTTGTTTGATTTTAGTTCAAGCATTGAAAGGCCTTTGGAGGAGTGAATTAGTTGCAATGAGAGGCTCATGCCCAAATTGTGGAGAGGAGGTTGGTTCACATCACAAAATTTCCTTTCTAATGTTCAAATGTGCAATTATGTAATCCTACAACCTATTTTTTGTTATCCAGGTTTTTACTTTTGTTAGAGCAGAAAGTTCTAGTGCTCAGCTTCACCTTGCCCATTGCCATGTATGTGAGTGTGCCTTGGAGTTTCAAACAAAAGTGGTGGTGAGTATTGCCATCCATTTAAACAATCCAATTCTTTACATGGAATCAGAACATAGGTTGTCTTTTCTAACTCTCAAGTATTGTGTCACACTTATTCCTCAATTATCTTGTAGCCCGAATCTGTGAGTATTAGATCATTTTCTTTGTTGGTCTATCATAAATGTATAATAAATAACAAGTGCTTAAATAAAATGAGAATAATTATAAAAGCTGCTAAAAGTGAAAGTAACTGTTTACTCTATTCTGGTTGCAAACTTGAGTCATTATGTGTGGTGTTCCATGTACTTATGAATCAGATCCTCAAGAATAGTCCATCCATTGTGAGATTTTAACCAAGATTATTGTCTTTTTATATATTCGTACTAAATGTATATTGTTTTAATTTAGAAGATTTTTTTTGCTGGCAGATTATATTCTAATGAAAACTTTGATTGAGCAACTAATTACCAAAAGCTCAAGCTGTTAGAAATATATATGTGTTTTTTTTTATATTCATAGCGATCATCATTTTCTACATCTAATTCAGCTTTTGTTGTTTCATATTGTAATGCAGCAATCCTTCTCAAGGCCTGGAAGACGCTGGGTTTATGGCAGAGTTTACTTGGTCCAACAAAGCTAAGCTATGTGAACTTGAAGAGTTCCTCTGAAGCTATGAAATGATATTAATATTAAATGAAAATGTAGACAAAACGATATAGACAGGAATTACATATTTTTTTAAAAGCAATCTATATGATGTAACCATATTAGTAAAATTTGTTTAGAA
This sequence comes from Hedychium gardnerianum, assembly GCA_038050645.1. Classification (NCBI taxonomy): domain Eukaryota; kingdom Viridiplantae; phylum Streptophyta; class Magnoliopsida; order Zingiberales; family Zingiberaceae; genus Hedychium; species Hedychium gardnerianum. The sequence continues at coordinate 2,319,880 of JBBUKS010000049.1, forward strand.
AATTTAGATTTTGATGACGACTTGGGCATTTTAAAAAAGTGAATATGGTCCATAAATGTGTGGCAATTGTCATGGCACTTATGTATTTTTTTTCGAGTCTTCAAAGCAAAATCAAGAGATATAAATAATGCTAACTTAAGTTAGTATCAGGTATTTAAGTCTTCGGTTTGATTAATTTTAGAGGTGATTAATTTAATTTTATAAAAGTTTTTTATTGATCATCAGGATAAATTAAAAAAGCGTATGTGGAGGTTCATCCTAATAATCAGTGTTCTCAAGTTTATTATTAATTAAGAGAAAAAAAAAATTATAATGTCTTGTAATTAAGTCTTAAATTTTAAATATCTAATTTATTATTGGAGAATTTAACTATCATATCTTATGCCTAAGGAAAAAAAACATCCACAAAAAATTAATTCTCTCCCGTGAGCTGAAGTAATCTAAAATAGGAAAGAAATCTTTCAAGAGAAGTTTTCTTTTACAAAAATAAAAATAAGAAAGAAAACTTTCAAGAGTTTGGAGATTATAAAATCTTATGCTTTTGGAGTTAGACAATCTAAAAAAAAATAGAAGAGAATGAATATCCTGTATTGGGGCAATCGATTGTGATGTTAAGTAAAGCGTCAGTTAGAAAATGACAAGTATATGCAGGAATAAGTCACGTAGCAAGAAGAAGTCTCGGGAAAAAAGATAATTAAATATTTGATAATAAAAAAATTCAAATAGATCAAACAAGTCTCTATTGAATAGTCAACTAGTAATCACTTAGAGTCGATTAACATAACAGTTAATTTGTTGTAATCAAATTGTTAATTTATTATAATAATAATTTTTTAGAAGTTATGGTTGAAGACAATTGACTAATGGTAAAAGCAATGGTCTGTGGACTGATGATGGAAGGTTAAATAGTTATAATGGAACAATTTAAGAAGTTACTATTGAAGCCACTCAATTGAAATGACAGTTGAAGTGGTTAATCGACTAGGAGATTGGATGTTTCTAGAGATTTCTTATGAAATAATCATCTACAATAACTATTTGTATTTTTCTCAAGCTATCTCTCTTGTAATTTTTTTTTTCTTTTGTATTCAAAATTTGTAAGAGATTTCATCATTTTCATAAAGTGTCCAAAAAAAAAAGAAAATTAATAAAATTAATGGAGTGACCTAGTGAAAAGTCATAGGTCGAATAGAAGATTGGGAGCTACTGAACCACATAACAAATTTAGTATTACTTTCTTTTCTTTATCTACGTGTATTCGTGTATTTTTTATATCAATCATTATTTGTGTTTTTGCGGAATAACTTGCCAAGTTTTTTTTTTTCTTAAGGCCATTCACCTAGATCCGACCCCGGGCCGGGTCCGGCCTCGACTTGGCTCGGGCTTGTAATCGGGTCAACGGATCGATTGCCCATTGACCCGAGTCACCGGGCCAACCTGTACCCGGCCCGGTAGGAAGTCGGGCCAGTTACGGGCCTAGGAAGCAAAAATCGACGGACCGTTGGTTCGGCTCGTCGGTTCAAAAACGTTTTTTTTTGGATTGGAACCACCGGTTCATAGCCGTTGCATGATTTTTTTTGGATTTTTTTTTGATTTTTTTCGATGGTTGAGATCATTTGACTGTTTTTTGATCAATGGTTATGATTTAGTGTCCGTTACTATCCAAACTCTATAAATAAATGGCTCATTTCATCATTTTTCACACATATCTTCTCTACTCTCATTATCAATTCCGCTGTGAAAACGCGTTTTCGACTCCAAGTCTTCATTTTTGCACACTTTCATCTCCAATTTTTAACTACAATGGAAGGAGACCGTGGAGGTGGAGGTTCATCATCTTGATCTCGCAAGGGAAAAGAAATAATGAATCCGTACGAGGACCCTAACATTCAATCCATCGATGATAAGACCGAATATTTTCTGCTTCCGACACCCGAAACACAAGGAAGTAGCAATGCAATTACTTCTAAGGTTCGGGAGCTTCCTCCTCTATAATATTCTATTTTCACTAAATATTTTGATAAGGTTACTCTTCCATCGGGAGAATTACGTGCAAAATGTAAGCACTGCAATGCTTCCTACAAATTCCAAGCCGGCGGTGGCTATGGGTCGTTGAAACGACACGT
>JBBUKS010000049.1:2322105-2333408 GCA_038050645.1 Hedychium gardnerianum
CAATACAGGATAAATATGATGAGTTAGAACTAGCACTGAGAAATTCCCAAGCTAGTGAAGACTCTAGCGGATCTGAGCCCTCTATTGGCTATAATATGAGTTTATGGCTGGAGGCCAGTAGGGGACCGAAAGGAGGAAGGATATTAGGAATGGGTTCCTTGAGCACAACTCAAAAAGTTGCTGGTACATCTTCTTCAACCCCACTAGCAATAAGGGCCCAAATAAATACCTTGACTGAAGAGGTTAGCCATTTGAAGGGGATAATATTGCAAAGGGATCAACAAATATTGCAAAGGGATCAAGAAATTAATGATTTGTGCTGACAACAAGACTTCATAATGCGACATCTTCAGTTGAGCTCCACTCTATGTCAGATTACTCCCCATTTCGGTGATGGTGGTGGTGACGACGACGATGATGGTGGTGATAGTTCTTCGTGACTTTAATTATGTATGAGTATTATTTGTCTCATAATTAGTGTTTTTGAACATTAATTATTTGATTGTGAACCTTTCAATTTTGTATTTTTATTAATATTGATAATTTGTTTTGAACATGTTTGGTGAGGCCAAGTAAACTGGTACAAATCAAAAATCTATATCGGAGGAAAAAGTAAGCATTAAGTTTTGTATTAGTTTCAAATATTTTCTTTCTAATTATAAATGATCTTTTTTGCTTGTTTGTTTGTTTTGATGTAGGAAAAGAAGAATGGAAGGAGAAGAAAATTTTTGTGGAAGAAGAAGATGAGTTGGTGATGTTTGTGTATTTTCATTTTAATTAACTTATTTAACTTCTTGGAGAATGTTAGATCTTTTGTGGATATGATGACTTGTATGGATTTGATATGTTTCTTTATTGAGGCTCCTGGAAGAGGATAAACTGCGATGAGTTCGGATCAGGATCAGATTCATCCCAATAGAGGCACCTCAATGGTAATAGAGGCGTCTGGATGAATCTATAAAAGAAGGTTCTACCAACACTTTAAAAAGAACTAACTGGACAACTTTTATACTTGCATGCTGCTCTGAAAACCGCTCTACAATGTTGAAACGCTGCTCCGACAATCGACGCTCAAGCTTACTTCATTTCTTCAAGTTGTCAGTATATTTATTTTTATATGCACTTTGTATTCAATATCTTTGTATTCACCGAGCTTATAGTGAATTGCCCATCGAAAGCACTCATACGAGTGCGGGCCTTGGACTAGTCGTCGCCAGGTGGTGAACCAAGTAAAAAGAAAGTCTTAGCATTGTTTCTTATTAATTTCGCTGCGTACTCGAGATTCTGAAAAATGTGAAAAAACAACATGCGCTATTCACCTCTCCTCTAGCGCTCTTTTCGATCCTATAATTTGACAACTTTGGATTTGTATTATTGTAGATTTGGTTTTGAATATTAATAGGATGTGTATCTTGTGTGATATGTGTTAAATAGGATGTGTAAGTTATGAATAAGATGTGATAATGTTAAATAGGATGTGTTGGATGTATAGGATGTGTATGTTATGAATAAGATGTGATAATGTTAAATAGGATGTGTTGGATGTGTTAAATAGATAGGTTTGTAAATGGATTGTATTGTATTAACATGATAAAATGTAGAAATGGAAAGGTTCTAGTCAAATTTTTCTTATTTTGTGACGAATTTAGCGATGAAAATAATTCGTCACCAAATTATTATTATATCGATGATTCTACGATGAATCCAGATTCATCCCAAAATTGTAGAATTAGCAGATTGACAACAAATCTGTATTCATTGCAGATTTGGTGACGAAATTATTATTCGTCACAAAATTTGGCCTCCCGCATTTGGCGACGAATCCATTTTCGTTGCCAATTTTGCGACAAATATCAATTTCGTCGCTAAAATTAGGACGAAATCAGAATTTCATCACAGAAGATCGTTTGAGAATTCTAGGACGCTTTTTTTTTCATTGTAGAATTGCAGCGAAAATAAAATTTGTCACTGAATTTGACGTTGAATTTAAATTTTTTCGTCGCAGAATTTGACGACGATAATATAGGGATGAAAAATTTTCATTGTAGAATTAATCCCAAAATATTTTGCATTGAACTTTTTTTTTTAATTTATCTTAAAATTCGTTTCAGATTATCTATTTTTTTAGTGAAAAGACTTTCAGAGTCAACCATATTAGAACACATTTAAAACATTTATATGGTTGACACGACATGAACCTTTAAATATATTTTTTAAAACCATTTTTAAATTTTATAATTTTCTTTAAACTACTGCAAATCATGGCCTTTTTTATTTGTCTTAGAACTTTGACACGAAATTAGTAATTTCTGAACAATTTTATACTTGTACTAAAATTACTTTTTCAATTACATCTTTATAAAAAAATATTTTTTTCGTTGATTCTTATGCATAAAAAAAATTATAATTTTTTTTAAAAATTTATGCATTTTTGAAATCCAGCACAAAACTGACTTTAAGTGGCAATCGACTAAATAGCTATACCCATTGACTATTGACACAATAATCGATTGATTGTTGTTGTTTAGTCGACTAGTTGTTTCTTTAATCGTCTGACACTTTTGGGCAACTCTAAAATAGTTTTTAAGTTCGTGGTTTAGGATTAAATAGATTTTTAACCAAGTCTAATGGATATTTTTAGATTGTTTTCAATACACACTTTTGATGAGTGGTAAAAGGGGAGCAGTTAAGGGTTAAGGTAGCCTTTATTCTCTATATTTTTTAAAAAATCCTAACTCAGGAGGGAGCTTATGTGAAAGGGAGTTTATCATAAGTTTGAAAAATTCCTTATATGTTGTTATTATTTTGACTAAATTAAATGGATTGTTATCAAAAAGGAAAAGTCTTAAGATTTTAGAAAACTCCACGAGAGATGTGTGCGGAAGCCTATGTATACACTCCAAGTATATTCAAAGTTTTATGGTTTGACCAATTGACTAATAGTTGTGATTAGTTGTCGAAAGAATAAATACCCCAAGTTTTTTGAGATTTATGATTTTCGTAATCATCTAGGATTTTATATTTTCTAGTCGACTAAGCACCAATTAGTTAACTAATGATAAAATAAGTTAACTAATGCTACAACGATCAATTCAAATAACTAATGTTCAATTCAAATACAATTGAAGATAGAAGGTTTAATACCAGAATGTAGATAAGATACCATAGTTTAGATAATTGATTATCAATAACCCGATGATTGACGATGACCACATCAACAAAAAAACTGAATTAAAAAAATCTATAAAAAGAGCTCAAGGGGTGTGAGAAGGATGACCCAACTAGTGCAAACAATGTTAAATCTCTACCTCCACAAAAGTTTTCTTGTAGATCTTTTCTTTTCTATTATATCTCTTGTAATTTGCTCATCTATAAATGGTTTTTCCATCTTAGATGACATCGAGAATGAGGAAACATAAGAGCTAGATTTTTGGATTATTAAAAAAAAAAAAGGAAACATAGCTCTCGAGGAAATGGTACAGCGGTTAAGTCCTCCAAGTGATTAACCAGACATCTAAAAATCGAATCTAAGATGCGGTGCACTTCAGGAATTTTCCTCCAGTAGAACGACAATCCTAAGAATGTTAATTGTTTGGATGGGCCTTCGTGAGCGCTTCCCGATTTACACTGGTGGTCGGTGAAAAACTTTCTGTGGAGCTAGGTTGGTCACCTCCTGAATTAAGCGATTCGAAGAACTGAATAACTGGACTAAAAAAAAAAGAAAACATAAAATTTTTTTAGAGTGACCCACCTTACGAATCATAAGTCATGGAGTATAAGCTTGGAAGTTGTCAAACCATGTGTGCGATTTTATTTCACTGCATATATATTTTATAACACTAACACTGCATGTCAAGGCTAAAACACTACACCCACATTTGATCTAATATCTATCTTATTGGTGCAAGGAGTACCAGACAATCGAACTTGGGTTTTGATCTTGGCAAAGATTCAAAGTTAAGCTTATTGATGATCTAACGAGATTGATCAAGTGTGTAGGTAGCTCAACCAGAAAGTTCTAGTAAGACTAGGCAAGTAAAAGTCCTAGTGAGACTAGGCAAGGAAAAGTTGTAGTAGGTCAGTTAGACCATATACTAGGCAGCTAGAAGCCCTAGTAGGTCAGCTGAACCAGATACTAGGAAGAAGACTTGATAGATCAATGACACTAAGCAGGATGTCTAGACGGGTCAGTGGACCAGACGTCTAGTAGGTCGATGGGTCAGCGAGGACTGGACATCGAAAGGAAGTCCTAGGGTCAAAGGATTGGATGCTGAGCGAGAAGTCTAAACAGGTCTGGAGAACCGGATGTTTGGAAAGTCAGGTAAATTCTCAAGAGTGGAGAGATTTTTCCGAAAGGAAGAATGGTGAGAACGCGTTCCCATTGAGGGAACAATCGACATCGATCCGACCGAAGGGTTTCACTAGAAATCCTAAGTCGAGATCAAAACTGGTGGAGTTGTCCAACTTACTCATATTATATTATTGTGTTAACTCTGTGGTGCAGGGACTTGAGATCGACAAAGTGGTCGTAACTAGTGTACTTCGGGCGACTAGACAGGATACAGGCGACCTGAGGTCCGGGTGACCTAAAGGCATCTAGGCGACCGGAGAAGGATAAGTCACGACGGAGTCGGATAGGATGAGGCCTAGCTATACGGGCTACTGGAGGCTATACGAGTGACCGAAAAGGGTTATAAAAGAAGCTGCGGATAGTAGCCTCAGAACATCATCTACGACCATCTTTCTACACTTGTCTTACTCTAAAATTCTGACGCAACGCCCACGTGCTGCTCCTACAACCACGCTCGACCTCAGATCCGTAAAGTTGTTGATATTCTTGTTTCTTTCATATTTTCGTGCTTTAATTCGTAAGGAACGATAAATGTGTTACTGTTCCTCTCCTTTTGTAAAAGACTAATCTTTGCCTCCGAATCATTGTTCGAAGGAGGAGATTTTTAGTGGATTGTCTATCGAAAGTGGTCAACCATTGTGGGCCTTGGACTAGCAGCACGGGCTGTGAACCAAGTAAAAAACAAAATGTGTCATTTGTGTTTATTCTTCTTTTCTATTTCCGATGCGTACTTCAAAAAAAGTGAAAAAGTGATATGCGCTATTCACCCCCCTCTAGCGCTCATTTCGATCCTACAATTGGTATCAGAGCGGGGGCGCTCTAAATTGGTGCAACCACCATTCGAGCAAATTAAATTAAATGACCCATCAAGAAGGGTATAACACGGTTCTACCGCCTCTCTTCTCTAGCGGAGATTTTGGATACTAGAAGGGTCAGATGAAGTACCACTTGAAGACCCAAGTGGAGATGTAGATTATGATCCAAATAGGATTCACACTCCCCACCAATGAAGAAGGTGTACTGCTCGATTGCGATAAATGAGACAACCCAATAAAGAAGAGGATCAAGGCCGACACTAAAGCTACACAAACTCTCCAATGCGGCTTGACCAAAGAGGAGTTCAACCGAGTCAGACCATTCAACAACGTGAAGGATCTCTAGTAAAAATTGATCAAGCTTCATGAAGGAAACTCCGACGCTAAGGTATATAAGAGAGATCTATTTTTGAATAAATTATATAACATCAAAATGTAGGACAGAGAATAAGCGAGTCAACTTCACGCCAGAATCCAAGACATTCTTAATGGATTACACACAATCGGACAACAAGTGGAGAACCGCGACGTAATAAGGTACGCGTTGAAAGCATTTCCAAGAAACACTTTGTGGGCATCAATGGTCGATGCTTATAAGATTTCTCGGGATCTTTCAAAAGTTAAATTAGACGAGTTATTTTCTGAATTCGAACTGCATGAACAATCTAATGCTACTCTTGTCGAGAAAGGTATTGTTTTGATTGCAGGTAAAATCAAGACTAAGGAGCCGAAGCCCAAGTCCTGAACCAAACCCGAATCCGAAGATGAGTCAGATTCAGAAGACGATGATGAGATCACCTCCGAACTAGTCAATCTAGTTCGAAAGCTATTCAAGAAGAGGAAAGGGTTCACCAAACGTGATCCAAGCAAAGGCTAAGCATTCGGGTCCGAACCAAACCACAAAAAGCAAGTCAGAAATAACTTGCTATGGATGCAACCAAAATGGGCACTTCAAGGCGGAGTGTCCAAATGTGAAAGACACTAAGAAGAAAAGAAGTAAGAAGACACTAAAAGCAACCTAGGATGATTCATCATCGGAAGAATCGGACGAGGAAGAACAAGCTCAAGCGAGCTTCTTGGCACTAACAACAAGAGAATAAGTGTCCGAGTACGAGTCCTAGCCTGAGTTTGGATCTGAATCCGAAACTGAGTCCAAGACAAGCCACTAATCTGTATCCATTTCAGATGATCCAAAACCTGAGGTAGACTCTCTCTTAGTTAATAAATTGTATTCTTAATTTATGATCTGACTCGAGAACTAGCCAAATCCAATGTCCAGGTCAAGTCACTCCAAAAGAAGGTAAAAGTCCTTAAGGAGGAGACTAACCCAAGTTATTTAATTGAACAAATTCAAAATGGAACTTCAACTCAAGTCAAACAACTTGAGGAAGAAAATTCTGCATTGAAAATTCAAGTCAAAGAACTTAAAAGGTCATTGGAACAGTTCACTTCTGGCACCAAGTACATTGATATGATACTTGGAACTTAAAGGATCATATACAGCTGATCTGGACTTGGATACAAGGCTAAGACTCGATTCAAATTGTATCTATCTTTAGTGAATCGAAATGCTAGAAACCGAGTCAAAGCATGGGTCCTTAAATCAAGCTTGAGTAATCAAGTTGAACCAAATCAATATTGGATCCCCAAGAATCATATTCACTACCTAGATAGATCTTATCAAGGCTATGATTCAGATGGAGCCAATAGAAAAATAATTTTTCCTGTTAGATAAATTTGCATGCTTGATTGATTTACTGCTTTTATTATGCATGCTTATTTCCTGCTTAACTTATAATGGTTAGATAAGGATGTAGGCTTAATTGACACTTGCCCAACATAGTACCGAGGGTGGGGCAAGATGATAGTACGTTATGGAAGCTTGGTCTAGGTGGTCAAGTGGGGTAAGGAGTACCCTGCTTGGTCTGCTTAGCTGGGTGGAACTGACTGAATTTATCTCGCCACATCCTAGATTAGTTAGACTAGGTTTTTTCAATAGATTAACTAAGTGTTCAATTTCTCGAATTAGCTTTGTCTAAGAAAGTGATTGTTGCTCCGATACCCAAGAAGGCCTCTATGCCCCGCCACGGCCTGGAAATTGAGACTTGAAATATACACTTAATTGATTGACGGTTAAACCTAAATCTAACTTAAGGTCAATCAATCCTTAGAACTCAAACTAAATTAAGAAAAGATAAAATTGACAATCATTTTACAAAAACCCATAGGACTAACATGTTTGACAATCTAAAATAAGTGAGATGGAAAATAAGTAGAAATTAGTCAATCTATTTTAAAATCCAATTGAGTTGGATCCAGATCAAATATCTTATGTGTAGGAACATAAAGATTTGGACCAATGGATGTTGGATAGTGGGTGCTCCAAACACATCACTGAAGGCAGATTGAAATTTACCGAATTGAAACTTAAGAACCTAGGATCGATAGCATTCGGAAATAATGAAAAACTTAAGGTAATTGGAACAAGCTAGTAGTATTGAATTAAGTTCTGATTTCGTTATTCGTAAAGTTCTACTAGTTGATAAATTTGAGTTCAACCTGCTTAGCATTAGTCAATTGTGTGACTCTTATTATTTAGTAATCTTTTCAAATTGTGAATGTCCAATTAAAAATATTAAAAACCCTGAAATAACACTTAAGGAAATTAGAAAAAATAACATTTACACAATTAATCTACAAAGCTCATCACTTAAGTGCCTACTAACACAACAAGAGAAAACTAAGTTGTGACATAGGAGATTGGGTCACACTCACCTAAGACTTATTTCAAAAATGAGTCAAAATGGCTTAGTTAGAGTTCTATTAAAGTTGAAAAAAAAAACTTAGAAAATATAATTTGTAATGTTTGTCAACAAGGAAAACATACCAAATTAAATCACAAATTAACTAACCCAAATCAAACCAACTCAATAACTGAACTTCTACACTTAGACTTGCTCGATTCCCATGGGGCTAAGTCACTATTCAAGATTTACTTGGGTAAAATTCTTAAAACATAAAAATAAAACAACTAAAAATTTTAATAACTTGTGTAAGTTAATAGAAAATGAAAAATATGCAAAAAAAATCAAAAGAATAAGAAGTGATCATGGAGGAGAATTTGAAAACCATAAGTTTATTGAATTTTTCTTAAGTTACGATTATCACCACGAATTGTCATGCCTTGTAACCCCTCAATCAAATGGAATAGTAGAAAAAAAAAACTTACAAGAAGCCACTAGAACCATGTTGAATGAAATTAATAAACTTTATAATAAAACCCCTATGAAATCTATTATAATAAAATACCCAATTTAAATTACCTAAGAGTATTTGGATGCAAAGCACACATATTGAATACCAAGGACTACTTAGGAAAATTTACATCTAAATCAACAAATAGAACTTTTCTAAGTTATTCCACAACTAGTAGGGCTTATAGAGTTTATAACAAAAATACCTTAAAAGTTGAAGAAACAACGAATATTATATTTGATGAAAAAAATAATTTCAATCAATCTAACCAAATCAATGAACAAAATATTAGAAATCTAGAAGATGACGAAATTAGACTTGAGTCAAACACAAATGAACCAGAAGAACCAAGTGTTAATCCTAACATAAAAGCACCTAGGTTAAGATATAATCACCCAGTTGACCAAATTTTGGGTGACCCAAATCTAGAAGTTCGAACTCGATCCTTTTATAGAAACTTAAGTCAAATAGTCCTAATATCAAAATTTGAACCCAAAACCATAGAAGAAGCCCTACTTGACCCCAATTGGATCATAGTAATGCAAGAAGAACTAGCCGAGTTTGAAAGAAACCAAGTTTGGGACCTAGTACCTATACCAAAAGACAAATCAATTATTGATACCAAATGGGTTTTTAGGAATAAATTAGATGATAAAGGTGAAATTGTTAGAAATAAAGTCCGTTTAATATCTAAGGGATTTAGTCAAATAGAAGGACTAGACTATGACGAAACATATACACCTGTAGTTAAACTTGAATCAATTAAGATGCTGCTAGCCTACGTAGCTCATAAGGGATTCAAGTTGTATCAAATGGACGTCAAGTCTGCATTTCTTGATAGATTCATTAAGGAAGAAGTTTATATAAGTCAACCATTAGGATTTGAGGATTTAGACCACCCAAACCATGCCTTTAGGTTAAAGAATGCCTTATTGGACTAAAACAATCACCTAGGGCTAGGTATGAAAGATTGTCAATCTACTTAGTATCTAAAGGGTTTAACCAAGGACAAATTGACTCAACCCTATTCATTCAAACCCTAGAAAAAGACATTTTTACAACCCAAATCTATTTAGATGACATAATCTTTGGTTCAACTAACTCAAAATTCTTAAAATACACTACAAGAAATTTGGGATTCAACCACACCCAATAGATAACGATTTTTCAAAAAATCATTGTCTTTTTCCATTTAACAACGGTTTTATTGAAAACCATTGTTGTTGGTCATTTTTTTTTTGAAAAAAGACAACAGTTTTTAAAAAAGCATTGTCTTATGTATGTCAAAGACAACGGTTTTTTAAAACCATTGTCTATGAGCTTTTTTTTAGGCCTACAACAATGGTTTTAATCAACCGTTGTCTATTAGCGTTGCTTACATGGTAATAGATAATGGTTTTACTAAATTATTGTCTATGTGCATGTTTTGGGATCTAAGACAATGGCATTGTCTTTAAAAGATTTTTTTACACACAAACATACTTGCACGAAAACCTAGCCTCCAAAACCCTCCTCCATGAAAAACCTAGCTTCCAAAACTCCACAAAAAACTCATCTCCGCCAAAACCCTCCTCCGCGCCGCCCGCACCTAGCCTCCTCCGCCACTTCTCCGCGTCGGTAGCGACCTAGCCTACTCCGCCACTCCTCCGCACCGCCAATGACCTGGCTTCCTCTACCAATCCTCCACACCGCCCGCGACCTAGCCTCTGCCACTCTTCCGTGACTTGAGGTGTTCAGGACAGCCGAAGCTATTGGAAACGCCTCTTCTTGTGCGATCAGTGAGTCGCATGTCTTTCCCATCGAGCGATGACTACTACAAGGAGTAGTAATGCTAAGCTATCCCTTCTCATTTCTTAAGATGTGCGTAGACCGTTATTAGGGATTTCTAATATCATGCTATAGGGTTAGTGAGAAGAGATTATCATTGATGATGTAAAAACTTCATATGTTTTTCTGTTTGATTTCTTGTATGGTCTTTTGTGAGAGCAAACTATGCCCTTGTGTTGCTATTTTTATGTTTATTTCGTCAAGGATGATAGATTTATTATGAATGTGATGCTTGCACAAGCTCTAGTGAATTGCTTGTGAAATTTCATATGTTGCTTTGTTTTGCAAACTAGCTTTGCTAGCTATTCAGATCGTGAAGTACATTTTATGGAACTTCTTGGCGAAATACCTAATAGGCAAGTTATCATGTGTTCATTGTTCATCTATTAGGAAAAAAAATCTTAATATCTATTTGTCACTACCAAAAACTTGTGGAATTGCAACAGAATTAGCGACGGAGACTTTTTTTAGTCGCTAAACTGCGACGGAATTAATTTTATGTCGCTAAATTGCTACGAAAAAAAATTTCGTCGCTAAATCCGTCTCTATTGAGGCGACGGGGCGAAGAAACCGTAATTTCCATCCCATCTTGCGATGGAATTTAATTTTCCGTCGCAATTTAGCGACGGAAATTAATGTTCGTTGCTAGTTAGTGACAGAAAATAAAATTTCGTCGCTAAATTGCGCGATTTAGGGAGACTTCTCCCCACTTCTCTCATCTTATCTCCCTCCGATCACAGTCGCGTCGCCACCGTTGAGTTCCGCCGCCACGAAGGTATGCCTTTCTTCTCTAATGTGCTCTCGTTTTCTCTCCCTCTGCGTGGCTGGCGGCGTCGCGGTTGTACGTGGCCGGCGGCTACGCGTGATCAGCGGCTGCGCGTGGCCGGCGGTGCCGCGGCTACGCATGGTCGGTTGCGCCACGGCTACGCGTAGCCGGCGACGTCGGGGCTACGCGTGGCCTACAGCACCGCGACTGTGCATGGTCGGCGGTGTAGTGGTTACGCGTGGCCGGAGGCGCCGCGGCTGCGCGTGGCAGACGGTGCTGTCACGCCCCA
>JBBUKS010000049.1:2333508-2346006 GCA_038050645.1 Hedychium gardnerianum
TGTCTAATTACTTTTCTTACATGATATGATAGCAATTGCTCTTCTTCCTTCACCGTAGGCAACAATGGCTCACCTCGCACAATGTCTCTTCTTCCGTCCCTTTAGTTGGTGTCTCTCATTGAGGATATTGACTTCATCCCGTTTTTAGCTAAGTTATCTTCTCTTTTCATTTCTCTTATTTTCGTTGTCTTATTATGCCTTTCTCTTCCTTCAATTTTTCGTGCTACTGAGATCTTTGTTTTGATCGGCTGCCTCCTCAACCAACGCATTCTCCCCGCTATTGGTTGTTTGAAGTTTTCGCTTCCTCGGCTATCTTTTTCCTTGTCGGAGCTCTTTGCGATTGATGGATCTAGACCTTGGTTCATTCTCATTCTAATTACCTCTGTGCTTTTTTTTCTCGTGCCGACCTTTTCCTTTTGACCTTTTCTCATTGTATGCTCGTAGCACAACAACCCTCCCTATTTCCAAAAAAAACTTGTTTTTTTCCTCTTCTTTTTCTTTCTTTTCCAGCAAGAAAAAAAAACGACCTTTGTTCCTTTCCTTCTCTAAATCCTCTGTCGTGGCTCTTCCTTTCTTCTCGCTTTTTCTTTTTTCCTTTTGCTTTTATTTTCGATGTCAGATATTCAGAGATGTCATATCTATCTCAAAATTGAACATATTAGTATTCATTGTCCAACATGATTCGACACAACTTTCATCTGTGGTCCTTCAACTTTAAGACATTTGACTGTTTCACGAGTATATCCTAAAATACTCTCACCAATGCCTATTCTTGGTAAGCCACTAGAGTTTTCATCTACTAAATGATATATTGGCACTGGATAACTCATCATTGTAGGACCGAGAAGAACGAGAGAGGGGGGTAGAACCTCGTTTTTAAAACTTTTCTTTTCAACTTTTAAAATCTTTTTGAAAAATCAAGTACACAGTGGACAACTTAAAATATGAATTGCACAAAGGAAAAAAAGAAACTTTTATTTTTACTTGGTTCGTAGCCCAGACTACTAGTACTCCAAGGCCCAAGATCCCTTAGACCATTTATGTTGGACAATCCACTAAACTCCTTCCGAAAACTCTTGACAAAGAGAATGCAATTACAGAATGGTGGAGATTATAACAATCCTTTACATTTCTCCTAAGGAAATTTAGCACTTAAAAAAATGGTTATCGACAATAAAGGAAGTAGAGTGTCGCATTGGTTGTCAGAGAGATGCACAACTTGCATGGATGTTTGAGATGGTCACAGAGAGTCACTAGAGTTGTTGTTAGAATTGATTCATTTCACTATTTCTACGAGCTATTTTTATAAGCCATTGGAGGCGCCTCCATGCCTGCTGATCCGATTTGACGATGTCGACTTTTATCCTCTTCAAGGTGCCTCTAGTGTCCCAAAGCGCTTTCGATGTGCTGACGTGGTGGCATCACAGCGAAGCTCACCCTTTGCGTTTATCAACTTCGGGGCACCTCTAGACACCCAAGGCACCTCCATTGCTGATGTCTATCCTCACAGCTTATCCAACATGAGGTGTCATTGTTCATTCGAGGTACCTGTAGTGCTTCTTCTTCAGGGTGCCCCTATTCACCGAAGGCGCCTCTGCTCTTCTGTTCACCAAAGATGCCTCTAACCATCTGGCACGCCTGGATTACAACTCATTCCATCTTGACTTTTCACTTCAAGCTCCTGCAAAATATATTAGTCCAAATATCAAAAATAGCTGTAAAATAGAGTCAGCATAAATACATGAACAATTATATATTTATGAATTAAATCTCGTCAGCATAAATACATTAACAATTATATATATCAAAAATAGCTGTAAAATAGAGTCAGCATAGTAGGTGATGTTCGCCTTGATTTTGCTTGGTGTGGATTCGATCATCTTCTTTAGATCCTTTTTAATCAAGTTCTTTTTTCTTCTAGTGAATATTTTTCTTATCATGTTCATTAGTTGTTCCTCCTCATTTGATTCAGACTTGTCCTCAGATTTGGGTTTAGTGTGGGTTTTCATTATCGTCTCCTTAGTTGAACTTGCAAGAAAAGCTATACTCTTCTCAACTTGTTTTGTTAATGTAGTTCTAATTCACAGAAAAACTCGTCTAATTTTAACTTTGAAAGATTCCTTGAAATTTTATAGGCATCTACTATAGATGCCCACAGTGCATTTCGAGGAAAAGAGTTTAGGACATACCTTATTACATTTCTATTTTCTAGCTGATGGCCAATCAGGTGGAGTCCGTTGAGGATGTCCTTGATCCTTGAGTACAGTTGGCTTGCGGTCTCTCCGTCTTGCATTTTGATGTTAAGCAAATTATTAAGTAGTAAGTCCTGTTTAGTTATCTTGGAGTCATTTGTGCCTTCGTGTAGCTCGATCAATTTGTCCCAAAGCTCCTTCGAATTGTCATCCCGGCTGAGTTCCTCCTTCGTTAGTCTGCATTGAAGGGTGTTCAATGCCTTGAAGTTAGTTTAGGTGGTCTTCTTCATTTTTGGGTTCCATTTTTTCGGGTCGAGGAGTGACTAGAGTCATCTGTTGGAGTCACGTACCCTCATCGAACACTGAACCATTGTTCGATGTCGATCTTCAGATAAACCTCCATGTTTCTCTTTCTACTATGGGAAGTCAGCCTAGTTGAAAAGTGGGGGATGAGCGGTGTTGTATCCTTCACTTTTGGCCATTTAGTTCTTGCAAGGAAAAAATTCAAGAGAGGTTTTCAAGACTTGGTATTGGGATAAGTAGTACAGTATAAAAGAAGCAATTAAAAGAAAATGAATTTAAAAAGCGTTTTAAAAAAAAAACAAAATTTTCCCAAGTTTGTGGTTGCACAAAAATTGAGCGAGTTTGGCTCTGATACTACTTGTAGGACCGAGAAGAAAGAAAAGAGGGTGAATCTCGTTTTTAAAACTTTCTTTTAGACTTTTAAAATCTTTTAGGAAACTCGAGTGTACAACGGAAAACTTAAAATATGAATTGCACAGAGGAAAAAGAAACTTTTATTTTTACTTGGTTCGCAACCCAAACAACTATTCTTTTAAGGCCCACAATCCCTTGGACCGTTTACATTAGACAATCCACTAAACTCCTCCTTCCGAGAACTCTTGGCAAGGAGAATACAATTATAGAATGGTGGAGATTGTAACTATCCTTTACAATTCTCCTAAAGGAAGTAGAGTGTTGTGTTGGTTGTCGAAGAGATGCGCAGCTTGCACAGATCCTTGACATGGTCACAGAGAGTTGCTAGAGTTGCTGTTTGAATTGATTCATTTCACTATTTCGGCGAGCTATTTTTATAAGCCATTGGGGGCTCCTCGATTCATCCAGGGCACCTCCATGCATGCTAATCCAATCTGATGATGTCGGCTTTTAATCCAAGAAGTCCAATTTCGAGGTGCTGACGTGGCTGCACCACAACGAAGCTCACCCTTCGCATTTATCAACTTTGGGGCGCCTCTAGACACCCAAGGTGCCTCCATTGCTAATGTCTATCCTCTCAACTTATCCAGCGTGATGTGCCTCTGTTCACCTGAGACGCCTCTGCTCTTCTGTTCACCTGAGATGTCTCAAAGCATCTAGGGCGCCTAGAGTACTATTCATTCTAGCTTGACTTTTCACTTTAAGTTCCTACAAAACATGTTAGTCCAAATAGCAAAAATACCTGCAAAATAGAGTTATTACAAATACATGAACAATTATATATTTATGAATTAAATCCTATCTAACCAAGACCAGGATCTAATATTGGTCTCAACTTAGATTTCTAAGTTGGATTTAAGTTAGACCAATGCATACAATCCCACTGAGACTCATCCTCACTGGAATTCTCTGTCTAGTTTCTTACATTTACTTATCATTTGCAGACTTGTCTCCTTGACGTTTGATCTCTTGACCCACCAGGACTTCTTGCTAGATGTCTATCTGGATTTCAGCCAGTCGTCTGGTTCTGCTGACCCAACTGGACTTCCTGCCAGATATCTAGTTCTCTCTAACCTATCTGGACTTCTTGCTAGTTATCTGGTCCTCCTTACCTAAATGGACTTCAGCCTAGTGTCTGGTTCTCTAGACCCATTAAGTCGGTCTGCACAGTTAGTCAACACATTAGATCACAATAGAACTTAACTTTAAATCTTTGACAACATCAAAACATAAATTTGATTCTAGTGTTCCCTACACTAATAATCATGTCACATCAGACTATAATATCCTTATAGAAGTACTATCATACTAAGGTTCGGATACAATGTAGGCGATGACTCAAGTTTGCAAATTACTAATCTTGGAAACACGTACATTCATTTATCTAATCGTACTTTTCACATGCGCAATATCTTTCATGTTCTATTTATTACTAAAAATTTGCTCTCTACACGTTAGTTTTATCTTGATAATAATGTATTTTTTGAATTTCATCATAATCATTATCTTATAAAAGATAGAGGAATATATATTACCATGTTTCATGGGGGAATAAAAAATGGTCTCTACTATTTTCAAAATTCTTCAATCAAAGCTTTTATTGGTGAACAAACAAATAAACCAGCTTGGCATACCCAATTTGGTCATCCTTCCCTTCATATTGTTCAGTCAATCATAAATAGGTATCTTGTTTCTCTCTATCTCATTCATGTAAGGCCTGCATGGAATTTAAAAGTCATAAGTTACCTTTCTCTTCATCCGATCGTGTTTCTAATTTTTCACTAGAAATAATTCATTCGGATGTTTGGGGCCCTGCACCTATTTTGTTTAATCAAAATTTTCTATATTATGTTACCTTCATTGATCATTTTAGTAAATACACTTTGCTCTATCCTATGAAAAGGAAATTTGATTTATTAGACATATTATGTCATTTTCAAAAATAAGTTAAACGATATTTTAATCGCAAAATACTCTCGCTTCATTATGATTGGGAGGACGAATATCAAGTTTTTCATCGTCATCTAATCTCTTGTGGAATTGTTCATCAAATCTCTTGCCCTCACACTCTAAAGTAAAATTGCTATGTTGAGAGAAAACATAGACATATAGTTGAAACTGCCTTAGCTCTTCTCCAACATGCAAAAATTACGCGTAAATTTTGGGATGAAGCTGTATGTATAAATCGACTTTCTACCCTATTACTCAATCATAACTGTCCTTTAGAAAACCTTTATAATCAGACTCCTGACTACACTATCTTTGACTGGTGAGACTTCCGAGATTGGACACGGAATGAATTCCATAATATTGTTCCTTTTGATATTGTTAGTGCATATTACTCGTGTTGGAGTAGCCATTTGGTGTGATTCCGATGGTATAAGGGATTTATCAGAGAGCTTTGGAGCAAGACCTAGGATCCATCACTTCTGATATAAGCATTTTTTCTGGTCAAACGAATCAAATTCGGAGGCTGAATATAAAGTTATAGCTAATACAACGTCTAAAATTATTTGGCTTCAATCACTTCTTTTTGAACTTTATCTTGCGTCAAAAGTTGTACCAAAAATTTGGTGTGACAATATAGGAGCCACATATCTTACAGCAAATCTAATCTTCCATACACGTATAAAACATGTGACAACTCAATAATTATCTCTATCTCTTATATTTTTTAGAAGATCAAATTATTGATATCTTCATTAAGTCATTATCCAGACAACGTTTCAATAGACTAATAAGCAAATTAATATCAAAGACCTTCCATTGAATTTGTCGAGAGAGATAAAAAAGGATTATCCAATAAAATTATATTAAACTGAATTAATATTAAGACATGATTATTAAAATGGATTTTATCTTTATTAATATATTAATTAATAAAGTATTATTACTCTATCAATTAATCAATAATGCTCCTATAAATTACTTGGACAAACTCATCAATTAACAAATTTATTATTTTCATTTTTCCATCTTTATCTCTCCAATTACTTTTCTTACATCTGACATGTTGGACATCCAGATTCTCGACGAAAACTTGCTTCATGCTGGCATCAGCTTCACGATTTGATCGTAGTATATATTTACAAAAAGTAAAATTCATAGATTCAACGTGTATTTGAGTATTATTAATTAATTCTTAAAAGGGTGTCAACAATTAAATAGTTTTGAGCGTGTAAAGTGATACCTTAAATAATTATTTATGGAGATCCTATAAAATGAATTACTAGCACCTTATTGTTTAACGTAAACGATCCGCTGTAAATCCATACGTGCCAGGATGGATTGATTAATTAATGTATGACATATTATTATCATAAAATTTAAAAATTAAATTTTGATTAGTAATTAAATTTTTATTTTTTTTATTTATTAAGTATTATCTGAATTAATAAAATTAATTTTTATAATTTATTTTTTTATATTAATTTTGAAATAAATTAACAGGAGACGGACGAACGACTAACGTTTAACCTCTTTAATCGAATCGGCCCTAACAAGATTTGAAAACACAAGAATGTGTACGAACGAGAAATCAAGACTTTATTCACCTTTCATTAGATTGAGATGCATACCAACAGAATGCAAATGAAATACAGTGTCTGGACTGGAAATGGAAACACTAAAAGTAAAGACACACTACAATATTAAGCAATACAGAATCCCAAAGTAGCAATGGCACAAAACATGGAGGAAGAAGACGGGGCTCAACTAGCTGCTTGCTTGAAATACCTGCAGAAAGAATCCTTAACATTGTTATTCGTCCATTTTAGATTTCCCCACCAGTCTTTACTGCCATGGATTTCTTGCAAGCGGCATGCGCTGCCTTCTCCGAATGGCAGACTCGCAAGCTTTGGGCATCTAAATACTTGAAGAGACACCAAGTAGGGGAAAGACAAGGTACGCTGGTCGATGCTGGTCAATTTTGGTAGGTCCGTGAGGATGACCTCCTTAAGTCTGGGAAAGACTTCTCGCCCTTCTTGTTCAACATCTTCAGCCTCTTCAGCGATTATTTGTTGAACTTCAGAACACCCAGAAATGTAGAGCTTCACAAGGTCAGGGAGTTGCTTGGTCCAAGTGATGCTTCTCAACTTGTCACAACCAACAATTCTCAAGATCCTAATCCGAAGGAAACACTCGCAAGGCTTAACTCCTTTCCATGTGATATCACGGAGTTTGCCAAGATGCAACAGTTGAAGCTTTTCTAGGCCTTTGAAAGTGCATAGGCGACAAAAACCTTCATCCGCATTTTCAGGCTCGCCTTTCCTGTCTTCACCAATTGCAACAACCTCTAAATCTTTGCAGTTTTCTATAGTCATTTCTAAAAGTGATGTGCCTATTTTGCTTCTCGATTGGAGAGTATTAGATGGTAATTGCAACTTGTTGAAAGGAATGTTGATCCTCTGAAGAATGATCGGTGCAGTATCTGGATCCGATATATACAGATATCTGATAGGAATTGACATGTCGAAAAGCATCTGAAAAGTTGAGTGTGTTCCTACTGAAATACCAAGAGCTTTTAAGTTTATCAACTCATTCAGTTCACTGAGACTTGCTCTATCGACACCAGCTGCACCATCAGTTACCCAGAATCGAAAAGAGCTTCCATAAGCATTGAACACTCTCAAGTTACGCAAGCCTGAAAATAATTTGGCAAAAATAATCTCAAGCCTGTATGTATTTATCAAGTAAAGATATTTGAGCCTTCTCAGAAATCGTATTCCTTTTGGCAGTTTACTGATGGGAGTCCCAGAAAGATTCAGATGCTCCAAGAACAATAATTGGCCGATTCCATGAATATCTTCCACTGTTGTGTCGGACAGATCCAAGTACTGGAGACGTCCCATGCCTTTAAAAAAACCTCGTGGAACAACTCGCGGCAAGGAATAATTACACTGCAACATTAGCGACAACAATTCAGGGAAATCTGTTTTCTCCTGCAAGGAGTCAATGTTGTTGTGCATTAACGAGAGGCGTTCAATCGATGAGCCTTCTAAGTAGTCAACGCGTATGTCTGTCAACCCAGTTCCAGCTTCCACAAGCCAAATCTTCTCAGGATCAGAACTTGAAGATGAAACTTTCTCCGTTCGAGGTGCCAATCCAATACTAGATATATACAAAGCCAAGGCACAGATGATATCATGCACTTTTACGTGCCTATCATCATCACCGGGTACCACTAAGGAAGCCTCCCTTAGTTTACCTATCAAAAAATGCCCTTTCTCATAGACTTCACTGATGTCATTATGCTCTTCCAAGAAACCAAGACCCATCCAGGACTCTATGAGCTCTTGTTTCGGAATGGAATGACCTCTAGGGTACATTGAGCAACTCAAGAAGCACAGCTTGAGCTGGTCATTGGGCAAGTTGTCGTAGCTTAGCTTTAGCGTCGGAATCAAGCTTGCCTTTGATGGAACTAGGCTCTCGAGATGCATCTTGCGCATCTGCCTCACTGCGTACTGCCACTCTTCACGAGTTGTTCTTGTTGACATGGTAGCGGCGACGACAACGAGAGCAAGGGGCAGACCATTACAATCTTCCGCCACTAGCTTCGCGAGGTCTTCAATCTCCGGATCGTTTAGCAAGTCGCCGCTCAGGTTCTGTCGGAACAGCTCCCATGCTTTATCCGGAGTCAAACATTCCATTTTGATCTTCTTCTCCGCGCCCATTTGCGCGCAGGTAGACTCGAATCTAGAGGAAATCACGATCTTGCACTTGCTTTGCCCCGTGGGAATTCCTGCATCTATAAGATTTATGGGATCCCAGATGTTGTCTAGCAGCAGCAAGAACTTCTTATTATTCAAAGACTTTTTGATCTCAATAGCCCGAGATTTGCCATTTTGACTCAGTGGAAGTCCGACTCTATCTGCGATTGCCTGCTGCAGTTGTTCGATCTTGAAATCTAGAGAAGCTTCCACCATAATGACTAGGTCAAAGTCGGATCTTCTCTCCACAAACGAATTGTTGATTCTTCTGAGCAGGGTTGTTTTCCCGACGCCGCCCATGCCGTGCACCCCGACAACGCATCTTTGGTCGTCGAACAGGCACTGGAAAGCGTTCTCCAATGGTGATTCAACGCCGACGTCCGGCGGCGCGGGAAGGTCGAGTGCGACTGCCGGAGCTGAGTCGTTGGCCACAACGTCGAAACTCCTCGCTAGCATCTCAGTGGCCTCTGAAGCCTTCCGATTTGCTTCCCGGCCAATCCTGTAGCTTGAAGAAAGGTCGTAATGGCAGGAGCAGAAACACGTAGGCTGGTTGAGGAAATCTTGCTCGATCGCGCTCACTTCGGCTTCGAGTTCTTCAACCCGGCGGAGCCAACCGAGAACCTCTTGGGTGGGTGTCAGCAGCTGAGCCTTGGCGGCTGAGACTCTGTTCGCTACGTCGATGCTCTTGTCCTTGAGCCGGTTCATGGAAAGGAGCAAAGATCTGACGTTGTCTCCGGCGTCGACGATGAAAGCCAGTTTGAGCGCAATCGGATCCCATAGTTTACTGATCAAGGTCGCTGCAGGGGTGATAGTTTCCATTCCCGTGGTGTTGATATAGAATGTTGAAGATAGCTGAATGAAGAGAAGACGATCATACGCCCTAATGAGAGAGAATTGGGAAAATCTATTGATATCCACAAATGTAAAGAAAGTTAATTGACACGCTGAGTTGAGTTGGGCGGGGTTAAATTCAAGTGAGGTCAACGGGACATCTCTTCTTGGCTGAGCCATCACTCTTTCTTGACTCGCCAGTCTTCTTGGTGTTTCGACTCACCCAATAAGTCTTCCCAATGAAAATCGACTCATCAATTTTCCTCGACTCGTCAGTCTTCCCTGACTTGACGTCTCTTGACGCAACAAGTCAAACTCTCCAACTTCATCATAGTTGGTCAATAGCACGTGTGACAACACATGAGTTGTAAGAACACATGGGTTGTCAGGGCACGTAGAACAGCATGGTTGACATAGTCTGATCCTCCACAAGATCTCTACTGTACAAGACATGAGTAACATGACCCTCTGACATCTGTGACATGACACATTTTTTATTATAAGATGTGACCTCCTATCAAAAGTATTTCCTATAAAAAAAACCCTCTCCATGGGTCAAGGTATGTTGGGAGGCTCTCATCTGCACCAACTGCATTTTACTATACTTCTTCTCATTCTCATCTCCCCCGGAGACTTACTTGAATGTCGGAGTGGATGAACTATGATACTCTCTGGCCTCCATTCTAACCCCTCCCTGGCTCTTTTACTGCTCAGGCTCCCTGAGCGGCACAGCAGTGCCCTGAGTAGCGCCCGATAACTCTTTTTCAGCTGCGCAGGCTCCTCCAGCAGCCCCTCCTTCCTCCGGCTCACGGCGACTTCGTCAACACCTCCTCCAGCTGTCTAGTGGCTCGTTCGTCGACGTGTCTCAGAGTAGGAACAAATTGGCGGCGTCTGTAGGAACGTACACCTGAACTGAGACCTTGAGATGGATCACATCAGAAAAACTATGAGAAACAAGCGACAAGGGAACTTCCATCTCCGACTCTTCAATCGGTAGCTCCAATCGGCAACTCTCTCATAAGCTCCAAGTTCCCTTGCAAGCATACCATCGGCAAGACTCAAATCGGGAGCTCCATCACAAGCTTCCAATTGGCAACTCGACTCAACGACACCAAAATGGCAACACCAAGTTTACCGATCGGCAGCTCCAATTGGCAAAATCTGATTGACATCTCCAAGGAAAATCCGATCGGCATCTCTAATGAAATTCCTATCGACATCTCCAAGTAAAGTCCGATCGACAGCTGTGATGGGTCAATTCCAATCAGTCGTTCAATCGGAAGCTTCTTATCAGCTTCAATCGGCTCCCTCAATCAACAAAATCCATGGCAACTCAATGGACCAATTCCCATCAACTTCAAATTGGCCACATGCAATTGGAAAAATCCCACCGGCTTCACTCGGCTTCAATCATCAACGATCCCAGGGCCAAAGCCAATCAGCTAAGGGAATGGGAGGGCCAAATGCCAATCAACACTCAAATCCATTAGGTAGCCCCTTGGAAAGCCTTCAATTGGAAAAGTCCAACCAAATTGGCAAAAGTCAAGGGACAAAGGCAGATTGACAATCACATTCAAAATGCATGCAAATAGACAAACACATATCGACCCTCAAATTCCAAGCAAACTCAAAGGACCAAATGCCCATCAAAAGTCAAAGTTGTCATCCAATCGGCAATTCTAAAGACCAAAAGCCCATCAAAACTCCAATGGCCCTAATTTGATCGGTGGCCTAATGGGCAAATTTCAAGTGATGCAATCCATCTTTCGACATGATGCAATCCATCATTCCGCAATTAACTCGGCAATTCAAAAAGGAAATCCCAATCCACATCTGATCGGCAACACCCCAAGGGACAAAATCCCAATCAAATTCCAAGTAGCCAAATCCGAGCGGCTTCACATGGACAAATTCCGATCGGCTTCAATTGGAAAATCCATCCGGCTGGAGCAATTGAAAAGTCAATCAGCATCTCCAAAATTCCAAACGATCACTTCAATCGACAACTCTGATAAGCCATTCAGTCGGTTGTCCAACCAGCAGCTCGGCCATCCCCAAGCAGCGCACTCATCCTTGCTTGGCAGTTTGAGATTATTCGCTCAAGCCATCTCGACAGATAAGTTTGAACTTGAATTTTATACTTTACATTCAGCATATATCCTTCTTTTTCTCAAGCAGAATATCATCTCTCGGACCTCTCGGTCGGAGTCTCCAATGACCTCTTGGTTGGAGTCTCTAAAAGATCGCTTGGTCAGAAGCTCCATCAACAATTTTTCTTTTCAGGGTCCAATGACCTCTTTATTAGAGTCTCCAAGAACCTCTCGGTCGAAGTCTCTAAAAGATCGTTTGGTCGAAAACTCCATCAGTAATTGCCCTTTTCAGGATCCAACGATCTCTTGGTCGGAGTCTCCAATAACCTCTCGGTCAGAGTCTCCAAAAGACCGCTTGGTCGGAAGCTCCATCAGCAATTACCCTTTTCAAGATCCAACGACCTCTCGGTCGAAGTCTCCAATAATGTCTTGATTAGAGTCTCCAAAAGGTCGCTTGGTCGAAAGCTCCATCACCAATTGCCTTTTTTAAGGTCCAATGACCTGTCGGTCGGAGTCTCCAATAACCTCTCGATCGGAGTCTCCAAAAGACCACTTGGTCGGAAGCTCCATCAATAATTACCCTTTTTAGGGTCCAATGACCTCTCGGTCGGAGTCTCCAATAACCACTCGATCGAAGTCTCCAAAATATCGCTTGGTCAGAAACTCCATTAGCAATTGTCCTTTTCAAAGTCTAACAACCTCTCGGCCGAAATCTCCTCAAACAACTTTTCAGTCGGAATATCTATAGGATCGAAAAGCACGTGAGAGGGGGGGTGAATCACGTGTTTAAAAACTTATTCTTTTTTTTGCGGTTTTGAAAACTTTCGTAAACTTAGAGTATGCAGCGGAAAATACAAAAACAAATGTAAAAGAAAATTACGCTTTTGGTTTTACTTGGTTCGGAGCCTTCGCCGACTCCTACTCCAAGGCCCACGACCCTTCGGATCGTATCGCTGGGCA
>JBBUKS010000049.1:2353085-2382214 GCA_038050645.1 Hedychium gardnerianum
CAAATGTAAATTAACTTAATTCGTACAATTTAATAACATTAAATTAAGAGACCGATTGAATGACGAATGAATGAAATTTTTTGCAAGTTTATGTTATATATAAAAGAGTTTGAATTGACATCGGCAATTTTTGAGATGGTCCAGACATATTTAATATTGAGATTGCTTAGAAGTACACATCTTTTCCATTTTACTTTTTAATTTTTTTTCTTTATCTTTTTTTTCTTTTATTTATATGTAATAATTTTCTTCTTGCTTATTAAATTAAATTAAAAAAAATCTCTCTTCTTAACAAATATTATGATACTAATTTTAAAAAACTAATATCACAGGAATAGTTTGAACCATAATGGTAATGATTTTTAAAAATTAACACCATCATAATGTTGATTTTTTAAAAATAGTACCATCATAATATTGATTTCTAAAAATTTACAAGAATTATAAAGATATATTTGGACTCTAGAACACAAAAAAAAAAATTGTAAAAATTAGAATTAGTTCAATTGGATCTCTCTAAGTCCATCAATAAATTTTGACCAAACTCGTTGATGGACGTAAAGGCTTGAATTTCTAAAATTTTGACATTGAATAAAAGATGTGAGTGTTTAAAATATATATATAACATTCAATCATGATTCTAAGACCCTCACAAAAAGTTATGATCACATGCTAAGTGACACGGACCTTAGTGTTGGTCTTCCTAAACCAATAATAACGTGACCTTGGGTTCTAATTAGAAAGTCTAATATTGATTTCCGAAGATTAGCACCATGTTGTTGCTGATCTTCTCTGACCAACACTACTATGTATAAAAATATTCAAATCATTTAGAGCAATGCTAGGAAGATCTAAAAATAATAAATGAGAGCATATTTAAACTCCTATGAGTCATATAAACCCATAAGACTTAAAATGAGTCTGATCTGAGTTTCTTTAAGTCAATCAATGAGTTTTGATCTAAATCCATTGATAGACCTAAAAGACTTGGATTTCTAAAATTTTGACATAGAATGGAAGAGGTGAATATCTAAAATGTATATATGACCTCCAATCATAGTTCTAAGACTCCCACAAGAAGCTATAGTCACGTTGGTGCTGGTCTTCCTAAATCAGCAACAACGTAGCCTTAGGTTCTGATTAGAAAGTTTGGTGTTGGTTTTCGAAGATCAGCACTATGTTATTGCTGACCAGCATCAATATGTACAAAAATATTCAAATATTTTTGGAGCAATGCTGGAAAAGTCTAAAAATAATAAATAAGAGTATATTTGGGCTTTCGTAAGCCATGTGAACCCATAGGACTTAGAATAGATCTGATTTACATTCTTTAGGTCCATCAATAAATTTTGATCGAAACTCATTGATGGACTTGAGGACTTGGATTTCTAAAATTTTAGAATGGAAAGGAAGAGGTAAGTGTCTAGAATGTATATATGACCTCTAACCATGATTCTGAGACTCCCACACAAAACTATGGTCGTGTGTTAAGTGGCACGGACCTTGGTATTAGTCTTTCGAAATAAGCACCACGTTGGTGTTGGTCTTCCAAAATCAGCACCGCGTTGATGTTGGTCTTCCGAAATCAGCACCACATTAGTGTTGGTCTTCCTAAACCAGTAACAACATGGCCTTGGATTCTGATCAGAAAGTTTGGTGTTGGTTTATAAAGATCAGGATCATATGATACCTAACTTATCATAAGGATGTCAGAATCAGACATGAACATCATAAATACTTTCATTGTATTACTCTCTTTCGTTATATGTCAACTTTTTAAAAATTCAAATCTTCTAGCTTCCTCAATGGTTTCAGTCAAAACTCATTAATAAACTTAGAGAGCTCCGATCGAACTCATTTCAAGTATTATAAATTTCTGAAGAGTTCCGGAGTCTATATGTGCTCATAGATATTATCTTGAAGTCATTAACAATAGTAATCAAAAGATTTTTAAAATTTATGACTTTAAGATAATTGACACATATACTTAATTTATCGTAGGGATGTCAGAACCGAATATAGACATCATTAAAAACCTCATCCTCTTTCATTACATGTCAATTTTTTAAAAATTCAAATCTTCTAGGTCCATCAATAAATTTTAATTAAAACTCATTGATGGATCTAAAGAGCTCCGATTGAAATAATTCTAATTCCTATGAATTTCTTCAATATCTTTAAGTCTAAATATATCATTCTTTATTATTTTTTAAAAAATCAACACCACAACTTAACATATCAAAAAATTAACATCGTCGTAGTGCTAATATAAAAATCAACATCATGATGATGCTATTTTTTTAAAATCAACACCAAGTTGGTTCAACAAGGTTGCAAAGGATGCAAATTCTTTCACTTGGAATATCTATATCATACTTGTTTCATTATCCCTACGAAATCACAAAGAACAACCGAAACTACCGACCAGTCGTTTGCAAAGAAACATGCTCCCAACATTCTATCTGGACATCAAGGTCTGTGAGAAAGCTCTAAAAATGCACAACATTACATAGTAACCTGATAAAATAGCCATTGATTTTCCTGCCATGTTATATACAACACTCACTTCTCCAAACCAAAGAGAAGATAAACTACAATGAATGGAATGGTCATATGGTCGAGGGGAAAACAATTGCAATTTACCATAAGCATTAGTCTACTAACGGTCTTCAGTCACGAAAACCAAATACATCTCTTTCACTAGAATCAGTGCTGCAACTACCAGAGCTGTTGCTGTCGTGGTTGTGCAACGATAAACCCCTGACATGAGCTGCGAGACCTGAACTGTCGATGGCTTTGTTGTTAAAGAAGCTCTCCCTCTCTTTGTGTTGAGACGGTGGAGGTGGTAAATCGGCTGTCAAATCTTGTTTGCTTCCTAAACCAATAGACTGATCGTTGGGTGGGCACGGTTTACCATCTAGTTCAGATGATTGAATGCATAGTGGTCTGATGATCGGTCGGCTCATCTTTTCCTTAGGAACCGATCTGAAAACATGTACTGACTCATCCAAATCCTCCTCAGCACAAGCTTTTCCTTTCCTTATTCTGTAAAAACACAAAAATGTGAATCAAATATTTCACCCAAGATTGCCAGGACAATAAAAAAATATGCGTTCAACTGATATTGGCTAGGATGATTTAACCAAATTAACCTCTAACATACTTAGAGAACATCAAAAATAAATCGAGTTATTTGGTGCCTGTGCAATTCAATGAGTTACCAAAATAATCCAATTAACTTCATAACTTCTAAAGATATTCCTAGGTTTCACTTAACTGTTCTTACGACACCAACTTGTGCAATGCATTCCCTCTATTCCGGTCACCCCACATGACCACTTGGAAAATAACACCGCCTTAATAACATAGAAATTTACACCAGTTTAGGGATTAGGATCATGTGTATTTCACTTGCCCTTTTCACCTCATGGTAATATATCAAATAAGGGTTAATGTTTGACATTGTACAAGCCAAACTATCCTAGTAGTTGAAAAACTTGGTTCAGAAACACTTCGTAACTTAATTTATCAACAACAATTTTTAACTAGAGTTAAGCAACATGACAGCACCAGATATAGCCAAGACCTATTGCCATGAGCGCCTTTATTGCCATCATCATCATAAAGAATTTATGATTATTACGGCAGCAACATACAAGCTAACCTATTTTACTAGTTGAAGAACTCTATTTGGAAATACTAGGGTCTTCAATATCAACATCAGTCTAATTTATAACAAGATAGCGCCAACTACAGCTGACACTATCTTCTGGATGTTTTCAGCATATGAACAAAAAAAATGAAGCTAATTAACATTACCTTTGCCACAGGCTTTCTGCATCCTCTTCCTCCTCCCCTTCCCCATTGACATCACAAGCCAGAGTAACTGTAGCATTAACTGAGAGAAGTCTATCATGGTAACATAATACCTGATGTAACTGCTCGTTCAACTCAATGGCTTGAGTAACCAACTTCTCATCCCTGAAGACATCAAAAAACACCAACTTATATTTGAGGTAGCAACATGTAATTTCTTTTGCAGAACAAACTCTAGAGCCATATGGCAACAAGCACTCTCTAAATTAAAAGTCACTATCATTAAAGAATTAAATCCTCTAACTGAGGGTCATCAGATCGTAAAAAAGAGCATTCATTATGTCAGATGATAAGATGGTTGTTGCTTTAACCATAATATGAACCATGTATTTGGTAAAATCTTTGATGTTGGAGAACAATTATTGATTGTGGTAATAAGACTAAGAGATATAAGTCTCCACCTACTAGAGAAATTCAACTATTTCTGTAGCTTGAATCTTGTTACACAAATCTCCACCTCCTCTTCCTCCTACTAATGATATATTCGCTAATATATTTTCCATGTTGAATAAATTCAAGATAGCTAAATCGCTAACGTGCAAGGATTTCCTGTGCATCCAAGTTAAATATTCCCTTTCATTTGCAAATAACGTATGCCAAAGAGATTTA
Source organism: Hedychium gardnerianum (assembly GCA_038050645.1). Lineage (NCBI taxonomy): Eukaryota > Viridiplantae > Streptophyta > Magnoliopsida > Zingiberales > Zingiberaceae > Hedychium > Hedychium gardnerianum. The sequence goes on from JBBUKS010000049.1 coordinate 2,357,571, forward strand.
TATGGAATCTAACTAGTAATTTCATCTGTTACTAGTCTGAAAAGATAGAAGCTTAGTAGTTTTAGCACTAGTAATTGTATAACTATATAAGTTAATAAAAATCATAGTCATATCTTTCTTCTTTAATCCATATTGCTCCAATAGTTTTCTTATTAAATAATTTTTTTGTTTCATCATTTATTCTTCTCTTGATTACATTTCTCAAAAGTTCTATGGCACGACTCAACTAACAAATCCTTCCATCATAAGAATAACCTTAATTAGCATAAACATATATTTAAATAGCTTCCAATTATTAGGTACCTTAATTCTCAGCTTAGTTAAACAAATTATAAATGGATGTTACATATTTTTACGGGTAGACTAGCAAGGTTTAAGGTTTCATCCCATGTGCCAACTGGCACACAAAATGGCACTAGACAAGGCTGCAAGAACTGTGTTTTGCAGGAACAAGAAACATATGAAATATTGTGTTTCATCCCATATGAAATATTGTTCATGAAGGAACAAGAAACATCCAAACAATGAATAAAAGAAGTAACCAAAAAAGAAAAATAATATTACTCGACTGTGTTTTGCATTTCATATCTGTTTTGATTTTTTTCACAAAGACAAAAAGGTAAAAATTATTCATAAGCTTTGAAAGAGTAAACAGAATAACCTTGTCCAAGAAAAAAGTTAAGAAAACGTCAATCTAAGTAGATTTTTTTTTAAAAAAAAGATTGCCATTTTACCGTGAGGTCATCACTAGCTGCATGATTCGTTGCTTCTGAAATGAGCATTGTTCCACTAGATCCAATATAAATTCATCAGATGCACCCTGATCACATAGCACAATTTTATTTGCAAATATATATCATAAACTCACTAATGCAAAACCTTCCCATATTTCAACAATCATGGTGGTGGTAAAAGGTAATAACACTCACCCCAGGCGCCCCTCACAGCCCGTCCCCAGTTATGTGAAGGGAGGTAAATCATGGGTGGCTACTAGCCCAAGACCAGTGCATGGGGGAGGATAAGAACCTGACTACTAGCCAGGAATTGACCCCAGACCTCATGGTGACAACACCCCATGCACTGGCCAACTACCCGTCTCGAGGGGACTATATTTCAACAATCATGATGTGACTTATTGTAACCTAAATTATTAATTTTTCAAAATCTTAATTTAGTGGTTTAGTCATGATTGAAAATGTCACGTTTATTGATACACGAACCAAATTATGAATACTAGTGACTTCAAAGTAATAGTCAACTTAAACCACTTGACATGTTTAACTAAAAAAATCATACATCATTATATAAGAGATGCACAAGGAAAGCAAGTTAATCTAAATGATACCTGTGCAAGCTTGGGATCTAAAGCATTCAACACATCACGCAATACTTCCAAGACGCTAGAAGCTTTATGTATTATGCTGAGAAAACAGTGCTTTCAAAAAGTTTGTTGTTGAATGATTTCGAGCTCCAATATAGCATGAAATGTTTGATAAAAAAATGTGTAAGCTTCATGTTGTGTGAAAACCAATGCTTCATCACTTCAAATTATATTTAAACAACATTCTTTCCAACCATGAACATCTCAGTTATTTGTTCTCAAACTTACAGATTCCAGTTACTATTTACAGCTTGTCTTTTAAATGACCCAAGAATACCAAACGAGCAATACATTGCATACAAAATATGAGGTCCCACTGTTATAGAAATTGATGTGGTTCTATATAAACATTGAGATAACATCATGTGGAAACTTCTAAATTAATGGAATAAAGCTTAAAACATTCAGTCATCCACTTTAACCATGCAGGTAAACAACTGCTCTAGTCTCCAGCTGCTAATGACACGATAAGCTAAATTATCTGAAGTAAAATTACCAGCTCACTGTACCTCGAGTCAGGTATGGACTGAGTGGTTAGCTGTTTCTCAATATTCCCTAGTTTCTGAGACTGGGACTCTTGAGAATGAAAATTGTTTGCTTGCTTTTTGGGAGAAGATTTTTGAGGTATGACAACATGAGGCTGCTGAAAAAATTGTACTCCAGAAGACTTGTTGAGGAAGAGAAACCAAATTTCAGTAATGAATCAACTAAACAGTCATACTGAATAAGATAGATGGATTGATCAAACTAAGCAGGAACACTATATAAAAAAAAAAAGGAAATGAGACAAAGGGAATGTAAATATCCAACAATAGTCAGTTCTGCTGTTTTGTCTTAACTTTGTCTTATTCATCTACCTGGAGGTTAGGAAATGTTATAAAATAAATACTTCTAGTAAATTTTGATTTTAGTAAAAATGAAAGTTAAATCATGTCAAAATGTAATCTTGCTATATTGCCTCTCAATTATAATTAGCAGCAAACTACTAAAATTTGGACCTTCAAAGAGATTTAGCATCTCACCAAAAAAAAGAAATAAAGTCTAATCGCAGTGCAATTATATAGGATTGATTTAGATAAAAGTTCAAAAATACACTAGCATCTTTGAACAAAATCACTGGGTAAATGATTTATAGGATTTCTTGATGAGAATCACTTGCAAATGGATAAAGTTTGAGCTTGCATTACTTACAACCAGCTCAAAGTATGCAGCATAGTACTGTGGGTATTTTCCAGAGGCTCCTCCAAGGGCTGTTTGGGTTGCATCAAGAAGAAGAAATATTCTTTCTCGAACAGGCAAGTCAGACTAGCACCAAATGAGTCAAATTAGTTATTAGTTATTTGTTTGTCCAAAATGACACAAATATATTATCGGCATTTAGTTGAAGATATATACACAGACAAAATATAAAGAAACAACCTTTTTCTTCACGATCTTTACTAGAATTGGCAGAATTTCATTATCAATCACTTGTTTGTGAACTTGCTCTCCACAGTTATTCATTACCATTTCTAGCAACTGCAATAACAATCAAGTAATATAGACATATAACTCATCCTCTTGAAGAAAAGAAAAGCAATTGCTGACATTCATAATTTAGATAAATTATTATTTGGAAGAAATTAGATTTCAAAAAAGAATATAAAGGGGAGGGACTTACCATAACAGAGAAATATTGTGTATTAACATTTTTATTCTTTAACTGTTTTTTTATTGACTTGATGACAACTTTGGATTGCCTGCAAAAGCAACCAATTGCAGTAATAACACAAGAGGATGGTGCTTTAAGATTGAGAGCGTAATGGACAAACTAAACACATGCACAAAATGGAATAACATGGGGAAAGAAAGTTTTAATCTTTTACAATTTCATATTAATATTGCTATTATAGTGAGAAATACTTTAAGCACATAAAATAGATAGTTCATAGTTATACAAAGGCAATAGGAGAGTTGTAACTTGTAAATGACAATCACAATGATTTAAGTAAAATATTATACAATGGATCGTGTGTAATAAGTTCGCAAATCTCGATATTCTTGGCCCAATCCATCTCTTTTAATTTCTCACTTGTCGCCGAATTTACCATATCGGCAGCCATTGATGTCCTGCAAGCCAATGATACGTGTGAACACAAAGTAAATATCAAATATGTTCCAAAATAAGATATGCACCTCCGTGCATAAGTTGAGGAACAGGAACGATAAGGACATGAAATTGAGCAACAATTTTCACTTAAAATACAACGATTTGAGGTAAAAGTAAATAAATTTATCATCTCAGCGTCACAATAAAAAACGATTCTTTTCAACGAAAGCAACTTGATCCGTCATACGAAAATATCTTTTTATCCCAAAAACCTAAACTGAGGAAGAACGGGGAAAATAAGCCAACTTAGAGGAGAGCAACCGCTAGTAAAACAACGTAAAGCCCTCCAAAGAAGATATCTTTCGCATACTAACTAGATAACAAGTAGAACGTAGAGGAAGAAGATTTAGGACACCCAAAATACCCTCACAGACGAGAACCAAATCAAACGACAACTAGGGTGAAGGTCGGAAAATAAAACCGCAATAATCCTCGCATTTCGCCACTATTGCTGCGCGATCCAACCACTCCGAGCCTCGGCCCTTTCTGATTTCCGATCTCCGGCCGGGGAATCACAGGCCAGGAAGAGAACCAGAGAGAGAGAGAGAGAGAGGAGGGCGAAGAAAGCGCCGACAGCTATAAGACAGGGTGTGACCGGGGACGCCGAGGGCCCAGCTCGACACTGGCACTGTCCTCTTCCCTTGCCCGTCTGATACGACGGTGAAGAATCCATCAAGACCGTCCGATGGAGGCTGAGGGTCTACCGAGGTGGGACAAGGAAGATACAACCATTGGGAGAGGTCACATTCCCTGGACCGTGCTCCCGGCGTGAACGGGCGACACGTAGCATCCGAACTGGAGCGACCCCACAGGTGGAGCGCACATGGGATTGGTGGCTGCCCGGGACCGAAGTTAGCTGGCGCCGACTTGCGGGCCCCGCGACAGCTTTAGGATTCGTTCTCCTTCCATCAGAACCCGGAAAAGGAAGGACGGAGCGCTTTTTATGATCGTTCATTCACTACTTGCAAAATTGGCCACTAAAAGTTTTACACCTCTAAAAAATATTTTATTTTAATTAACTACTTCGAAATCCTGCGTGTATATTTTATTTAATGTTGACGTTGGCAATTGGCACATGGTCAGCAGGTGTTTCTTTATGAATTAAATACCAGCGTAGGTACGGCTTCGAATAATTTAATCGATTAGAAAAGGACACTTGTCAGTTCTTTCACCGTATAATCCAACTCCAACTTTGACCCTTTGTTCGAAGAATAGAGTTGACGGTGAGAACCATCTAAGCCATTTGATTAATATGAACAGGGAACGAATGTATATATAGACTGATCTCCGGTTTCCATCATCAAGAATTATTGATGAAGAATTTATTTAATATTCTGTGAGAACATATATCATAGAAGATAAACTGATTAACGAACATCATCAACGGAATGTGATGTAAGCATCGAGTTGCGCGGTGAGTGTCGTGTTTGTGCTTCGAACTTCTCGTGTCAAGAGATACCCTCTCGCCGATCTGAACCGGCCGGTGCCGCCGGTGATCGCTCGTTCAAATAGGGTCCCGAGCGGAGCCACCGGGAATATCCCCTGCACTGCGAGTGAGCTCCCGTCGTACTTACCGGCCGTGAATACCAACTGGAAGTTGGTGAGACCAGAATCCTCGGCGGTGCTCGAGCCGACTCCCATGCCCTGGTTCCGGCCTATGATCGGCGAGTCGGGGTCGACGGTCTCCCTCAGGAGATTATCATAGACGATGACGTTTCCGAAGCCGGCGCCGGAAGTGGAGTTGCTGCGCTCGACGGCGTACACGACGGTGGCGTCGGAGCCGAAGCCGAGGACCCTCTCGTGGTTGTAGAAGCGCAAGTGCAAGTAGACGTCGGAGGGGATGATGGGGGAGGAGAAAGAAGCATCGACGGATGCCAAAAGAGCGAAGAAGAAGAGGAGGAGGAAGAAGAAAGAGTTAGAAGATGCCGAGGCAGTTGCCATTTGCATGGAGACGATGAAGTGATTAACTGAATAATATGTGCTAATTAATTTTGGATGTTTAGGCGGATGGATGTTCGAGTATATATAGAGGAGAGGTCTTCCTGTCAATTCGTGTCGTCGGAGAAGGAACCATCTTTGTCTCCGGCGGTCAATGCTTAGCAGGTTGGATTCCGCTTTGCTTGCTTGCTTGCCTTAGCAGAATCACATGAGTGACTTCGTCATTCATCGAGTTAAATTATAAATTAATTATGCTTGTCTTCAGAAGCAAGCTATCTTGTGGCTGCAGGAAATTAAAAGAACTTGAAATGAATTTATGAATTTTGAATTTTGAATCTCTATTTCTATAGTACGACACTACGACTACGTAATTATCCAATTATCTTACCAACTCTATTGATTCGGTGATTCGAACAGTCAGAAATAATTTTCTAAAATCCATTTATTTAAAAAAAAAATAACATAATTTTTTTTAACCAACTCAAAATCTTAAAGACCTTAAACGTCATGTAATAATCCAGAAGATCCTCTGAGATTAAATCTACTGATCACGATTATTGAACCTTCACATTTTCACATTTTTTTTTCAAAATCGGTTGAATCTAAGATGTGCAATAAATTTAATTACTTCCAGAAATTGATGAGATACGAGGTTGGCTCTTAATTCCCGATGGTTGTAAATTTCTCCATAACCGTAACAGCAATTGACTTGTTCATTGTAGAGTGGTTGATCTCCCCACAATGGCGAAACGTTGGTGTGCAAAATAGCAATCCTTAAAACAATGCAAATCACTCCAATTAGGCCATTATGCCTTAACCTCCGAGAGAGTTCAATGATGCGCGGGACGTCTTGGCAAATAAGGTATCGACGCATCCAAAAACAACAAGAATTCCACACATGACGAAGACTTTAGTGCTCCCTCCGATGCTGCAATCTACGTCGAAAGCAGACGGAAAATAAGAGAACAAGTGAATGATAGGGGAATTCTCAGCATTCGAAACTCACCGCATGTTTTCATCGATAATTTTTTTTATTTCATCATTGTCGTAAATTAGATCACTTGCTATTTCAATTTTATCATACATATTTTCCTTATAATAAAATATTTCTTCCCCCTCATCAAATCAATTAAAGAAATCTTTGATTCACAACATACCAAAAAATTCGAGAAGTTCAATTGAAAATTCGATATTTGTCTACGGTTTATCTTGACCACGATTTTCACAATTATGATAGGTGTTTGTAAAAGTGGCATCCGATCGAATTAAGCTAAAGGAACGTACAATTTTCAAGTATTTTATCTTGGGTGTCACGATCACAATGCGAGGCTTCATTAATCAAATCAAATTGACTATTAGTACAACACTAACAGTACAACATTATTAGTGTAATGGTAATGATCAGTAAACACTCTTAAAATAACTATTAGTACAACACTCTTAAAATTTAATAGTACAACACTCTTAAAATTTAACCTTATTTATCATCAAATCAAATAACTATTAGTACAACACTAAAATGGTAATGATCAGTAAACATTCCCCCAAGCTCTCTTCCAATGAGTTGCACCAAAGATATTTGTCTCCAATGAAAAAAATTGCATGTATTGACACATGATTTTATTATGATATTTGTCTATTTTTCGGGAAATCTATGAGAAAATATTCTCTTTCCTTTTTTTCTTCTATTCAGATTTAACTGCCATATGAAACTTATAACCTCGAAAATAGTAAGGATCTAGAAACCTTCCCTAGCGTTCTCCGGATGCATTGCACCAAAAGATTTCTTTAAATAACAAGAACATTCATCCATTCTTCTTCTTCTTCTTCGTATCATCATCTTCATGTCTCCCATTTCAGCCAATGCTCAGCAGCCATCATCAACCTTGACAGAGTACGTTCTACCATTTTTTTTTTCCTACACTCTCCAGCCATTTCCTCTTTTCATAGTAGAAAGGGATAATTTGATTCTTCAATCTTGATTCAGGGATGACACAGGGAAAACTAAACCTCGAAGATTTAAAGTAGACAAGTTCACAACGTTATTTACGGAGAGGTGTTCAAGTTGCAAGTTTTGGTTTTTGAAGCTTGCCGTGCTTATTATTATTATATGTTATCTAGCTTTATCACTCGCTTTCTCCTCAAATATTTACATCGAACAGCCATGGCATGCTTCAAGTTACAGGTACGTATGTTTTTGGTCAATTAAACTTATATATTATCATGAAATTATAACATCAAAAATCGAACTTGCTGTTGCTGCTTTGTAGGAATCAACCTGCAAATGCCTCGCACCTTTGGAGAAAAACATTTGCAGATCCACGATATTTATCAGACTCGGTTGTAAACTGGGAAAAGATTTCTCAAATCTCCAAAGATATTGTTAGAGGAGGAAACCCGAGAATTGGCTTACTAAATTTCAACTTCTCGGAAGTTAAACTATGGCACCAAACACTAGGACAAGCAAAGTTTTCTTCATTGGATTTAGATTACGCTGATGCAACTACCACTTGGGAGACTCTCTATCCTGGGTGGATTAACGAGGAGAAAGAAAACAAGATTCCTGCATGTCCAACCCTGCCGGAGCCGGAGATAGTGAAAGGATCCACATTTGACCTCGTCGCCGTGAAGTTGCCCTGCAACAGGTCAGGGAAGTGGTCCAGGGACGTCGCAAGGCTGCACTTGCAACTTGCAGCAGCAAAGATTGCGGCAGCTTCCTCACAAGTACTGCATGTCCTCCTCGTCACTGATTGCCTCCCTCTTCCTAACCTCTTTACCTGCAAGAACCTTGTTAAGCATGAAGGCGACTTTTGGTTGTACAAGCCGGAGATTGCCTCACTGAGAAAGAAGATTCGGCTTCCGGTTGGATCGTGTGAGCTTGCAATCCCTTTTGAAGCGAAAGGTAAGTTCGTTCTGCTTCTCAAACTTTTGAAGTTGCTGTTAATTAATCTTGTCCATATTCCAAACCTCAGTGCGGATGTACACCGAGGTTGGACGCCGGGAAGCCTACGCCACGGTGCTGCATTCAGCAAAGCACTACGCCTGCGGCGCCATCGTCGCCGCCCGAAGCATCCGCGCCTCCGGCTCGGCCCGCGACCTCGTCGTCCTGGTCGACGACGCCGTCACCGACCACGACCGCCGCGGCCTCGAGTCCGCCGGCTGGAAGGTCAAGACCATGCAGCGCATCCGCAATCCCAAAGCCAAGCGCGGGACCTACAACGAGTGGAACTACAGCAAGTTCCGCCTCTGGCAGCTCACCGACTACGACAGAGTCGTCTTTATCGACTCCGACCTCCTCGTCCTCCGCAACATCGACTTCCTCTTCGCGCTGCCGGAGGTCAGCGCCGCGGCCAACAACGGCGACCTCTTCAACTCCGGCCTCATGGTCCTCGAGCCGTCGAACTGCACCTTCCAGTTGCTGATGGATCGGATCCAGGAGATCACCTCCTACAACGGGGGAGACCAGGGGTACTTGAACGAGATCTTCGCGTGGTGGCACAGGGTGCCACGGAACATGAACTCCTTAAAGTTCTTCACCGCCGACGACCGAACGGATACGGAGATGGCGAAGAAGAATACGTTGTTCGGGGCTGATCCTTCAGCACTGTACGTGATTCACTACTTGGGGAAGAAGCCGTGGATCTGTTTCAGGGATTATGATTGTAACTGGAATGTGCAGAGTAATTGGCGCTTTGCCAGCGACGCAGCGCATGCGACGTGGTGGAGAATGCATGACCTGTTGCCGGAGAACCTGCAGAAGTATTGCCTTCTTCCGGCGAAGTTTAAGACGACATTGGAGAGTGACAGGAGGCGAGCTGAGAAGGATAATTATCCAGATGGGCACTGGAGGAGGAACATTACTGATCCAAGACAGAACACCTGATTTCGTTTAATTTGTTCTAAAAAAAATTGCAGCAGTTATCGATACATTTAATGATTTAAATATGAATTGCATGGTTAAAAAAAGTTTGAATAATCATTTTAATAGCATGATTAATTTATTTGACTTAAATCAATTATTTTATCAAATAAATTTTATTTGAAGAACATACTTCATCTTATTTGAATTGTTTATAATGTTCTTTATTTTTATGGATGCAAAATTATATGAAAAATAAATTATATTTATTGAAAAATAAATCAATTTATTAAATATGACTGGGCAAATTTTTTGAATTTATAGAATTAAAAAATATTACAGTTATGTAAATAAAGAATTTATTTTTTAAACGAAGACCGATTACATCGATGATAATAAAGTAATAATTCTATTATCTCAAGCCCCACACCTATACATTTATATTTAGCAATTTAATAATCTCTATGTGGAGTAATGATAAATTATTTATCTATTTTCTCATTTATTTATTACGAAAGAATAGATACGAATCCATTTGAGATTTATTAATAAATTTTTATTCATCCAAAATAAATTTGGCGGAACGCGTTTATTTCTTTACCGTTGTATCGCTCGCGCAACCTCTCTATCTCGCGAGCACAAGCAACAACGTCCACTGACGACTACGAGCGACGGGAGTTCTCTCGTGCTCACAGTCACTCACGAGACGGCGCTCGTGAGCATAGCCGCTCACCAATCGCTCGCGGGCACGGCCGCTGGCCGATCAGCAAGATCGCTCGCAAGCACGGCCGCTCGCTGATCAATCGTGAACACTACCGCTGGCCGATCGCTGCGAGCACGGCCGCTCGCTGATCAATCGTGAACACTACCGCTGGCCGATCGCTGCGAGCACGGCCGCTCGCCGATCGTTCGCAAGCACGGCCGCTCACGAGCGCGTGCATTATCACTCATGAGCGTGAGCACGGCTGCTCGCCGATTGTTCGTGAGCATGGCCTCTCGGTTATCGTCCAAAGCTTATGCAATTTTTCATAATTCATTTGCCGAGGTAATATCGCTTTCTTCTCCAAATCTCTAATGGCAAAGTTTAGTCTTCTGATAAGATTTTTTTTCCTTTTGAATTTTTTTTTTTACAGCTTTTTTATTTTAATTTTATGTTTTTGCAATTTAGATATACTACACAAATCATTCAAATATATATTATATATATCAATCTTAAGGGTATATTAAAAATTTCCGATATTGATATCAATATGAAATTTGATATTTTTAATATTTCGGTATATAATGAAATATACTAAAATTTTGATAATATTGAAATTTTCAGTATGGTGTATGATATAATATAAAATTTTCGGTGCGATATGTTATACCACCTCTGCTCCTAAATATGTAAATGGTTTATATTGAATATCAAAATTCAATTTTTTTTTTAATCTTCCTCATGTATAAATTCAAGCTTGATGCACACACTTCACTTATACAAACAATATTCATATCATTTTGTTTGGTTAGGACTAGCAATATATTGATTCCTAAATTTCATTACTTCTTTAGGCTTTGAATTGATTTGAATAATCAATATTACTTGATTATTATGAAATGGAGTATTTATTTGCCCATACTACTTTTACCAACAGGAGATTTGTGGACTTGAATTTGATAACAAGGTCGCTATTGATATTATATAAAGTTTGAATTACAGTTCTAGTAAATGATTACTTTCTCGTCTTTTAAATTCAAAATTATATTTAGACACCAACTTATGTTGTTTAAGATTTTTTTTATCTTGTATGCCTATTACAGTTTAAGTGAAATTTTCGATATACCATACGTACTATATATATATATATCGAACATATGATATTAATGGTATATCAAAAAATTTGGTATCATACCGAACTTTTTAGTACGATATATATCATTTTAATATTAAAATTTTAATATGAACGATATGAAATTTATATCATATTAAATATTTGTTATATTAACATTTTGATATACTATATTTTTGGTACGATATCCGTATATGTTTTCTTATATTAAAATTTTCGATACAGTATACAATATCATATGAAAATTTTGGTACGTATGATATACCACCCCTATATATGCCTATCTCCTTGCTTAATTTTGATTTGACTAGATCGAGGATGTCGATGGTGACATGAATGAATACTCTTACTAAATGAAAAACAAAATAAAAGAAAAATGTATTGAGATATAAATTATGTATACAACAGTAGACTCGGGATTTTGTGGATATTCAATATATTATTGGATTTAAACTTCAATTCACTTTTTGTGTCAACTAACCATTGAGCTATATTACTTGGTTAGACCAAATCAATAGTATAATATTGGATCTGCAACACTTCGTTTTGAAGTACAAGTTGCAAAATATTTAGATTGCATTGTAAAGATTTCTATCTACATAGATATTTGACCATATCTTGCCCATTTTTAGTAGTATTTGTTTTGCATAAAACTTAAAGGGAAAAAATCAAAAGGACACTTCTTATTTTTCTTATCATCAAAAGGTGACGTTGAAAATTTATCAAAACAACATCTCATTTTAAATTTTATGTAGCATAGTAATTAACAGCTCCTAGGGAGATAGTGCCTTTTAATTAATATTTTTGAAGTATTTTATAACACGTAGAAATAAGATATTTAAAACTAATTTAAAAGAAGAGTAAAGAAATACATGACAGTTTAATATGATTCAAAACCCTAAGTTAATGTTATATGAGTCTTCATTGTTATTTTATAATGACAATATTATCATTGTATTTTGTTGGCTTTCATTTTGTATGGAATTTATCTTGCCCTAGTAACAAAATCAAAATGCTTGACAGTACACATATAACTTCGAAACATTACTCTTAGAAAATTGAAAGGAGTATCGACTTGTCCATGCTACTTTTATCGGCAAGTGATTTTGGGACTTGAATTTGATAACAAGGTAACTATTGATATTCTATAAAAGTTTGAATTACAATTATCGTAAATAATTACTTTAGAGCCGGTTAAATTCAGATTTATTTTTAGGCACCGACTTATATTTGTTTAAGATTTTTGTTATCTTGTATATTGCCTATCTTCTTGTTTAGTTTTTTTAGCAAACTTTGATTTCCTACATATATGAATGAATACGAAATGAAAAAGAAAATATAAGAATAAGTTACTAGTGCAAGATATAAATTATGTATGCAACAGCCAAACACAGTCTCACTATTCCCGAAGCTCCAAAAATTCACTAATACAAGAGACATTTATCACTTTTATTTGTATTATTTTTTATCAAATTTTCTTTTCCAACTCATGAATTTTGTGGATATTCAAATATATGATTGGATGTGCAATTCGATTCACTTTTTGTGTCGACTAACTATTGAACTATATTACTTGTGAGATCAAATCAATAATATAATATTGGATCTACAATACTTCATTTTGTAGTACAAATTACAAATTTTTGTTAAGTAAGGATTTCTATCTACATAAATATATATCTGATCATATCTAGTACCATTTTAATAACACTTTGTTTTACATAAAACTTAGTTAAAAAATAAAAAAGGCACTCTTTATTTTCATTATCATCAAAAGATGATCTATCTTAAAAAAATATATATAAAAACAAACTGTTATCGGTATTGGAGATCAAAGCATGACCTGTTGCCGTCGAACCTACATAGTACATACCAAATAAGTGTAATTAGTTAGTTAATTATTTTTCTACATCACGTGGCTCATGCACAGTGTTAACTTGCACTAGTTCAATACAGGTTTAACTATTTCACTTTGTACAGAGAAATATATTCTCGAAGGAACCTCTCATGCTGTTTGCTTTAGCCAATACTAGAGCTCCTCCACAGTGAGCTAGGTTATATATATAATATTATTTTACTCATCTCCTGAACTCATCTTCGTGTATGCATTATGTATAAAAAAAATTATATATATGTTTTTAATTTAAATATTATAATTCAAATTCTAAATCCTAAAAATTAAATCTTAAATTTTTAATTTTTTATTTAAAAAAAATAAAGAAAATAAAATTTATATTTGATACACACAAAGTGTGTATGGAGAAATAAATAGGATATATATATATTAATATTGCATTTGAATGATGCCGCTTTGATCGAGATAATAAAGAAAAAAAAGATTCTTTCTCTAGGGATGTGCAAAAGAGTGCAATCCTTCCTTTTGAATTGATCATCTGATCGAGGCTAATTCCTTATCTTCTTCTCCCCATTTGTCGTTTCTACACTTTTCTACACTTGACCAACCATCATAAAAGAGCTAACAAACACAAGGCCAAACGCTGCAGTCAATGTGGCAGATTAAGATTTTCATTATAATATTTTTCTAACATAATATATATAGAGAGATATTCAATCCACAAAACCCTTTTAAATTTTTATATTTTAAAGAAAATTCAAATTGTATCACAATTTATAGTAGGGCTCAAATGGATCTTTAAACCCTCTCTCTGTCTCTCTTTCTTTCTGTTTTTCTTCTTCTCTTTTCTACTCTGCCCATCACTCTTTCCGATTCCTCTTCGCCCATACTCAAAGCCTTTTTCTTTTCTTTATGGCCGATAACATCAGCAGCAGCTCATGGGATCACGAGATGATGATGATGATGAGGGTGGGGAATCAGTTCGTTCTTGATCACGCGTCCCAATTCTGTCAGCCCCTCGATCCACACCCCTTCATAACAGAGCACCAGCAGGTCGCCATGGAGTCCGGCCGGGAATTACAGGATGAGGAAGAGGCAGCGGAGGAGGAGGAGGAGCAGAGTTTGAGCGCGATGAAGGAAATGATGTACCGGATCGCGGCGATGCAACCGGTGGACATCGACCCGGCCACCATCAGGAAGCCTAGTCGCCGCAACGTGCGCATCAGCGACGACCCGCAGAGCGTGGCGGCGCGGATCCGGCGGGAGCGCATCAGCGAGCGGATCCGCATCCTGCAGCGCCTCGTCCCCGGCGGTACCAAGATGGACACCGCCTCCATGCTCGACGAGGCCATTCGCTACGTCAAGTTTCTCAAACGCCAGGTCCACCGGCTGCAGTCAATTAGTAACAATAACCAACCTCCGCCGTCTCCGTTCGGCTCCGGCGCTGCTTCGTCCTCCGCCATGGCGCCGCCTCCTCCTCCCGGGTTATGCTTCGGCTTTCATGATTCCACGCACTAATTAAGGATATTATGCGGTACTTATGTGATTTCCATCAAGAAGCGAGCATAGATTAAGAATACTTAACACATGGAATAAGGGTTTGGGTAATTAACTAGTTCTAGAGAAGATCAGATGTATATATATAAATATATATAATAGTGCCTGAATATGCATGTGTTCAGTCCTGTCTTTATATTTTATGAACATATAATATTAATATATTTTTATTTATTGCGCAGAAGATATACTAAAATATATAAATATATTTTTCTACCAAAAACATATAAATATATTTTTGCACACTGGTTTACTAGGATTTTTTTTTTCCTTAAGACCCGAATAGGAATAGCCTTTGAATTATGATAACAGTTAACTAATTAATTGGCTCACCTAATTAAGGATATATTCATACTATAGTAATATACAATTTAATATTGATCTACGTGAGTGATGATATATATATATTATTACATTAATGTTTAATGTGACAATACATGATTAATTGTTTTTTCTTTGGGGAAAACAAGAACCAGATGTAATTTTTATAATTTAATTATCTAAATGATCATGAATTTTTTTTTTTATTGTTTGAAACATAATCAACGGACGTAAGGAGAAACAGAAAGGTGTGCATTTAGCTTGAGTTTTATATGTTTGTGTAAAAATGTTTACGTGCATGAGAAATTAGTTGTATCTCATATTTCATAGCACCACACTCGTACTTGAGGCAATGCAATGACATGCCTTAGAACATGTACGATTACTTTTCTTCCTTGGCAGCAAGTGAGGCTGCAAAAAAATCAAAGAATGTTATCTATAATGTAATTAATTATTAATATTCTTTTCTTTCATCCGGCCGTCTGAATGTCTGATTTATTATTCTGAAGAAGGATAAATCCTGTCTTACAACAAACATACAAGAAACAATTATATCAAACAGGAAATACTCAGTTCAGTCTTCTGTAGACGTAGCCAATGTCAGTAATATTTTATTATTGTCAGAAGTTTTTACGAGCCATACAAACTTTCTGAAAAACCTTATCTTCTCCAGAAAATAATTTTGGTTACTTTAGTCTATGAACCAACATAGTGAGTGGTATTAATTAGTCAGTACTGAGAGGAAATGATAAAGTTCTACCTCATTGCACAAAGATGGAAGCTCATCATAATCTTTCAGTAGGTAAAAGAAAAAAAAATGCATTCCAACTATTCGAGATTAATTCCAGGAAAAGACCAACGGCTGCAATCGAGTATGGTAGGAGGAGGGTGGCTTCAAGTTCCAAAGTAAACGTCGATTCTATAAATGCAGCCATCAACAAAAGTACTGACGACATTAACAACAAGTGTCAGGGTTGCAACTACTTCTGTCATCGTATATATCAGCAAGATCGATCATTCCTTATCGTTAGCTTTGGCAGGTCCATCCTTACTAACGTAACGTCTGTGGAGTAACTGAGAAGACAAGAAAACATTGTGAGTAGATAGATTTCTTTTATTCTAAAATAAACAGTCGATCATTAATGCGTTTTGTAAAATATTAGACATCTGATATGATATAAACAGTCATTGATTGACTTGGGATTAATCGAAGCTAGCTAGCTAGCTAACAACAATATGCCATTTCTCAACATTAATTAAGTACTGGTGAATCTAATCGAGCCGGCTTCTGATATGATATAATATCTGCTGTGTTGAAGATCTTTCCCAGTTCACAAGCTAGTGGAATAAGCCATGTTCGACACCAAGATCACATTGCCTCTTTATTTAGTTGCTATAAATATTCTCTTCTACAAAATTTGTGGTAAATCCTTATCCTATTTATTTATATATATATATTTAGCTGTTATAATTTATCATCATTAATCATGGCAGAAGGGAAAGTGATCATGGAGTACATTGGAGCCACCGGAAAACCGGTGACATTTTCCCACGTGCCGGTCGACCCCAACATCGATTTTCACTTCATTCTGAGCTTTGCCATCGACGCCGACCACTCCGGCGCCGCCCGGAACGGTGTCTTCTCCCCCTATTGGTCCTCCACTCTCACTCCGGCCGCCGTCCGGGCCGTGAAAGCCCGGCACCCGAACGTCAAGGTCCTTGCCAGCCTCTCCGGATGGAGCCTCGGCATCAAAGTCCTCCGGTGGCGCGACCCCGCCGACCCATCTCTGTGGATCGCCACTGCGGCTGCCTCCCTGAAATCCCTGGCCGGCGAGTACCACCTCGACGGCATCGACGTTGACTACGAGAGTTTCGAGAGAAACGCGACCGACTTCGCCTTTTGCATCGGGGAGCTCATTACCGGGCTCAAGGCGGAGGGCGCGATCGCGGTGGCCACCGTGGCGCCCTTCGACGACACCGCGGGGAGGTACGCGGAGCTCCTCTGGAGGTACGGCGGCGTCATCGACTACGTGAACTACCAGTTCTACACAGACGGAGTTTCGACGACGCGGGCGTACGAGGAGGCGTTCGAGCTGCGGGCGGCGCAGTTCGCGGCGCCGGCGAAGCTGCTGCCGAGCTACGAGGTGGACGGGAGGGGGATTCAAGGGGAGTCGTTCTTCGAGGCGATGAGGGCGATCCAGAGCAGAGGATTCGAGGTGAATGGCGTGATGATTTACTCGGCGGACGCATCGTCGTCCCACGGCTACTACTACGAGAGGAAGTCCCAAGAGTTCTTGCTCAACGGCACAAGTTCATGAAAATGTATGATGTCAATTTGTTTTACCCAAAAAAAATACATGAATCTTAAGATTTTCAATATGTTTGCACAATTTTCATTCGATAAAATTTTATTTTTCACCAACAATTCGCAGTTTCTAATTTTCTTACTATTTTTTTTTTAAATACATTAATGACGTGCACAAAGGTATGTGCTACCTTGTGAACACATTTCACTAACTATATACTGATGGGATACGTAGCATTTATATATAATATTTGGAATCAGAATAATTCATTAGTCATTGTCTCAAAAATTAGTGATCGTTATTTATTTCTTTCATGTTAATCTTAAAATTAGTTGACGAAATGTTAAGACGAACTTTCACTTTTTGTTATCATGAAATCAAAATAATACGCCGGCCGATTTCCAGGTTAAATGTAATCTAATTAATTAATGGAATGAGAATAATATAGTATAATTGATATGACGAAAATAACCGTTGGCATGTGAAATAATAAGTCAAAAGTCAAATAGCTGGATAACAAATCAAAATCAACTCAAGTCGAGTCTGATCGAGTTCAAGTCGAGTCCAACTGAATTTCGATCTAGTTAGACTGAGCTCCGACCAAATCAATCCCAAAAGAAGACATCAAGTCAATTTAGTTCGAGTCATATTTGAATTTGGTCCGCCCCAAATCGAGAATTGACTTGGCGATTATTGAAGCATCGATCACAATCTTTTCCTTTTTGATGTGAATCAACTCGAGTTATAGTTAGGATAAACTAATCAATAAATGATTTAAAATAATTTAAAAATAATAAATTTTGCAATTAAGCACAAATTTTTATTATAAATAAAATTTTGTAATCTCCCGCTAACTGAACCCCTAATTTCCTAATATCTCCTCCCATTGATCACATAAAAAAAGGATGAATAATTAAAAAAATCTAAAAATTATTCTAGGAGATGTACACAATTGATATAAAGGTTTTGAATTTTTACCAAAATTATTTTGCAAATATCACAACTTTTAAGAATTAAATCTCAAAGTTGACAAGAAAAAATATAAAAATTATTTTTAACCTTTGAAAAATATTGAAATTTTTTGACATAAAAAAAATTCACAAGAAAATAATTTTTTTTATCATGAGAAAATAATTTTCTTTACATAAGGATATAACTTTTGAAATAATTATTTAAAAATAGAATTTGATGTCAAAATAATTTTACAAATTTTTCTAAGCATCCAAAGTATAAAGGTTATATGTAGAAAAATCAAAATTTCCAAAAACTAATCTCAAAAAATTTTACTTGTAAAAATTTGATTTTCGTTAAAAAATTCTTTAAAAAATATATAATGGTCAAAAAAATTTCAAAATTTTTTATGCTAACTGAAAACATTATTGTTTATCACAAAAAAATTAAAATTTGAAATTTGAACTGAAAGTTTTTGAAAAATAATTTTTCAAAAAAAAACATTAATAGTTCAAACAATTTATTTTCTTGCATGCATATGGGGATAATTTAATAAGTTAGAACAAATTTTGGTATCCAAAATAAATTCTCCCCTACTGGATTAATCAAAAAAATTCTTGAAAATTAATGTTTTGCATTTTTTATAATTCGATCTTTATGATTTCTAACATACCAATTTAAGCAATCATTATATCTAACATTTATAGCAAAAATATTCAAAAATAAATTTGAATTTCTAGAAAAAAATTATAACCTTTATTTTTGAGTTTCCAATAATTCTTTTAATTCAACATTTTCATCCTTGAATTTATTAAAATCTTTTAGTAAGCATGCATGATTTTTTTTATTAACATATTTGGTCCTAATTTTACATAGTGATCTACTTACATTTTAATGGTATCATACATTTTTTCATAAGGTAAGAGTTGTACCTTACTTACCGTGTCAGATTTGCAGGTGGACGCTCCCCCTTCATTGATGCTTTCTACTGAGGTGTTTTCGTCGTCTGAATCTTGGTAGCTAGTCATTAGTACTAGTTCGGCGTATTCTTCCGTCTCGAACTCGAATGATGACGATTCGCTCCACGTAGCTTTGAGGTTTTTTTGCTTTGATTTTCTCGAGCCTTTGTCCTTTTCTCTTTCTTTACTTTTCAATTTTGGGCAGTTGTCCTTGATGTGCCCTTATTCATCGAAGTTCTAGCATCTCACCTTCCTTCTTTCTCGTGGAAGCTTCTTAGCCTGTGTCTTACCAAAGTTGTTAGAATTAAAAAACTTTTTAAATTTTCTTACCATGTAGGCTTCTTCATCTTCGTCAGGTGAAGTTTCTGAATCTGGCTCATTCCTTTTTACTTGCAAGGCTAAGTTCTGGTTCGAGGTGTCATTCTCTTTTCATCGTGCACATCGAGATTCGTGTAATTCCAAAGTCAAAAATAATTTTTCTAAAGTACTTACCTCGAGATCTTTGGAGATATAGTAGGAGTCTATAAATGATGTCCACTCCAAAGTTCTTGGAAATATATTTAATGCATATCGGAAGGAGTCTCGATTCGTTATCGTTTCTCTGAGGTTGGTGAGTTCGATGATTAGATACTTGATCTTTGCTCATAGTTGAGCTACATTTTCTTCCTTTTTAATCCGGAGGTTTGTTAGTTGATTTTGGAGTAGGTCTCATCTTACTAGTTTGACCTCCGATGTTCCTTTATAGATTTCCAGGAACTTCTCCCAGAGTTCTTTGGCGGATTTGTAGGCGCCGATCCGGTTGATTTCTTGCGGCGGTAGAACATTTAGCAAAAGGAACTCTGCCTTACCATTTGCCACAAAATTAGTATACTGCTTCTTGTTCCATTGGTGCTCTTTTTTTTCTTCTCTGTTCTCATCTTTGAGCGTTTCATAATCATATTTAATTGTTAGAAGAATATCAAAGTCGGTTTTAAAAAATACCTCTATACGGTGCTTTCAAAGCATGAACTCCCCCTCGAACTTCGGTGGTTGAATGCTTGATCTGGCCATCTTCTTGTTGCTTTATTTGGCGGTTAGTCCTTCTAAAGTGGTTGGGCTCTGATACCAATTGTAGGATCAGGTGGACCGGCTAAAGGGGGGTGAATAGCCTGTAAATCAAAATTCTAATTTTCTCTTGCTTCTAGCTAAGCAAGGACACACACATTAATTAATAAAAATAAATAACATAAAAAGAAATAAGAGGCACTAGAATTACTTGATTATAATCTGGGTGGTTGTTAATACAAGGCAAGTAAAAGCACTAAAAACTCCTTTATGAAGGTGAAGTAGCCTCTTACAAACTTTGAAAGCACAAGAAAAATGACTACGAATTTGTAGATGAAAGTACAGAGTGTGTTGTCATAAACTAGAGGGCAAAGCCTCTATTTATAGTAAACTGGTCTAAATGACTGTTTGTTGACATGACATTGTTTGGGGCATCCTGGATGATTGGGGGTACCTCCATCAGGATGAGTCATGATCCACAACCAACGTTCAGCTGATCTGGCATATTAGGGTTTCCCCAGACTAATTGGGGCGCCTCGAGTCGGTTGACCTGGTTTCAGCTCTGCAACAACTTTCTGAGTGATTGAGGCACCTCTATTGCATTCGAGGCGCCTCCATCGGTTGGCATCCAAGGCGCCTCTAGTCATCTGAGGCGCCTCAAGTGCCTGTACATCTGAGGCGCCTCCAAAGCAACAAAGGTGCCTCGAGCGACTGAAATGATCAACTATAGGTGTTGACCATTTCGCGTTCCGCACACTTGGGTGATGCTTTGGCCATCCAGAGTTGAGTTCACCCGAACTCAACTCCAACCTTCTCCTCGAGCAGACTTCTTTCAAGCTTCTCGTCCCTCGGACTGTGTCCTTCTCGCTCCACCGGTGTACTCTTCCGTAGCTCCTCGTCCCTCGGATGCACCGAGCCCGTCTGCTCCCTTCCCGTGTCATCCTTCTCGTTCGTTGTGCCTTTTGCTCTACTTTTTGTATTTCTAAGTTCCTGCACACTTAGACATAAGACATCAAATATACACAAGACCTAACTTAACTCGATTGATTACATCAAAACTATCCCGGGGTACTTATAAAAATATTATCATCAATTAAAATATGACTTACAATTGACTTTTATAATCTTCATTTTTTGATAATAATTCATTATAGAATCATTAGATAAGTTATGAAATATATCTTTTTTAATATATGTCACAAAAGAGTCATTTAATCATTGATCACTCATTTAGTTGCGAAGTCGATTTTTCACAATCTCGTAACTGAAAAGGCTCTCTCTACTGTGGAAGTTGCAACTGGTAAAATCAAAGCCAAGAGGTTGTTGGCTGTGAAAATGAGCCAAGAGATTGTCAGCTGTGAAAAGAGGTTGTCGACTGTGAAAAGGAGGCAAGAGGTTGTGTGAAAAGGATTCACAATAGGGTTTTGTTTTTAAGGATATACTAGTAATTATTTTTAAAAAATGAGAGGGGTCATGACCCCGGCCCCTCGCCTCTTTATGAGTCCGCCCCTAACTAAAATGTTTATTTAGTTTAATAAGTTATTCAAATTATTTATTTAATTGAGTTTAATGAAAATAAGCAAAAATTTATTAAGTTTAATATCAAATCTACTCACCAATATTTTGATTAATTTACCACCCTGACAATATAAAATTGTTTCTATAAAATATGTTTCATTATTATTCTAATTAATGTCAAGAATTATGCATGTGTATTGTTGGAAATTAAACTTAATTTTGGATAGAGATAAAATATTATGAAAATAGTGGAGAGATAAGGTATCAATTAGTGATAAGAATGAGAGTTAGTGGTAAAAAATAAATGATCTAGATTCAATGTATTAGAGATAGTGGGGAGTTAAATATAGAGGTAGTGGTTATCTAATAAGCCTATAAATATGTTAACTTAATGAATGAAATCAAGTTGAGTTCATGTTTTTTTCTTATTTTCCTCTTTCACATAAAGTGCATTTCTTCTTCAATAAATTTTTTTCTTCCAACAAAGTGGTATTAGGTTATGGCTAATGGAGGTATGATTCCCTTCCAAGTTTCGGTGCTCAAGGCGAGTAATTATGATAATTGGAGTATCAAGATGAAAATGCTCCTTGGAGCTCATGATGTTTGGGAGGTTATGGAGAAAGGTTATAATGAGTTGCATGATGACTCGGCGTTATCTCCGATTGAAAAAGACAGTCTTAGAGATTTAAGAAAGACAGACAAGAAGGCTCTCTTCCTCATTTATCAAGCTTTAGATGATGATGATTTTGAGAAAATCTCAAGTGCTACTTCGACTAAGCAAGCATGGAAAAAGCTCCAAGTATTGTATCAAGAAGAAGAAAAGGTAAAAAAGATACATCTTCAAACATTAAGAAGTCAATTTGATGCTCTTCATATGAAGGAAAACGAGTTGGTATCTGATTATTTTTCTAGAGTCTCTACCATTTCCAATCAACTAAAGAGAAATGATGAGAAGCTAGAAGAAGTAAATATCATTGAGAAAATTCTTCGATCATTGGATTCAAGATTTGATAGTATTACAATCATTATCGAAGAGACCAAAGATTTACAAGCCATGACGATAGAGCAGCTTTTGGGTTCATTGCAAACCCATGAAGAAAAGAAAAAGATAAATGAAGAGATTACTCAATAACTCCTTAAGACGACTCTTCAACCAACTAAGAAAGATGAAAGCTTCAATAACAATAGAAGTCAATGTGGAAGAGGTCGTGGATATGGACGAGGTCGTGCTAAAGAGCAAGGAAAATTCAATAAGAGGACGTGGAATATGACACACAAACTCGAGGTACGACAAATCTCTAGTTAAGTGTTACAATTATGACACGTTTGAGTATTATACTAAAGAATGCAGATCGCCTAAGAATAAAGTATATATGAAAGAGTAGCCTATGTGAAAAAAAGAAGATGACACCCTACTATTGACATATAAAGATAATGAAAGAAGCGAAGATACAATATGATATCTCGACACTGGTGCAAGTAATCATATGTCTGAAAAAAGAAGCATCTTCATAGAGCTTGATGAATCAGTTGATGGTAATGTATCATTCGGAGATGAATCAAAGATCGACGTGAATGACAAATGTAACATTCTCATCCGTTCGAAGAATGGAAAACATAAATTTATTTCAAATATTTTCTTTGTGCCAAATATGAAAAGAACAAAGATGTGGAGTACAAGCTATATTTGACGGGAAGGAGAATGGACATGGGAATCTCGAGATAAAGACTACAACTTCTTCCCATACTTTGAAGCAAAGATGTGGAGTAACCAAGGATGCAACAAATAAGAGAGGAGCATACTACTCCACTAGCAACACCAACCTCAAGTACTCAAGAAAATTTATTTGCATCAACTTTAAGTGAAAATTCAAGTAAAAGAGTATCACGCTTTAGGAGCTTACAAGACCTTTATGAGGTAATTGAAAATCAAGATGATCTTACTCTATTTTGTCTTTTTGATGATTACGAGCCTATGGATTTTCAAGAAGTTTTAAAGAGCAAAAAGTGAAAAGATGCGATGAATGAAGAAATCAAGGCGATCAAGATAAAAGATACATGAGAGTTAACTCCACTTCCTGAAGGACTTAAAGTGATTGGTGTGAAGTGGGTGTACAAAATAAAAAAAAAATGTCAAAAGAGAAGTTGAAAGATACAAAAGAAGATTGATGGTAAAAGACTACAATCAAATATCTGGGATTAACTATGATGAGATATTCGCTCCCGTTGCTAAATTAGAAACTGTCAGACTGATCATTTCTTTAGCAGCTCAAAATAAGCGGAGAATACATCAAATGAATGTAAAATCTGCTTTTCTTGAATGGAATTCTCAAAGAAGAAGTTTATATTCAACATCCATCAAGTTATGAAGTCAAAGGACAAAAAGACAAAGTTCTAAAATTGAAGAAGACTCTTTACGAGCTAAAGCAAGCACTAAGGGCATGGAATAGCCGAATAAACAGATACTTGCAAGAGAAAGATTTCATCAAATGTACTTATTGTTGGTGCAGTTTGTACTAAAAATCTAACCCTAAGGTTTTAATGTATGACAACAGGTTAAAGTTAGGGTGTTACTATTTAATAAGTTGAGCTAAGTGTGAAGGATTTACTGACTTGACGGATCTAGAGGGCCAGACACCAGGCAGAAGTCCAGATGTGTGATTCTGGCAGGAAGTCCAACTGGATCAGAGAGGACCAGACAGTTGGCGGGAAGTCTAGTCGGGTCAGGGAGGACCAAACGATTGGCTGAAGTCCGGATGTACGATTCCGGCAGAAAGACCTGGCGGGTCAGAGATCAGACGTCGAGTAGGTGACTCGACAAACTGGTAAGTGAGGTAAGAAAATGGAGGAGCGAATCTAGTGAGGACGGGTCCCCGGTAGGGACTTAGGCGCTGGTTCAACTTAGATCCAAAGTGGAATCCTAAGTTGAGACCTTGACTAAATCCTGGTCGTGGTAAGACAGGATTTAAGTCAT
>JBBUKS010000049.1:2387438-2406688 GCA_038050645.1 Hedychium gardnerianum
TGGGACGGACTGGCGGGGGCGCTGGGGGCGAGCGTTTCGCCTTTTTTGCCACAGTATTTGCCACAGTATTGGTAAACTTATTTATTATTTAAATTATGTATCTAATTTTACAAATATCAAATTATATATTTCATATTAATTCTATCCTTCTCCGAATTAATTACAGTAATTGATTTGAATATTTTTATTTTTTTAAAAAAAAATCCTAAATCAATTATATTAATCGATTCGAACAATTTTTTCTCTTAAAACCCCTGAATCACTATAGTGTATCGATTGATTTGACAAATTTTTTTTAAAAAAAATTCTTGAATCGATTGTTACAATATAGCAATCGATTCGAATAATTTTTTTAAATCCCCGAATCGATTGCTATAGTTTGACAATCGATTCGGATTTTTTTTTAATCTGATTGATATTAAAAAAATTATTGTTCTCAATATATTATATCAAATTGATATTTGGAGACGTAGATATAATTAGAAAAACTAGACGAATATATAGAATTTGATTTCATTTCATTCTGATCGAAATCGGCCAATGGACCTAAAGAGCTCGAAATAAAATGAAATCAAGTCTTATATGTTCGTTTAGTTCTTCTAATTATATTTATGCCTCAAATATTAATTTGACACAATATATTGAACATAATGATCATTTGAACAAAAAAATTAAATATCACTATTTATTATCGCAGAGATATACCGAATCAATTGTTCAATCCATTTAGGCGATTTTTACGATTATGAATAGTGATGTTTTAAAAAAAATTCAAACGATCACTACGGTCAATATATCGTGCCAAACTGATATTTGAGGACATGAATATAATCAAAAAAAAATTAGACGAACACATAAAATTTAGTTTCATTTCATTCTGAGCTCTTTAAGTCCATCAGTCCATTTCGACCGAAATCGACTGATGAACTTAAATAGTTCAAAATGAAATGAAATCAAGTTTTATATATTCGTTTAGTTCTCTTGATTATATTCATGTCTTCAAATATTAATTCAACGTAACATATTAATATCAATCAAATTTAAAAAAAAATCGATTGTTAAATTATAATATTCGATTCAAGAATTTTAAAAAAAAATTCTCTCAATTGATTTATACAGTAAGAACTCTTGTTCTTTAAGAATATTGTTGGAAAGTAGACAGAGTTTCCACAACGTTTGTGATCCGGTTACAGGCCGACTCTTTGAATTATTCACGGCTGTCGGATCGATTTTATCGGATTGACAGTTGTCGAGAAACCATCGGGTCAACTTCTTCAATTGTATCGGGCGACGACAATCGAAAGGAGTGAAGAAAAAAATGGCTAAAAGCTCAAATCGAATTCTGAAAGAGAGATGACGAGGAAGTGAAATGAAACCAGTTATATCAAATACCGTGAACCTCTCAATATTGCCACCATTACGAGTAATTAAAGAGATGAATTTCCATATGACGTATCGGTAATGGTGCGGTTAAATCTTTTAATAGATAATTAAGAGATTTCGAATTTCAGCTACGGTGCATTATAGGGAATTTTCCCTTCAATGAAAAACGGGCCTTAGAATACTGATTATTTGGATGAGCCTCCATTAGCGCTTCCTGATTTATCCTGGTGATCGATGAGAAACTTTCGTGGGACCGGGTCGATCACCCCAGATCCGATGTTATCCGACCTGATTAATCTTTTTCCTCTTCACCAAAAAAAAAACATGAACTCTCTATAATAATGGGCCAATTAGTGTAAGTGACAACATATAACAATGGGCCAAGTAGTTCAGAGCCCAATTCGTTCATAATAATCTAGAAAAATAATATGAAAAATAAATGGTATTAATTTTGTCATTAGTGATACCCTGGAATGGTCAGGAGATCAACGCACACTCGTGATATTGGATCATCTCGTGGTCTATCTATGTTTTTTGAATTTATCTAATTATTAATAATAAAAAAATTATTAAATTCAACATTAAATTTATTTTAAAAATGTTTAATTAATTTATAATCCTAACTAAGTGTGGAATTAACAAGACGCACCTAAAACTCATCCAGATTGAATCATTATTGCTATTCAAATGGCGGCCTCTCCACGTTATGATCTCTGGCCCGTAATATATAGCCGAGTAAATGACGCGCGCCACTATAATCAAGTGGCGATTACGCTGAGATTGACAGTTGCACCGAATAATAATTTCGGACTTCTCAAGAGAGATAGTAGGCATGGTTTTAATTCATAAATATTTTTCTTATAAATACTGAGATTATATATCGAATCCTTTTACTTTTTTATATTATCTTCAGCATCAATTATAATTTTTATAAATTTAACTTGCTTTTAAATTTAGATGGCTGTTCTAATCGGTTGCTGTCGACCGTGGAAACGGGCCAGCGAATCACTCGCGTGCCCACCTAAACTAAACCTAAAAAACCAACCATGAATTTGACTTCGTTTTATTTTATCAGTCTATTTTAGCGTGCATTATCCTTAATATATTTTTAAAAAAAAAAGAAAATAAAAATAATACGAAGCAAGCAAACTGAAACGTACAAGATTTTTACACGTATTTTATTTTTCAAAATATTATATAAAAATAAAACCGACATGAAACACGGTGCATATTAATTAAAGAAAACAATAAGATAAGACCAAAAAGAAAAAAGTAATGCAAAGAGAATACACATACGAACCAAATTACCCAAATGACGGCGCTGTTTAATCTGTTCGAACAAAGTAGATCGAACGTCAAACCGCGTGAAGTAACACGATTTCGAATTTGAGGTGTTGAATTGAAGTTCTTGTCAGTAAAAAATGAAACATTTGTCTCCGTCAGCTTATTTCAGATCAATACGGAGAAAAAAATTTATAAAAATTAATTTAATTATTTTAAACAGTAACCAATCGAGAAAATAAAATTTTAATTATTAATTAAATTTTGATCTTCAGATTTCACGAGCTATCCCCGTGAGAACGTTGAGTTGAATTGAAGTTCTAGAAACTCGAGGGGCTGGATCGATTTTAGAGGAAAACATGCTTTGCTTGAGTTGCAAGCAATCGACATCAATGGCTTCCACTGACAGCAACAAAAAGCTTAATGTAGAAGTCGTCGAAAGAGTCCTTTGACTTCAACACGCAGAATCAAACTCGAAGTTGCACCTGCTCAGTTCCTTACACTTGTTGTTTTTATCCGCGCGCGTCCACCGCTCGCGAAACTTCTCGCGTGTGCGTCGAGAACACTCGTTCAATTAGTGTAACACAACTATAAATAGTACATTGATCGGCGGTGGATGACCAAGACGTCTCAGCATTCGTTCGTCGGAGGACCAAGAACAGCATCCGGAATCTGCTGGTTTAGTAATTCCTAGTGAACATGGGCTCGCTGAAGCGATCGAGAGGTCAGGAAGAGGTAGAAGGCGCGGAGCTGCTGCTGCTGCTCTCCTTGTCCTGCGGCGCGAAGCCTCCGGCGTCGTCGAAGGCGAAGGCCGCGGAGAAAGGCGAGTTCAAGTGCAAGACGTGTAGCCGGCGGTTCGCGACGTTTCAGGCGCTGGGCGGGCACCGGACCAGCCACAAGCGGCCGAGGGTGGAGCGGACGGCGGCGGGGAAGGAGAGTGGCGCTGGCTCGCACCGGTGCGGCGTCTGCGGGGTGGAGTTCGCGCTGGGACAGGCGTTGGGCGGCCATATGAGGCGGCACAAGGTCCTGGCGGCGGCGGCGGCGGACGTGGGGGAGCGGCCGGTGGTGGGTGAGTTTGGAATCGGCGACGAGGTGAAGAAGTCAAACGTATGCTGTATCGAGTTCGATAAGTTGGTGGGGCGTAGCAGCTCTCAGTGTCAGCTTCTGCCGCTGTTCGTATAGCACGCACTGATTGCAGATTTATTTGGAGAACAGATTCTTTTCATTCGTTTGGCTGATTTATAAATATTACACCTCTGGCTACAGATTTCATGTAGATATGCTTGGATTTTGATTTATATATATAGAGAGAATAGTCGATTTTCCGAAACGTTTCAATTTTTTGATTTGTTCATCACTCTCCATCCCACGGCGTGCATTGGGCACTTGCCCTCGCCCTCGCCATAAAAGAGTGCCCTTGATTCCCCTGCACTCATCCTCTCTCTCTCTCTCTGGTAAAAAAACTCAAATAAACGTCGCCGACGCTTGAATCACTCGTGGTACCGAGGCGTTTCTAGCTAATAGCCCATCTACACTTCATAAATTTATCAGGTGATCGATAAAAAATAAAAACCTTGAATGAAATCTTGAATTTATTTCCTTGAATGAAAGATAGAAATAAATGAACACATGACTTATTTGAGTTAGATTAGAACGAATTGATGGGACACTAGGGCAAATGTTTCACTTGCCCCCAAGGTGAACAAGCTTTTGAAAAACCAAAAAAGGATGGAACTATAAAATCAGCCATTTAAATATTATGATTGAAGTCATAAATTTCTATAAGACAGATATTTTATGTTTGTTTTTTTAAAAAGAATCTTTTCAGAAGAAAATCTAAGAATTGTGAGAAATGCAGAAAAAAGGAAGGACAATATCTAACTCTAACATTTGATATGGCAACGACAAAAACAAATCAAATGGTAAATTTCTAACCATATGTTATTTTGCTTAGCTATGACATTACTACAAATGATAAAAAATTTAAATCTCAAGATATAAAATTCTGATAGATATATTTATGAAATTATTTTTTTATTTTCTAAGAACATAGAAACAGAAAAGGAGATGGGAAAAAAAACTAATTGATTTTTTTTTATTGTTTAAGAAAATATTAACCGAGAAGGAACTGAAAGAGAAAAAAAAAAAAAAAGGTCCTACCGGGATTTGAACCCAGGTCGCTGGATTCAAAGTCCAGAGTGCTAACCACTACACCATAGAACCGAATCATTAAACATTCTCTAGTTACTATAATAAATTAATTATTTTAGGAATATATACTTCTAGAAGAGGATGTTGGATTTTTTCTTTTGGTCTAAACTAAACAATCACAATTCACATATATGAACATGGAAATATAATGTGAAAGTGATATTAGATACTGTAACATTTTTAGCCAGGTCACTTAAATAAACATTTAGTGGAAAACAACCGGAGGTTTTTCCCCCCTCATCTTCTGTTTTGAGTTTAACAATTTCACTGGAACGAGAATGATGTAGAACTGATAAGAAGCTAATAGTTTAGCAGACAGAGAATGCTCATTTCCACTAATAAGACAATCTGTGAATTCCTGAGGCATGAGAATTCCTAAAACATCAGCAGCCCTTACAAATGATTTAAGATTAGCAGCTTATTAGTATTAATTATATTCCACAAGTAATCGAGCACAAGAATGATGCATGAATGCAAGAATTCCAAGTACAAATCAAAATGTTGTCTCTTGTTTAATGAAAACTTTCAGAGAAGAATTTGTAAAACAAATCACAGTATTGATTAAATTGAGACAGCATGGAAGAGAGGTAATAAACTCTTTTCCAACAAAGTATAATATGCACATTAATTTCGAGTTCTATTGAGTTGTAAATGCTTCATGTATCCTAATTCCTAAAAGTGGAGCATGAGTATTGTCGATGATGCAATCAATTCATCAGCATCTGATCAGCAATCGAAGTGGTTGAAGAGGACCAACGGAGCTTGCCATGGAGGGTAATCCAGCTCCAGCGACTCGGGCTCAAAGCAAGACGACGGCACGGCGCCAAACATTTTCTCCACAAATTCCATCCATGGTTCCACCGCCTCCTCGTCAATGCAGCATAAAGCCATGTCTTCTTGTTGTCCAACGTCGGCGGACGGTGCATTTTCGCCGGCGTTCACGGCCTCCACGAGCCAGGTTAGGCTGTTTAGCGTCTCAACCTCTTCCTCTGCTTCCTCCGCCGCCATGTTCTCCACAATTTCCATCCATGGATCCTCTGCCTCCTCGTCAATGCAGCATAAAGCCATGTCTTCTTGTTGGCCAACGTCGGCGGACGGTGCATTTTCGCCGGCGTTCAAGGCCTCCAAGAGCCAGTTTAGCGTCTCGAACTCTTCCTCTGTTTCCGCCGCCGCCGTGTTCTCTACCAATCTCATCCTTGGATCCCCCGCCTCCTGATCAATGCAGCTCAAAGCCATGACTTCTTGTTCCCCGACGTCGGCGAATGGTGCAATTTCGCCGGCGTTCAAGGCCTCCACGAGCCAGTTTAGCGTCTCAATATCTTCCTCCGCCTCAGTCTCTGGCTCCGCCATGCCCACCACCTGTTCGACCGCCTGCCGCAGCGGCTCCACAGCGGTCTTCGCCTTCTCCCTCTCGATTCTGTTGCGCACCAGCACCAGCTTCATCTCCGCCAACCGCACGAGCTCCGCGGCCTGCTCGATGCCCACGTCACACATCCTCCATCCGCCGCCGGACAGCACTCCGTGCATGAGCAGGCTCGCCTCCAGCTCCCTGTTGTCGCGCTCCTGACGGCTGAGCTGCTCCCGCAGCTTGGCCGCCCGCTGGCGGAGGAACCCTTCCTGGTCCATCTTCTTGCGACTCTGATCCGATTCCGGTACCGCCCTGAACCGCGCCGCCACGCGCGCGGTCTCCGCAGGCGAAGGCCACACCTCCGGCGCCTCCTCCTCCGGTCCGTAGACGACGGCGCAGGCGTCGATGCCGCAAAGGGTGGCGAGCTCGCTCACCTTCTTGAGCAGACTGTGCTTCCGCTTCTTGAAGGTGGCGCGGCGCGTGGCGTCGTGGGCGATCCACCCGAGCGTAACCTTCTTCCTCGCCATCCTCCTCAAGAATTCTAATTTCTGCAATTAACCTTCTCCGAAGCCTAATTTATAGGCAACGGACCGAGTCCTAATTCCCATAGGATTGGGAAAACAATCCAGTCACAATCCTTGATTGAAACAAATTAAAATCTTTTAGGCAACGGTCGCAAATTCTAATTCCAGTAGGATTCAAGAAAGAATTCTAATTCCGGTAAATTTCAAGAAAGAAATCAGTCAGAATACTTGATTAAAAAAGTTGAAATCTTTTTAAATCTAATTGTAATGATTAACTCGGCATTAATAGTTGTGTACGAGTGATGTTTACTTTCATGCGACATTTTGCGGTAACCCGATATCACAGCACTGTTTCACATTCTGATATAGTGTGTTGTTTAGTCCATCGTTTTCGTTCCATTTTCTATAAATGATCTAAAAAATTGGAACCCTAATTGTCTTTATTCTTAATCCAGATTCTAGTTTTTCCACAACTAAACGAAGCAACTTCTTATATGATTTCTCTCTTTTCTACGTGTAGGATGCATGAATGCATTCTTTTTTAATAATCAAGGTATCTAATTTTTTGGAGTTGACTAAGTTTCGGAGATTACTGATTCAACCCTAAGATTAGAAAAAAAAAAAGAAGATGAAGGATGATTGCATTGATGAGAAAATAGAATCTTAAGTCGTGAATAGTAATTTAGTTGATGATGAAAAAAGAGAATTAATTCTTGGTTCAGTTCTCCATTTTATTATCAAATTCTATTGACTCTACTCATTGTGATCATTAATAAAAGAATAACCTTGGTTATTAAATGATCTACCAATCAGGATCAATTTATATACAATTTAGTTGACATTCATAAAAATATCTAATGAATTATGAGTTCAATCGATCTTGTTTAATAGAAAGATGGATATTCCTTGCTATTATCAGACAAACACTTATTTACAAACTCCGGCCATCAAGATAAATCTGAAAGCGCGCACGGCTCCTCGCCTATTAACCAACGTCCCTTATTTTTTATTCCATCTGAGGAAAATATCTTGTAATGTATCATAGTTGAGAATATAACCATGAATATTTGATTAATCCGTTAAACACCTTACCGTTGCATCATTGCCGGGGGCATGAATGCATCTCTTCTGTATCTATGTTCAGTTGCCATTGATGTTCTGGTACGCGAGTTCAAATTACTGAGAAGCATTGCTTGTGATTCTAACAACTGCCATTCGTAGTGGATCGCTTAACAGTGTTAGCAAAAGACTTTGAAGACGTTTGTGAACATTGCACTTATGTTTATGGAATGCTTTCTTCAGAGTTCAGCCATGCTGTTTGAACTGTAGTTCATCTGATGATTTTTTTTTTTTTTCTTATGAGACATGGAATTAAAGTGATTGTTTCAGATTTTCCAAGATTGCATCGGATTCTACTATGTATATACTATCGTACTGTTATTTGTTGTGTGGCTTAGATATCATTGTCAATATCAGTCAATACTCCCATTTCTAGATCAAAACATTGAGAGTTGCATTAATTCTGGACAATCAACAAGCGTAAAAAATATCTGATTAAGTATAATTTTTACAAGGTTAAGGTGCCATCCATAAGTTCAGGCTCCTCATTAAGCTCAGTGTCTTACCTAACTTACCTTAATTCCCCTATTCCAAACTAATGATTTCCCTATTCCAGGAGAAAATAGTCTCATAGTTAACCTGAATTATTTGGGACAAGAATCTGATGACGGGGAAGGGAAAGGAGAGGCATCTGATTCCTTAACAATGATGGACCAAAATTCTCAGATAATGGAGGAGAAAGGCTACCCACTGTCTTCATCAATTTCTTCTTCCCTCTTCATCGCAGTATAAGTGGAGCAGGAATATCATTGTTCTCAGCAGCTCCTTGGAATATATTCTCAATGACTGAAGAGTCACTATGAATATCTGCACAGAGCATGATCTTGTTCTTGATGGTGCATGAGAAAAGCAGGCATATGCAATACAGTAACTATTTTTTTTTTCTTTTTCTTCCAGAAAAAGATGAAAAAAATCCAAGAAATCAGTAAATTTTTTACTTTGGATTCTGCCTGAGATCATATGAAAATCCACTGTTTAAATTTTATAACAAGTTAAACTTTGACAGCTTGCTGTTGCTCTTCATGGGTTCTCTTCTGGGGCTGTGTCCCTTGAACAGTCCAAGCAGCATTAAATTGAAATTAAGACAGATCAACGTTGCTTCCATTTTTTTTGTTTTTGTTTTTTGTTTTTAAATTTTTTCTCTGTAACAATTGTCGATGACTAGTGGAACATTACCAAGGGGGAAAAAAAGGTGGTAAAATGGATATTGTAGAAAAATAAAAAAGAATGTATACTTGTTATGTTTATCGATGTAGATCCCGTCACGTAACGACTATTAGAATATTAAATTGTCGAACATTTTAAGTGGATTAGGAGAGAGTATTAATTATAGGAGAGGAAAATGTTTTTTAGGCCGATTTGTAGTTGAAAAATAATTAAAATTTGTGAGCTAAACTGCTAATGTAAGAAGGAAAAAAAAAATTGAAAACTGACAGCATATATGGGAAGAGAAGTCTTCATCCTTTTGCTACATCTTCGTCTTTGCTTTGGACTTGTGTGAGCGCCGCCACCAGCCATGGCTTCCTTGCTCTTCAAGGACAAGAAAGGCGGCGGCGGCAGCGTTGGTGGTGGTGTAAACTTCTCCTGCGTTTCGCCTGCCTCCGCCGCCATCTGCACCAGCATCGACCTTCGGTCCACCGTCCAGCCTGCCGGCGGCGGCAGCCGCGCCCTCGACCGGCACACGCTCCACCTCCGCGACCCACGCCGGCGGCCCAAGTCCACCACGGTTGCCTCCATGTCCCAGATGCCGACGAGGCCCAAGACCGTCCGGCTCAAGAGTTCGGAGAGACCGCGCGGCGGCATGGTCAGCGTCCCGGGGTCAGCCCGGTACCTGCTCGGCGGCGACGAGGAGGAGGACGACGGTGTCACCATCGACGGCGACTCCTACTTGGAGGAAACGGAGAAGGATTTGGCTCCCTTGGTGTCGCTAGACCCACCGACGCTGAGAGCGCTGATGAGCGAACCGGTTGGATTTAAGGCCTGCTCTGTTTCCGCCGCCGCCGCCGCCTCCGTCACTAAAAGGCAAAACCAGGTTCACTACCGTCCCAAGTTGAGATTATTTTTTTCTTAAAAAAAACAAAAATTTACGCGACAAAATCCGATCTTTTAAGCTCGAAACGAGGAATTAACTGATTTTTTCCACCCATTAATTTGGACTCATATCAGGTTGTGGCGCTGCGAGTGTCATTGCACTGCAAGGGGTGTGAAGGGAAGGTGAGGAAGCACATTTCCAAGATGGAAGGTGAATGATTCCGATCGATCATCCCAAATTAAGCTACAGCATGATCTCAGTTCTCGAACCTTAATCTCTATTTACTCGTTTTGGGTTCGTGATTAGGAGTGACCTCATTCGAGATCGACTTCGCGTCGAAGAAGGTGACGGTCGTGGGCGACGTGACGCCACTGGGAGTCCTCAGCAGCATCTCCAAGGTGAAGCACGCCCAGTTCTGGCCATCTCCTGCTCCACCATCGGATTCCCTGTTACCACAGTAAGTTCATAGCTCGACATCTGTTTTATTTCTTTTAAAAAAAAACACAGCAAAATATTGCTGATGACCGTCCAAAAGAAGGAAGAAGATGAATTAGTGGAGTCGAACAGGGCTGGAGCAGGGAGAAGGAAGCTGGACGTTGGATTGTAGGGGTAAAAGAAACAAGAAAAAAGCAGGGGCAGAGTTGGTTTGCTCAGGTTTCAGTGTCGTTTCTGTCTAATCTTGTTGCTTTGGGAGACGAGTGAGTGTGTGCAAATATCAATTGAACTTGTAGTTGCTTCTTTCGATGAAATTATAATCTTTCAAAATATTAGTGAGGAAAACAGGCAAATGGTAAGCTTGAATGGGTGTCATGGTTCGTAGTACACTGTGCTAAATTGAAGACCATGAGGCAAGAAAACAGAGCGGACGTTTTGGATTGTAGTTCATGCATTGAAGGAAGCATTCATGTTCGTTTGGTGGTACAATCGCATATAATTCCCTCATCAGCCTTCAATTATTAATTTTCTGACTGTTTCCCGGTGAATTCTGCAGGAAGGTTAATCACCACTGCTTACTCAGCAATTTTATTTACTTGTGCATCGTCTAAGTACGAATCTAATCTAAGGCAATTCCTGAAGAGAAAATAAATAAATAAATAAATAAATAGTTCTTGAGGAGTTCTTTTCCTGGAAAATAATGCGTGAACAACAGGATCAAGACGTTACAGATAAGCACGACCGGTTCAACAGCTAATTAGCATCCACAGAAATGAATCAAATTGAACGCTTGGGTGCCAATTTTTGTTATTTATTTATTTATTTTATTAAAAGAAAATTAATAAATATTTGTGGTAGATAATGGATAAAAATAAAAAAAGATGTTCCTTTTTTATTGAAATCGTTCATTTAATTCCATCTTAGTTTATTTTTATTTCTTAAAATATTTTTATTTTGGATGAGAATTTTATAGTAACTACATCCTTATAACAGCTATAATACTATAATTAATATAATATAACACTGATCAATATTGATAAAAATAAATTATTTATATTATAGCGATTATAAATCATAATTGTTAAAACGTACATAATATTGATTAAAACTGACTATTATAACTATGTAGTAATTATGATTTAATAATTATTATAATATAATATTAATCAAATATGATTGCTATAATTATTTAATAATTAAAATTTCTTAGCTATTATAATATAATATTAATTCGTATTAATCGGAAATAAATTATTTATATTATAATAATTATAAATCGTAATTATTGATGGATTGTCCATATTATTAATGGCGGAACTAAAAAATAAAATATACTCGGGCTAATATTGATCGATTGTCGGGTTGATCATTAATTTGAGACCCGATTGCTAATGAAAAATTTATCCATTGGTAAAATTTTTGTATAAGATACCTTGCCATTGCATATAAAAAAAAAAAAATCTAATGCTAAAGCTCGTTTAAAAAATACTTGATTCCGTCTTGATATATATTATAACAATTATGATTAATATTAATTAGAATTAAAATATTCTCATAATTATTACAATAATATCAAAATAAAAATATTTTTAAAAATAAAAATATACTGAAATGAAATAGTATTTTGATAATAAATAAAAAAATATTCTTTTAATTATTTCAATAAAAACACGTGCTCTTTTGATTTTTGTCCAATAATAATTCTGAACATATCCCTCCGTCCACAATCCACGTGGACAACATTTCTTCGTCCTGATGATAATAATAATAATAATGACGAAAACGATCATATGTATTTGGATATGTTTGCTTCGTCTCGACGTTACGCGTGGCGAGCCAAAATGTTTGCTAATTGAACTCGCTTGATAGCTACCCGCATGGTTACCTCTCTTTCCTCGTTGGTCCCGTGCGTTGCGTCACTGAGACGAGGGTGAAAAGGGAGAGGAGTACGCGTCGAGTGCGCGTTACCAAAAGATAAAGTGGCGGTGCTGCTTCCGTCTCCATTGATTCCTCTTGTTCTTCTATATTTTATCACCGCGGGTTGATCCATTTTCTCTGATAAGCGAGGAGAAAACTTAGGTAGCCGATTGGTATCGTCAGAAATAGCCGGTAAGGTTTCTCTCTCCTTGTTGCTTCGATCGGATTAAACTCTCTGTATTTGTTCCACGATGATGTGGTTTTCGAGATCGTGAGATTAGGGTTTTTTTTTTGGTTCATAGATCATGATGGGTGTTCCAAAAGTTCGATTTTGATGGGAAAATGTATTTCCAATGATTGGGATCTGCCGAGCCCTAGCCGAATTTATACCTCGTCGTCCTCTAGCTTGCAACTCGAAAGCCGATACCTTTTTTCCTTGTTTGATTGATCTATAGATACAAATCGTTTTCCTTCTCATCGTAAAAATGTGATCTTTTTTTTTGCTTCTGTTTTGTTGAAGTTGAATGGGTAGCAAGCAATGAGAGCCCGGAGAATGGGTTTGGTAGGAACACTTGTATTGCTTTACTGACCAATTCTATTACCTTTCGCTACGACTGGCAAGTGGTCCAATAAAGCTTGAAAACGAGTGCCAATTTTAACTAAAATTATTTTGATGTTTATTTCTTTATAGTTTATTGTTTTATGTCTCTTTCAATCTATTTAATTATTAGGATATGGGTGAGAATCTAGAAATATCTTCGCCAAACCTTACTGATGATGAAAGACTGCTCGTCATCCGTACGAATTGTTGGCCCTTCCTTTTTATTTGGTTTTCTTTTTAACTCCTGCAATACTTTGTCCTGGTGAATAGAATCCTTTTAGTTTGGGTTTGCCTCTCTATTGCTATTACTTGTCTGTTCACTGTTGATGCTGTCATAGTGTAATTTTGATATGTAATGGTATCATATGAATGTAATGAATACAATAGGGGGAATGGATAGATTGGAAGTTATTCATTTCAGGAGTAATATTCAAGAATTTTGAGTTTTGATTTTTGCACAGTCGGATTGTAAATCTTAGCTAGCGCAGAATTTAAGCAATCTAATCTGTGTAGAATTTGTTTCAAGTTCTTACCACTTTTTAAGTTTGCTAAGATAATGCTAAATCAACGGCTTAGATGATTATAAACAAAATCTCTTTGCATGGGGCTTTGATTCTTGTAGCTGATCCTGAATTTCTGTTAGGTATGCGCTATGTTTTGTCGTTGAACTAATGCTTAAAAGGCTCAATATCGACCTCTTAT
This sequence comes from Hedychium gardnerianum, assembly GCA_038050645.1. NCBI lineage: Eukaryota > Viridiplantae > Streptophyta > Magnoliopsida > Zingiberales > Zingiberaceae > Hedychium > Hedychium gardnerianum. The sequence continues at coordinate 2,400,992 of JBBUKS010000049.1, forward strand.
GATGTTAATTCTCTGATCATCTTTATAGTGCGCCTCTTCTTGCAAGTGATGTGTAATTCTACGTTAGCTTTGTGTTTGTTGCAAATGCTTTTCGTTTATAACATTTCGGAGACAGGATAAAAATAAATATTATATTCAAACACGATAAAAATATTCTCCAGTTGCCTAGTTGAATTGAATAGTTAGGGGATAGATAGATCAAAGAGAACTCTTACCATGGAAGTAGTTTTGAGTGATTGAATACAGATAGTCTCATTGAACAGTTAAGATCGATCAGGTGATCCCAAATAGTTGTAACTGACATGGCTTGATGATAATGATGATAGTGATGGGGGCTTGTGTTTTGAACATGCTTCTCTCACACAAGTAAATTGGTATCTGTTTGGAGTCTACCTTGATTTTGCACTGTTTTATCTTCGGTGTTTCATATAATATTTATCCTAATTGGTAAGAACTTTCTTGGAAATCAATGACAACAAAGTTATATTTTTTTTCCCCTTTTGTAGTGAAGATTGAACATGGGAGGTGGAAAAGATAAGCATGATGAATCAGACAAAGGTTTATTTTCAAACTTAGCACACACTATTGGTGGGCAAGGATACTACCCTGGAGGAGGCTACCCTCCTCCTCCGGGGGCATATCCACCACCACCTGGTGCATATCCACCACCACCTGGTGCATACCCACCGCAAGGGTATCCTCCTCAGGGATATCCTCAAGGCCATGGCTATCCTCCATCGGGATACCCACCTGCCGGATACCCACCGTCAGGATATCCGCCTTCCGGATATCCACCATCTGGGTATCCTGGTCCATCAGCTCCACACCACGGTGAGTCCCATTCTTGACGACCCACATTCACATACCAAGTTTACAAGTGACATGTTGTTTACATGTGGGCATATTCTGGATACAGGAGGACATGGATCCAACCACACGGGGGCATTGCTGGCTGGTGGTGCAGCAGCAGCGGCAGCTGCCTATGGTGTGCACCAGTTGTCGCATGGGCATCACGGGCACGGGATGTATCCCCAGGGATTCGGCCACCATGGAAAGTTCAAGCACCACAAGCACCACGGCAAGTTCAAGCATGGAAAATTTATGGGGAAACATGGCATGTTCGGAGGCAAGCACAAGTTTTTCAAGAAGTGGAAGTGATACAAGTTAATCTCTTGATGCTTGGTTTGGAAACGATGGTTGTATATCCATACGTTTCATTGTCGGAGACTGTTGTGCTTTAAATTTATTCAGTTGGGATATTTAGCAATCTGGATGCTCGTAATTAACTCTGTTTTCTATTTTTAATACAATGGATAATATATTTCATGAACTTTATTTTCTTCGGAGTTGGTACGTGGTGATGTTGTCCTCCTGCTATGTTTGACAATCTGGGTCATCTTATTATATTTGTATTGTCATGCTCTGCCAATATTGAATGATTAATATTTAATAACAGGACAGATACTTTGTGTTATTTTGTATGTAAATTGTTTTTATATTCACCAATACGCCTGAATCGTCTTGAATCCTGACATATCGATAGACAACGATATCACTCATCAAGGTATTAGATTACTCTCCGAGCTAATAAATTAATTTTTATAATTTATTTTTTTCGTATTGATAAATTAGCGGGAGACATTAGAGACGAGTTTCATCTTTTGTCACCATTAAAATATTAGACGATAAAAAAATGAATAATTTAATTGAGGAAAATAATACAAGGTTCATTATTTGAATCAATATAAAATTATATAATACTAATTTTATATCTTTAAAAATAATTAAGTAAAATATATGATAAAAAAATGTTGAGTTACTACGCAAACATCTTTAACTTCTATCAGTCATTGGAATAAATTCCTGGCATGTTCTATCGTTTTTATATTTTATGTTTGTTAATGTTTAAGTTGAAAAGAGTTGTGTCTTATTGTCGAATCATTTAGTCCAACAAATAAGAGAGAGCTTTCATGGGTCATTTTTGAACAGATAAATTCAAAATTCTTCCTAAGCAGGTCAGAATCCGAGTATTTGCCCAAGTTTACAAGAAACAAACAAGATAATATGCCAAAGCTCAATAATAATAATACAAAAATATGAAGAAAAACTCTACTCCAAGTGACAAAATTTTGTTATTCACAAAAAACGTGAAATCACACTCAAGAATCCCGGCACGTAAGGTTTTGTTGTGCATGTGAATTGGAACAACAACAACGATACCGAAAAGGAAGACATTTACGGCTAATCTCTATCCCTCTTAGACTTCCTGTATTTTTCTTCCCATCCCTTCGCCTTGTAAATCCATGTATTGACCAGCTCCTTCACATTGGGGACGTTGTAATTTTGGGCAATGTAAATGCCACAACCTGTTCCCAATAAGAAAGGCAAGCTGCTTGTTATTATTCCCATCTGATTGTTCTGAAATCAAAATTAAAAAAAAATTCATTAATAACAGGAGAATCGAAGGGCACAAATCAAGTTCAAACATATGCCTCAATTGGACTGGTTTCTATGTTAGCTATGGTAACTATTACTGTATCACCGGTATCAATAGTTGATACAATGTTGTCTTCATATGAGAGGAGGGAAAACACTAGTAACAAGGACATGAAGAAGCACATAAATATCAATATCTTATTCTATGGCTGCCCTAGTTCCAATAGAGAAATCAATACCAACTTACATTGATTAACTAAGATATATTTACGGAAATATAGAAATGTTTTAAGAGCATTATTTAACATGAATTTTAAAAAATTATAGAATTATCTCAATAGGATGCTACAAAAACTAGTATTCTCATATGATACATGAAATTCATTTTGGCACTACTAAGGTCTAATTATTAATCAACACGTTTGATACGCTTTTGTAACCCATTTGTTTTAAAACTTTAATTCAATACTTTTTATTGTTATGTGTTGGAAAGTGAGCAAAATGTGTCCCGGATGACTCAGAATGTTCATAGTAGAGCTCAGATCAATGGATTGTAATTTGTTGTTGTTTTTAGAATTTCTTTACAGACCTATTTATTCTCCTATGATTATGAGATTTGCTTCTAGTATAGGGATCATTTCTATTTCTTAGTTTCTTTTTAGAATAATTATCTTGTATTTATCCCTTTTAAAATGATGAAATAGATGTGCCAATTATTTCCCAAGATCCAATTCTCATTTGTAAGATAACTGAGCTAAGTGGAAGAGAATTTTAAGATTAAAACTGAATTGAAGTATGCGGAAGCCTACTAAATGTTGACATGGCATGGTAACAAATTGTACTTTTCCGGCCGAAGATCAAAATTCCAACACAACACAATAATATGAACCTTGCAATTTGGCCACCATTTAATTTAATGGGAAGGCATAGCCGTAAAATGCAGAAATTATACCTACAGCTACTAGTTCCTGCTTCTTAGCTTGTTTAGCAACACTAAAAATTAAAAAGATTGGATAACCTAGAAATTCCACTCAAAAGTTCCCAACATAATGAAGCAAATAGAAAAAAGAAAGTGTTATAAGACAGCTCTACTCAGTCTCTAGATTGATTTAATAGCATGATCCAACTTAATCTAAGGCTTTGCAGTTAAGAAGCCTGTTCTAATCTCTGTAGTGCTGCACTGAATAAGATCAGCTATTGAAATGAATACCTTACACATTTTTTATTTAGAGTAGAAGTTCAGAAAACCAATAATTTGGTTTTATTTATGACAAGCACTCAACCAAATGGATCAGATAAAATGGAAAAACATAGAATCTTAGAAGAAAAAAAAAACAAGAAAAAGGAAGAGGGAAAAAGAAATCACAAGACCTAGGGCTGAAGCATGTCCTGATCAATTGTTGCATTATTCACATTTCTCTTCCAAATATTGTTTGATAAGGTATTACAAAGAATTAGGTTTTGACAAATGCTTGTTATCAAGTAATAGCAAGCGTAGCCATTACATAAGAACAAGACCTAAAGCTAAACAAAATTGACACAGAAAATGATGACCTGACATTCAGAACCTAGAAAACAACCTTTGTTCAGAAATTGAATGCATTTGTTCAATCTGAATAATCTCACCAAGCTTAAAAAGTTATTCACTGCAACATTTCTCATCTAAAGGTTAAGGAACATAAGTTTCATTATGTGGTTGAGTGGAGTTGACAGAGAATGCATGCCTAAGGCATACACTAAGGGCCATCTTCTGTGGGATGGTAGATTGACAAAAGATGTACGGTAACCATGGGAAAACAAATGAGAATGATGAAAGAGAAATTATTCTCTAAGTTGTGTCATGAATTGATGATTACTTGCTTTCAAAAAATTGTAGATTTAGATGCTCTTGGAGTGCCACATTGATCTTTTCTTTTAGTTGTGTGATTTCAATATCACAACTTCAGCATTTGTTCAATGCTAGGTTGCCTGCCAGCTCCTGTTTGTACCAAAGTTTAGGCCCCACTCTTCTCCTAGAACCCACTCCTACCCATCGATGACACTTCCTCCTCTTCCTCCAGCGCGCGCGCGGTGGCAAAAGGCGAAATACTCGCACCCAGCTCCCTCAAGCCCGTCCTAGACCAACGAAGAGATAAATCATGGGTGACTACTAGCCCATGTGCGCGCCTGTGGGCCTGCCTGCCCACGTGGCAGGTGCCAAAAAAGTTGGCAGGTGGTGCCCACAGGCGTGCACACAGGGGTGTGCAGCAGAGAGAGAGAAAGAGGATGAATAATCTATTACCCAACAAGTTTTAATTAACTTTCCATACAAATGCTAAAATTGATCTATTCAGCATTCATCTTTTCATCACAACTAACAAAGTCAAAATGATCCATATGGGACTTATTCCTCTCACTTTCAAAGTGTCTTTTAATCCATCGTTCAACTTATCTGTTCGCGTAAGAATTTCATTTAACTTATTTATTTATTTATTTGGATTGACGAAAATTAAATTTTTGCTTCCATACGAGAAATTTTAAGGGGTTCCATTATATCATGATAGCCTAGATTATTTAACATCACAAAGAGAAGCCAAAGACCACCGACAAATCACACGAAATTTTCATCCACAACCTATCACGGAGTTCTCAGAGAGATCCATGAACCAAACTCTAAATTCCATTCGGATTTGATAAATCTCTCAGGTGTTCAGCGGAGATCGGAGATTTATGAAATAAAAAATTTGAATTCTCATTCAATACCCACAAACTTCAACAAGGAAAAAAAGAGGCCAGCAAGAATAAATTCTATGCAAATCGACATAAATAACCGCATAAAGAATTAACAACCACAACCTCAACCACAACAACAACAATTAGGGTAGCCTCCCTTTACTTCTACCAGAGAGATCAAAATCACTTCCCCCCTTTTTTCAAGCAAGCAATAAATCGAGAAAGTGAATAGCAATCTCACCCCTTCCTCAGGTGGCTAAAGTGAGGAACTCGCTCGAACGCCGTCGCTCGTCGCCGCCGTCGCTGGGGGTGCAGCGTGTGCGTATTTAATCGATGATGCCACCCATTATCATACGGGTTGGGCTCTCCACGGGTCGGGCCCATAAATCGAGCTTAATTTTTTTATTGGTCCAAATAAAAATCCGTTTCCAAACTTATTATTTGAATCTATCGATTGCCATCAACTAGACAACAAGTCAATATAATTCTAACTACGAATCGGATTTAGATTCGATCTCATCAACAAATACCATTATCTTCTTGATAGTA
>JBBUKS010000049.1:2416348-2428087 GCA_038050645.1 Hedychium gardnerianum
GTTGGCTACAATTCAAATCTTGCTTAGATTTGATTACGATATATGTAGGAGTTGAATGAACCCATGGGTGGTCCAAGGCTACTTATGTAATTGAATAATTGATATACGACATGCGATTTTGTTTTGAAATATGCACGAGTCATCGTCTCTAATTTTTTATAGGATTACGTATTAAAATTTCAGCCCCAGCTCATTTAGTACGCATTACATTCAAGAAATTTAATTTTTTTTGTGACATTGGATTGTCCATTAAAAACTTTGGGATCAGACCGATGAGTCGGATCGTAAGAGCTATTTGGATTATAAAAAAATATTAAATTTCAAAAAAAATGAAAAAAAGAGGAGATGTTCATTTAAATTTATAAATTAAATATTTTTGGCAAGCTTAAAAAGACAAATTTAGTTATTTATTTTTTATTTTTTTTAAAAAAACCCATTAGTCTAGGCTCTTTGAAGCATTAAAATAATTTATATTTTCAATAATTTTTCATTTTTTACTAATTTGATGGCGGCCCGATTGCAAATAGCAGCAATATCTAATCAACTTTGATTTTGATTTTATTTTATTTTTGTATTTTTATTCAAATCAAATACGTAAACACAGCGTTTTGGGAAATGTGAGATTTAATTTCCTCTTAACGTGAATTTATATGTAAATTTACAATATCGAAACTAGTTAAGTGATTTAATTTAAATTATTGAGTTTTATATTATTAAATAAGGATCTCATATATATAGAATTCTTTAGCTCGATCTGTTATTATCTATGAGTTGATTATAGATTGGTTGTCTATAATAGATTGGTTGTCTATATAAAGGGAAATCCCCAAGGATTTAGAGCATCTTCTTTTTAAGACATCTCTTAGTTCTCCATTAGACCAAGAGAATTCAGCATCGTTAACCCTAAGCCCCTTGGAAGACCTCTCCTATTTGCTTTCGCTTCATTTTCTTCCTCAGGGATCTCTCCTGACGACGTTACAGGACAAAGACAATGACTCTTCAATCAGGTTCTTTATCACTTTTGATTTATACTTTTATGTTATGCTATGTTTAATTGATGAAACTAGATTCATGCTCATGTTCTTATTTTTCCTATTCGAATTCTTATTTTGGTTATCTAGAATTCATGCGGCCTAGGATTTTATAAGAACTAACATGTAGTACATACTCTCAATCTCCAACTAAGGAAATAAGGAGGCTGTGCAATAGTCAAGTGTTTTAAATTATATCAATTCTAGATATCTATACTCTCACTCTTCTAATTTTTGTAGACATCATAAGCTTCCATAGTCTAGAGAAATTAGTCTACTGCAAGCAACCAATGAATCTTGATCGGTGCTCCAAATTTTACAACAAACTGATGTCTATAGATGACCAGGACTTCACCTACACCACTAGCGTAGGTTGCATGGACATCATATTAACACCATTGTTATTCTTGATGACAGGATGCGATAACATTCATCTTAGATGTTTCTCATAGTTAATCCTTAGGTTATATGATGGGAGGTAAATCATAGGTGACTACTAGCTCGAGTAGTGATCAATGTATGGAGAGGACAAGAACCTAGTTACTAGTCAGAAATTAACCCCCATACATCATAATAATAATATCTCATATATTAACCAACTGTCCGTCCCAAAAAAACAAATATATTATTCTTGATCTAAAATTTTAGGATGTCATTCATAGTAGAAATACCTTTATTTATTACTCCTTATTTGTTGAGACCCTACCTAATTCCTTTGCAGATTTGACATAGAGATCATATATTCTCATTTCTTTTATGATCTTTGATTGCCCTTGGGGCTATGGCGCACGGAAGGGTATTAAGTTATCATTTAGATATTCACGGTTCGATCCCCAGTTATGATATATTTGTAGAGATTTTTTCTCTAAATGAAACGCGTAATCACATGATGATGGATTTCTGAATACTTTTCGATTTACTTTGACGACTAATGAAAAACATCCATAGAGCTAAATCAATCATCTCAAATTTGATGTTATCTTATTTATCATTTTTTTCATGATCATTGACTTCCCAAACCTAACCATGTTCGAACTTATCTACCTCTGACAATAAAATTATTGTTGGTTGTCTTTTACCCATGGTCACTCGAGGTCAAGCCAAGTTTAGTTTCATATTTTTTTTATAATTCAGATATTTAATTCTTCAAATTGATTAATCCTAAAAATAACCGGTCTAGGCCTACAAAATTTTCCCATCGGCTATCAAAATAAATCGGAAAGTGCTAATGAAGGTCCATCCAAATAGTCAACATTCTTAGGTTCACTTCTCACTTGGAGAAAAATTCCCTGCAGTACGCCGTAGCTAAGATTCAAACCTTAGATCTCTTAATTATCTATTAGAAAACCTAACCATTATTATCCCAAAGCTTTTATCATCTTTTTCTCATGTATGCATTCTGTCGATGCCTAGACATTAACGTTGTATTATAATTTTTCATTCGATCATCCATTTCTCCATACCCATCCTAGGTAAAGTGCCCATGCTCTTCTATCATATCATCACTATACTATTAGCATCCCTAGGACTAGATGAAACAATAGGGAACACATAATCCACTCTCAAAAACATATGATCAAAATGGATTGCAGTAATTTTCACTAGCTGAGATGGTGATGGGAGATCATGTGATGGTTTGAAGCCCTAGACACCAAATTAAGGAGGATAACTCAAACGACGACGAGGAGTACCCAATGCCAAAGGCTGCACTACATGCCCCAACATGACATCTCACTATGGCTAAGAGATTGACACATCTGGAGGAGAGTGGTAATGCTGGATTTTAGACCCTCACCGCTAACAATATTGTTGAGATTAGAAAAAAGTTATTGACATTCTAACAAAGACAAGATGAGCTCCTAAACTTAATGAGGGCTGGACATATGAGCCAAACCCCCCTCCTATCGATGACTAGTATGGATATTTGACATTTGGGTTCGTATGGATTTTAACTCATGACTTTGGATATTGTATTCTGGATATTTGGTACTTGTTGATGTGATGTGTCACTGATTTGATAGAATCTTGCAGTCCCATATGTCTCGCAGGGTCAAAAGTTATGTTGAATTATTAGTCAAAATCAAGATGAGATTGAAGTGACTCATGGGGGTCAAACTCATCCTAGAGGGAATTTGAGTCTAATTCGATTAGCTCAAGACACTCATCCCAAAGATTCAAGATTGATCAAGTGCAAGACAGTTATCGACATTCACTCTAGCTCAGTCCTAGATTTTGGCACCATCTCTCAGTCTCAATCTCAGTCACTGACATCCACTCTAACTCAGTCCTAGATCCCAATACTATCTCTCAGTCTCGTTCTTAGTCACCGACATCCACTCTGGCTCAGTCCTAGATCTCGACACCATTTCTCAATTTCGATCTCAATCACCGACATCCACTCTGGTTCAGTCCCATATCGGGTACCATCTCTCAGTCTCAGTCACCAACATCCACTTTGTCTCAGTCTCAGTCATCGACACACACACTGGCTCAGTCCCAAATCCCAACACCATCGCTCAGTCTCGGTCTCAGTCACTGACACCCACTCTGGCTCAGTCCAAGATCCCGACACCACTGCTCAGTCTCAATCTCAGTCGCCGACATCCACAATGGCTCAGTCCAAGATCTCGGTACCATCTCTCAGTCTCGGTCTCAGTCACCGACATCCACTCTGGCTTAGTCTCAGATCTCGGTACCATCTCTTAGTCTTAGTCTCAGTCACCGACATCCATCCTGGCTTAGTCCAAGATCCCGGCACCATCTCTCAGTTTCAGTCTTGGTCACCGACATCCACTTTGGCTTAGTCTCAGATCCCAGTACCATCTCTTAGTCTCGACCTCAGTCGCTTGTCTCATTCTCAGAGCCCGACATCCTTCATGCCTCAGCATCAGATCTCAGCTTCGTCTACCCTCAAGGTCACTCCACATCAATGTCATTTCTTCATCTCCTCATCCTCAGAGCATGCCCACACCCCCACGTGGCTTGTTGAAAGCAGTGAGGGGCATGTGGATAAGAAGGCAGTGTAATCTTCTCATCATTGAGATCATTTCTCTATGAATATTCTAGAACATGTGGCACTAGATAAATGAAGAAACGATTAAGTGGTTATCAGATCTGGTCCCATAGATGCCCTCCCTCAAATAGGTGGCCTCGGTGAAGGAGGAGGCAACTAACGACTGTTGAATCCGATCTCTTCATCAGCTCATATGAGAATAATGCATTGGCTAACATGGAGATGCTCTTCTTACAGTTATATAAACCCTAGAGAGGGTAAGTGCAAAGGACGTCTTCTTTTTTCGAATTCTCTCTTTAACTCCATCAGGTCCTCTCCTTCTTCTCCATATTTCTCCTCCAACATACTACTTCAAGCAAACCCTAACTTGAGTGTCAGAGTGGCCTTGCCGAGATCCATCCTCAGCGCCATCTTAACCCTCTCTCAGAGTACCTTGTAGGTTCGTCCTTCCTCTTCACCGACGATCTCTGGAGTGCGCACACGTCAGTCCATTCGTTGACTAGTGGGAGTGTACACCCTCCTCTGGGTAAGATGCCATCATCCTTCGTGGGGGCTTCGCTAGTGGTGGTCTCAATCAACAAAGGGGCGGCTCGCTCTTGTGAGAATTCACATGAATCACAAGTTGGGGAGGCACCTCCTCGCGATCGTAAATGAAAGATGCCTATCTCCAAAGAGGGAAGTGCTCGAGGAACTCCTTTCTCCAGAGAAGTCCTCGAATAGGAGTTACCTCTTCATTTTTGGCAGCCATAGCTGGGTGAATACACTGGATCATCTAATCCAGAAGATCGTTTGTGCCACTTCAAGAATGCTTCCCTGCTGCATCAATACATAGATGGAACTAAATGCCGAGTCTTCTTGACTATCTTGTTGTGTTTGACTCAATGATGGTTCAGTTGACTCCCAGCTTCTTCCATTAACTCTTTCGATGACTTCAAGGTCGCTTTCCTGCATCAATTCTCCAATAGTAAGATCTTTTTACAATGAAGTAGAGGCCTCGAGAGACCCTCTGGGAAAACTTTTAGCGATTCAATCGCGTCATCTGGGATGTCCCATCAACCCTTTTAGAGATCTTAACAAGTGCCTTCTCCCAAGGTTTGGTAGAGAGGGATTTCTTTGGATTTCTAGTGAAAAAGCCTCCGATGAATTACGAGAAGCTACTAAAATGAACTGAAAAGTACATACACTTGGAAGAAACCCAATTTTCTAGTAAGAGTGAAGTTGTCCCAATCCCTCGGCTATAAAAAAAAGAAGCTACTTCATCCCTCGCCTAAGTACAAGAACTTCAATCAACTCCTCAATTACATGTTGGCTTGTAGAGAAGAGCAAGCGGTACAAGCCGTAGACTTGGTTCCTACATTACTAGAAGGCCCGAGCCAACCACCTCACGCCAGGGCGGTCCAATTCTACACTTATCATCAGTCATATGCTTATGACATTCAGGAGTGTCGGCAGTTGGTGCAGGAAGTGAGGCGGGTTATAAAGGAGCGACAACAAAGAGGAGGTCTCACCCATGGCTATTAGGCGTTCACCGGTCAAGTACACTCAACGGGATATCTGGGAAGACTGATTGAACTAAATAAAAGCCAATCTAGACCTTAGAGATAGGAAGAAGCACTCCAGTGCCTCTCCCCAGACCGTTGAAATGATCGCAAGGTGACCGCCGAGATGATTGCTGAGGCGACCGCTGAGATGATTGCCGAGGCGACCGTGGAGATGATTGCCGAGGCGACCATCGAGATGATCGCGAGACGATCACCAAGATGATCGCGAGGAGATCACCAAGATGATCGCGAGGCGATCACCAAGATGATCGCCAAGACAACCATTAAGATCGCCAAGATGATGCTACCCCTTGGGGAGACATCAACATGATCTTGAGTGGTTCCACTGATGGTGACTCCAACCGTGTTAGGAAGGCTCACGGACGAAGGTTGGAAAGTTATAGCGTTAGTACTAGTAGAGGTCGGGAGAACGACCCTCTCATAAGCTTCAGATCCTAAGATTTAAAAGGAGTGGTCACTCCACACGATGATGGCTTGGTGGTCCATGCCATCACAGCTAACTATAATGCGGCGAGAGTATTTATAGACACATGAAGCTCGGTAAATGTAGCTTTGAATCAAATGCAAATTGACCTAGATAAACTACGTGTTGGGATTTTCACGAGTAAAACACACATGTTTATTGGGTCCAACTTATTCTCTCTTTGTCTGGTCCAACCAAACTCGTGAAAATAACTTTTCATATTTTCCCTTTGTCTATTCCAACCAAACTTATTCTCTCTCGATCTGAGAATTCAATTCTCAAACTCGTTTTAAGTCTTTTGGATAAACTCGTAGTATGTGTGACCTTATAGGTTTCCGGTTATGTTGTCCATTTATAATTAACTAAAAATTATGAATAGATCATGAGTGACATCTAGTAGTACATCATGACCCCCAATTGATAGGAAAGTCAACACTTGATTTTAGAAATTTTTATGAACCTTTCAACAGCTACAATGAGTCGTGACTCATTCCTTTCACTCGTCTTATACCCACTTGGTTCAGTACATGATCTATGTGTCAGTTCCCACTAGCCTGACTATGTCACACTTAGCCCCAGTAATAATTCGAATTACTCAAATACATTATCCAAGAAAATCATTCTCTTGACGTGTTCTATTTTAGCCAAAGACTTATGAGTAATAATCCTAACAAGTGGCCATAGGGTATACTTCTCCTTTATGCAAGGAGAGTTGAATCCTCTGTTCGCTATTCAAACACATTCGGGCACTTCAAACTTATACCCAATCATTCAGGGTCCACACCTCTAAGGAGATGCTTGCTTAAGATGTCAAAGTATAAGTCTTAATGACCAAGATAACTTGAATACCTCAAGTCAAAGAAAACTTGCACTTAAGCTGCAATGAGATCTTCATTGACATATCCATATATGTGAAGAATCATATGAAGTCTCATTGCAGGTCACTCCAATGAATTAGTTACCTTTAACTAGCATTCACGTTTAACTCTCGACATCCCAATGTCTCCAGCCAGTGAGGAGCGACTGCTTGGATAAACCAAAGAGTATAGCACGTGCTAGTCTTACAGAATCGATGATGTTCGAACTCATCAATTCATCATCTAGGGAAGGTTTCAATATATTCATAATTACACATGTAGAGATGCTCACTAGTTGTGATCCAATCACAAGTTCTCTCATATTATGAATTTTATTGTGAACATTCAGTGAGTTTAAATCTAATCATACATATAAAGAATGTGCACTTAAGTAGTGAATTATTTATTTATCCAATAAATAATACATATCATAAGGCGATTGCCTTAAGACACCTCTCAAATATAACATACTCCCACTTGGCCTAATGCCAATCACCATGATATATAATATCATAGGTCTGGACGTGACTCTCAAACTTCTTTGTGATAGAGCATTTGTCAAAGGATCCGCTAGGTTCCTTTCGATGAGAATCTTCTCGATTATATTTCATTCCTACTGATGATCTCTCTGATCATAGATAGCGACAAAGCACATATTTGGATCGTTAGTGAGACCTTAGTTCCTTTGCCTGAGCAATGACTCTAGTGTTGTCACAGTAAACTGGCAATGCTTCAACAATAGTCGAAACCTCTCCTAGTTTAGAGATGAACTTCTTAATCCAAACCACTTCCTTTGCTGCTTTAGAAGCTGCAATATATTCCGCCTCAATAGTAGAATCCGCAATAGTGTCTTGCTTGAAACTCTTTCAACTTATTGTGCCTCCGTTCAACATGAATATGTATCCAGATTGAGGCTTAGAGTCATCCTTGTCTGTATGGAAGTGACATTAGTATACCCGTGTATAACCATATCACCATCTCTATATACCATGACTACATCTTAGTTCTTCTTAAGTACTTAAGGTTTGTCTTGACAACCGCCTAATGATCCATGCCTAGATCTGATTGGTATTTACTCGTGACACTCAGAGCATATGATACATCGAGCCTTGTACATAACCCAGCATATATGATAGATTTTATTGCTGGCGCATAGGAAATCTTACTCATGCAAATCCTCTCATTTTCTGTGCATGGGCACATAGACTTCGAAAGGTGAATCTCATGCCTCATGGGTATAAAACCTTTCTTGAATTCATCCATGCTAAACTATTTTAGTACTTTGTCTATATATGCAGACTGAGAAAAACCAAGCAACCGTTTCGATCTATCTCTATAGATCTTAATCCTAACGATGTTGGTTGCTTCTCCCATGTCTTTCATGGAGAACGTTTTGGACAACCAAACCCTTAACTGACTATAGAACAGGCACATCATTTCCTATAAGCAATATATTGTCAACATAGAGCACTAGGAATACGATCGCACTTCCACTAAGCTTCTTATACACACAAGATTCGTTAGGATTTTGTGAGAAATCAAACTCTTTGATTGCCTCATCAAAATGGCTATTCAAACTCCTAGATGCTTGCTTCAATCCATAAATGGATTACTGAAGCTTGCATACTTTATTTTTATCAACAGATGTGAAACCCTTGGGTTGTATCATATACACCTCCTCAAATAAATTTTCTTTGAGGAAAGTCATTTTCACATCCATTTGTCATATCTTATAATCATAATGAGTTTTTATGGCTAGGAGTATCTGAATGGATTTAAGCATAGCTACTGGTGAGAATGTTTCATCATAGTCAACACCTTGCTTTTGACGATAGCTTTTTGCCACTAATCTTACTTTATAGGTAATTATACTATCACCCATGTCAGTTTTCTTCTTGAAAACCTACTTGCACTCGATAGGCGTAAAGCCTTCAGGTGGGTCTACCAAGTTCCAAACTTGGTTATTGTATATGCACTCCATTTTTGACTTCATGACTGCTAGCCACTTATCCCTTTCTGAACTTTTCAGAACTTCCTCATAATCAGTAGGTTCCTCATCCTCAATGAATAATATGTCATTTGATTCACTTATGAGAAATCTATATCACTCAGGAATCGTACGTATCTAATGTGTATTTCATATAAGGTTTTTATTATAGTTTGACACACATTTTATCCCATTTCTTGTGTGTATATTCCATATTTTTAGCTATTCATACTTTTGTAGTTTAGAGAGCTGCTCTTGTTTATTTTCTTTGATAGGGTGCAAAAAGGAGTTAAAACAGGCTATGAAAACCACTTTCCAAATTGGTGAGGTCGTGCCCCATTTTTGAAGTTCATAGTGCTCACCACAGGGGGTCGTGCCAGCTGGCACGGATCGTGCCCCATTTCTAGTCCTCTCTAGCAACCGTCACGGGTCGTGCCCCATTTCCATGTCTTTGCAGCAGCTGTTATGGGTAGCCTGTGTTAGCCAACATGGGCCATTACCAAGTTTGAAGCCTCTCCAGCTGCCACCACGGACCACCCGTGCTAGCCGGCATGGCTCGTGCCTGATTTCTCAGCTTTTCCAATGGGTGCCACGGGTGACCCATGGCAGCCGGCACGGGCCATGCCAGACTTGCAAAACTTTCTGATTTCTGCCATGAGCGGGTCGTGCCAGCCGGCACGGCCCATGTCGCCACCCGCCAGCAGTCACAATGCTTGACACAAGGGGTCGTGTCGATGGGCATGACTCGTGTCGGCGGGCACGACCCGTGTCAGACACTTAGAATTCACCTATAAAAGGGTGATTTTATATTTGAAGGGGAATCTCGATTGGGTGTCTTCCAAGGGCCCCAAGAAGACTTCGAAGAGTGGATTCAAAAGAATTTCGATGCTTTAACGCCTAAAATTCAGATTGGAGAGCAACCGGAGACAATCCATCACATCGAGACTAAGCTTTTCTTCATCTTTTTTGAATTGTTTTGATTGCAACTTGTTTACATGATGATCTCTTGATGTAACTCCGAATTCATGAAGTAGACTCTTGATTCTAGGATTAGGGAGTAGCCGATTTGATATGTAGATATTATTTGTTTAATCTATAGAGTTTGAATTATTTCTTGTTCAATGATATGTGTGTTTGTGGTTCGAATCTACTAATTGAATATAATCTTAATGCTAAAAGCACAAGATTCATATCCCACGAGTATTTGGAGATGAACCAAAAGGAGAACCCAATCTTCCGACCTGTAGAAACCCAAGACATGGAGAATCACCTACGAAAGTAGATCAATATGCCAAGAGGAGTCATAGGCTATCATAGATCTTAATGGATTAGTTCTAATTCGTCGCCACATAGTAAGAGAAGACAACTCAGGGGTTATGGGATCATGTGACAGGGATCTCCTTAGGATAACAATCCCTCAGCTCTGCCGCTCTGAAAGTAGACAATGAATTGGAATTGATACACCGTTGTAGTTCCAAAAGTTCACATCGGATACCATAGGATAGTCTACCTACATAAACAATCATTAAGGAGAGGAAATAAAATATAGATTAAGTGTTTACAATCATTTAAGTGAAATCGAAGTCTTAGAATCATTTTTCCCATCAATTTCTCTCGGATCACTCTCTTTCCTTCTTTCTCTAATCTAGCTCACTCTCTCTCCTCACATAATTCTCTGATTTCTTCCCTTGGATCTTTTGCTCTTTCACAACCCAAACTCATGATTAGTCTAGAAAATTGTATTTGTTTAGTATACTAGTACTTAACCATCATTCCCTGTGGATTCGATCTTTTATTACTTGATGACATACCATGCATTTGCAGTTTGCACCACATCAGTATCCTACTAGATCTACGAAGAGGTAGTTTCTCCATAGATTTAGCCGATAGCTCATCATCATGAGTAATCGATTGTGGTTCTTAACTAGGCTTCTCTTCAGTGTCTATTGGAGAATCTTAAACTTCCTGAAGTTCAACTTCACTCCCACTATTTTCCTGTAAGAGAAACTCTTTCTCTAGGAATATAGCATGCTTCGAAACAAACACCTTTTGTTCCCAGGAATGATAGAATTTGCAACCCCTAATTTCCTTAGGGTAACCAATAAATAGACACTTATCAGACTTAGCATTTAGCTTATATGATGATGCCCTCTTCACATAAGCAGGACAACCCCATATCTTCAATTAAAATAGATGAGGTTTATTACCAGTCGACTTCTCAAATGGAATAGTAGAGACTACCTTGATCGGGACTCTATTTAGTAAGTAAACAACTATCTCTAGTACGTAACCCCAAAAGGATTTGGGAAGACTCGCATGATTCATCATAGACCTAACCATGTCCAACAGGGTTCGGTTTCGCCTTTCTGATACACTATTGTGTTGTGGTGTATAAGGCGGAGTCCATTGAGACAATATTCCATTGTCCCTTGGATAATCTTAAAACTCTTGACTTAAATATTCACCACCTCGATCGGATCAAAGTATTTTAATACTTTTACTAAATTGTTTCTCTACTTCATTTTAGAATTCTTTGAACTCTTCAAAAGCCTCAGATTTGTATCTTAATAGATACATATACCCAAAGTCTGAGTAATCATCGATAAATATAATAAAGTAGCTATAACCTCCTTATGCTTGAGTTGACATTGGTCCACATATATCATTATGTATGAGGCCTAACAAATCTCCCACTAGTTCACCTTTTTCAGAAAAATGTAACTTAGTCATCTTGCCTTTTAAGCATGAGACACATGTATCAAATGAATCTAATTCAAATGATTCCAAACTACCAACCTTTTGTAGTTCGGACATGCATTTCTTACT
>JBBUKS010000049.1:2428187-2443392 GCA_038050645.1 Hedychium gardnerianum
GGCACACATATTAGACTGTGGTTGTGTTTGGTTGTCCTTTGATACGTATTGTTGGATTTGGATACATTAACTGCATGATTTGGAGTTGTTTTATCTATTGTATGTTTGCATATACCCGTTTGAGGTATTTGATGTATTATGTAGCAGGATATTATCCGCCATACAGGGGAAGTGTTGACCGATTTTCGTCGGATAAATACCCTCCCGGGGCGTGACATTTCACCTGCCTAACCCCCAGTTAGGACTTTCCCTTACCTAACCTCTAGTTAGGACTAGTCACTCGATAGACTTCTCACCTGCCTAACCTCTAATTAAAATTTTTCCTTGCTTAACCTCCAAATAGAATTTTCTCTTGCATGATATCCGATCAGGACTTTCGATCATCAAGTATTTGGTTCTCCTTGACTTACTTAGACTTCTTCCTAACATATTGATCAAATATCAAATATCAAAACTCAAACTCGAGTCAATCCGAGCTTGGTCAATCTTACCCGAGAACGATTACATCAACAACAAGATTCATGTTTCACATGGTTCATATGCATCAAATATTTATTATAATTCATATATTCAAGTTTAATTCAACTTCTAATACTTCCATCTCAACATCCACTTTACGTGCAAATTTTAGCAACATCAATGATAATACTTGTGATCCCCCACGTACTCTCACAAAAACTGGAGGGAGGGAGGGAGGGAGGGAGATGAGAGTTTTGGTTTTGAGGTGCTCTCAGTTTAATTGCCTTTTCCTCATAATCAAGTCGCCCAAAATAAGTGAATGTGCATTGTAACAATGGAAAGCAGAATTTGTACTCTCGTCCTATGCTTGTCTTCCTCCCAAGGAGCGTGCTTTAGAAGTTTATCTATTGCTCGGTGTGTAAGTTGCTAGCTCGAAAGAGAACTCGAGCAACGATTATTTTGTTGGCAAAGATGAGGTAAACAAATTTGGCAAAGTCCCTCGCCTCGCTCCACCTCACTACTTCTTCCTATGTCGACGGGCAAGGAAATAAAGAGCAAGTGTTTGGGCAAGAGTTAAAAACCTCAACAAGGGTGGCCTAGTTCTTATGATCAACTTCAATGAATTTTTAACAAAATTCAAAGTATTTTAGAATTTTATAATTAAAAAATCTATTGGATTTTTTTAAAAAAAATTATCTATGAGATATTTTCATGTTAGACTATACTCCATTTATGATAGGAGTGAAAAGGTTAAAGAGGGGGGAAAAATTCAAAATAATATCCTTTTTCATTGAATTATCAAAGAGGTATCCTTGTTATTTATCACCAAAAAGGCACTCCTACCATTACCATATTCTGCTAAATTGTTACATGAGTTATAAAATTTAATATATATATATATATAAATCTAGAAAACAAACTAACATAAATGTTGCTATAAAGTTTTAAAAATTACAAAGTAAGTTAAAATTTTAAAAATATATCAAAAATGTAAAATGAAAATTATAAATTTAGAAAAGTTAACATAAAATTTTAAATTTTAAAAACAATAAAAATCAAAATGATATGAAATATAAAATTGTAGTACATTAAAATTATTATTTTTTTTAAAAAAACATAAACTAAAAAAATGATATTTGGTAAAAAAAAAAAAATAATAGTCTTGTATCTTGGTCAAAATTACTATATCTAACTATAATAGTTTTGGATAAACCTATTATATGGCTATTTTTATATCTACTTTTTATCAAACCACGTGAGTAAGTTTTTAAAATATTTAAATCACGTATCTTAATTTTAAAATTATCAAATCATATATCCAATTTTATTTTTGCTCATTTTATTATTCCTAGTCGACTGCTACAACGTCGACTGATACATTATAGCAGACATTGTAGCAGTCGACTGCTACAATAGTAATCAATTATTATTATTATTTTTTAAATGATTGATTCATGTTTAAAAAATTATTGCTCTTAATATATTGAGTCAAATTGATATTTGAGGGTATATATATAATCGGAAGAACTAGACGAACACATAAGACCTGATTTCATATCATTCTGAGCTCTCTAGGCCATTAGTCGATTTCGACTAAAATCGACTAATATACTTAAAAAGCTCAGAATGACATGAAACTAAGTTCTATGTATTCGTCTAGTTCTTCTGATTTTATATTCATGTCCTCAAACATCAATTTGACCTAATATATTGAGAGAGTGATTTTTTGAATACGAATACGTCCGAAAAATCTAATTCATGTTCAAAAATTTACTGTCCTCAATATATTGAGTCAAATTGATATTTGAGGGCATATATATAAAATTAGAAGATCTAGACGAACTCATAGGACCTAGTTTCACGTCATTTCGAATTCTCTAGATCCATCAACTATTTTTGGCCGAAACTCTTTAGGTTCATTCGGCCAAAATCGATCGATGGACCTAGGGAGCTCGAAATAACGTGAAACTAGGTCATATGGGTTTGTCTAGTTCTTTTGATAATATTCATGCCCTCAAATATTAATTTGACACAATATATTGAGACCATTAAATTTTTGAACACGAATTAGATTTTTCAGACATATTCATGTTCAAAAAATCATTGCTCTCAATATAGTGATTCAAATTAATATTTGAAAGCATGTATATAATTAGGAGAACTAAATGAATATATAGGACATATTTTCATGTCATTTCGAGCTCTCTAGATCCATCAGCCGATTTCGATCAAAATCGATTGATGGACCTATAGAGCTCAAAATAACATAAAACCAGATTTTATGTATTCGTTTAATTCTCCTGATTGTGTACATGTCCTCAAATATTAATTTGACCTACTATATTAAGAGCATTGATTTATTAAACATGAATTAATTATTTTTTTAAAAAAAATAATAACAGTCGATTGTTACTTCCTAGTCGACTAAGAACAGTAGAAATAAAATTAGATATATAATTTAGTAATTTTGAAACTAAGATATATAATTTAGATATTTTAGAAACTTATTTATATGATTTGATAAAAAAATCATTTTTATTACTTTAAAGTCAAAAATAGATTCTAAGGTTCTCTTATATTTTATTTATCTATTCAAATTTTAAAATGTAACTAAAATATGACCATATCGTATTACATAGTCATTTTCAATTACATTTTAAATTTGAATAGATAAATGCATTATATAAGACTATTAGAGTTCATTTATATTTTTGAAGTGACTAAAAGACTAAAAAGAAAATGCTATATACTTTATTTTTTTAATTTTGAATATGTATAAATAGATCACTTTGATAAAACCACTGAAATGTTTTCAAATGATTAAAAAATGATTATTTGTAGTTTTGTTTCAAACTAATATATAATCATCTTCGTTTTAAATTTTGAATTTGAATAAATAGATGAACTCTAAAATTACATTGGAGTCCATCAGTATTTTTAAAATAATCAAACGATTCAAAAATAATCATATAGTAATTTTATTAAAATTGCTAAGTGATCCATTTATTAATTCAGATTTTGAATTTGCATAAATGCTGGTAAAAGGCAAAACGCTCGTCTCCAGCGCTTTCGTCAGCATTTTTCAGGACCAACACGGAAGAGATAAATCATAGAAACTAGTCTAGCTAGTTCGAACAATGACTAATACATAAGGAAGGATAGAAACTTGAATTTGCATAAATAATTATATTTAAAAAGGTTATTGGAGTTCAACTATGTTCAAAATTATTATATTTATATAGCAATTTGACCAATGACTAATTTTGACCAAAACTAATATATATAAAATAATAATAATAATAATTTGCTCATAAATTTAATAACTTTCATCTCTATTATTCTTATTTTTTTAAAATAACTTTTATATTTCTTTTATATTTTTATGCATATATATTTTTACTTTATTAATTCATATAATAATTTTAAAAACTTATGGTAGAATTTACTTCTCTTTATTTTTTAAAGAAAATTTTATGATTATATAGATATATATTTATAATTTTAAATTATGTAACAATTTTGACAAAAATAAATGATTACACATTTATAGAAATAGAAGAGTAAATTTGACAAAAATACACCATGTGAGATGCCATTTTTATAATAAATTAAAAAGGAGTCTCATTTATTGCTCAATAAAAAGTTAAATATCTTCTAATAATATTATTGTACGAATTTAAACCTATAACCTTTTGGTATAATCTCTTTGAATCTAACTCATTTACCATTAAACTAAATAATAATAATTAAAAGAAAGTATTCTCTAAGAAGAACCTTAATTTGGCCATTTTATGAAAAAAAAACATGAACAAGCATATATTTTTATTTTTTTTTTGGGTAAAAAATTAAAAAGGGCAACTTTTTTTTATCTATATCATAAAAAAGACATTCCTTTTTTAAATTTATTAAAATTGTATTTCAGTGTTTCACTTTGTAATAACTTTTATGAAAGTTACTCTAAAATAATTTTTTTTTTGTTAAATATCTTTTAAGGTGGAGTATATTATTATTATATTTTTAATAATTTAAATATTCAATTTTACAAATTAATTATTTTCGAAGATAATTAATTTAATTTTATGAAAAAAATTCATCAACTATTAACTATTAGAATAAATCGAAAAATATTCATAATTGTCCATCCCGAGCCGATAATGTTCTTAGCAATTAAGATTCATATTTTAAGTGTTTAATTAATTACTGAAGTGTCTTACCGTTATATTATTATCTCGAGATAAAATACAGTAGATCATTATACAATATAGATTCTTTCGTATTAATCTTATATCAACTTTGCCAGTAATTTTAAATAAAAAAATTTAAATAATTTTTTAATCAATCCTTAACGTGTGGGATTTATTCAAATATTTAATGGCTTACTTGAGAAAGAACAATCAGATTCATATTTAAACCTCATTATTATTATTATTTTGCTCTTCTTTTGTCCTTTTGCACTTTACTTCTCTCTGAATTATGTCATAAATAAGCTCTCTCAGATTGGCAGTACTACAATTCCTTACCGACCAATTACATAACACACTGTTCATCGTCTCGCTCTCGCTCTCTGTGAAAGCCTGCCGTACGATACGATAAGCTTCTCCTCAATTCTCCAACTGTTTCAGTTCCTCCGGTTGTTTGTCGGAGCAAAGACAAAAGCAATTAAAGCGGCAGCAGATATCACAAACTGAAAGAAAGAAAGAAAGTGAAGCAGAGCAACGCCGACATCATCCATGCGGACGGAGGTGCTGGCGATGACGATGCAGCAGACCCTCACGCCGGAGGCGGCTGCGGTCCTCACGCGTTCCATCGAGGAGGCCCGCCGCCGGCGCCACGGTCAGACCACTCCACTCCACGTGGCGGCCAACCTCCTCAGCTTCCCCTCCGGCATCCTCCGCCGCGCCTGCGCCCTCTCCCACCCGCTCCTCTCCTCCTCCCACCCCCTCCACTGCCGAGCCCTCGACCTCTGCTTCTCCGTCGC
Organism: Hedychium gardnerianum; assembly: GCA_038050645.1. Taxonomy (NCBI): domain Eukaryota; kingdom Viridiplantae; phylum Streptophyta; class Magnoliopsida; order Zingiberales; family Zingiberaceae; genus Hedychium; species Hedychium gardnerianum. The sequence continues at coordinate 2,433,625 of JBBUKS010000049.1, forward strand.
CCTCGACCGACTCCAGGCCAACGCCGGCGCCGGCGGAGGATCTGATGACGACGCTTCGGATGCCTCGCCTCCGCTCTCCAACGCGCTCGTGGCGGCCGTCAAGCGCGCCCAGGCCCACCAGCGTCGCGGCTGCTCAGACCAGCAGCAGCCCCCGCTTCTGGCCGTCAAGGTCGAGCTCGGCCAGCTAGTCGTGTCCATCCTTGACGATCCCTCCGTCAGCCGCGTCATGCGCGAGGCAGGCTTCTCCAGCCCCGCCGTCAAGTCTGCCATCGAGCAATCCCTTTTCTCCGGCACGAATTCGCCAGCCACCAAAAACGTCCACATGAGTCCAGTACTTCTGAAGCAGGGGTCAGAATACAAGAACAAAAGCGAGGTAAATTTGAAGAAGGTGCTCGAAATAATGGCGAGAAGCAATAAGATGAACCCGGTGCTCGTCGGCGAGTCCAACGCGGTGGCCTTAATGAAGCAACTCTTGGAAATGATAAAAAACGAGGAGCTAGGAATGGAAGCCACGGCGACGTTGCGGTTCGCTCAAGTCGTCTCCTTGGAGAAGGAAATCGGTTCCTTGGAACGAAGCTTGATTCCCCGAAAGATTAGCGAACTGTACAGAGATTTGGAACCCAGAATCCGAGCTTTCCCCGTCGACGGCAGGGTCGGAGGTCTAATTCTCGACCTGGGCGACTTGAAGTGGCTTGTGGAGGGCGCCAGTGCGGAAGGCAGGAGCTCGGCGCAGCACCTGCAGTCGGGCCGCGCCGCCGTGGCGGAGATGGGTCGGCTACTGGCGAGGCTCCGCGAGAGGAGCACGACCAGGGTGTGGGCCGTGGGCACGGCGACGTGCGCTACGTACCTGCGGTGCCAGGTGTACCACCCGACTATGGAGAGCGAGTGGGACGTGCAGGCGCTGCCGGTAGCTCCTCCGAGGTCGCCGCTTCTCGCCGGCCGCGGCTTCTTCCCGAGGTGCGATTCTCCGTTCCGCTTTTTAATTCTCAATTGTCGCATTCGCATTATCAGTTGTTGAGTTTATTGCCTCGTCGTCGGCAGCTCAACACCGGCGAATGCACCTTCAAAGTTTCCGACGTTGGAGTACTCGAGCTGCTTCCCGAGGAACGATTTGTGCCCCCTTTGCAGAGAGGACTACCATATTGAACTTGCAAAATTGGTTTCAGAAGAAAGAACAGAGAATTCCAACGTTAATCTATCTCAGTGGTTGCAGATTGCACTCCCCTGCAACAACAATTCCAAAGTCGATCACTTTCAGGTTCGATTCATTATAGTTTTGTGCAAGAACAGAGATTCTTATTTTATTGTTTATTTATATGTTTATATTTCGCTGAAGCAAAAGGCGGAAGAGCTGCTGGAAAAATGGCGTGGGAAATGCGCTCGGTTGCACATGAGCTCCCATGCAACAGTTATCACGTCGGAAAGAATCATCTCAGGCAGCATTTCGCCACCTCCAAACGGCAGTGGCCGGAGTCTGAAGCTTAATTCATCGAAGCATCAAGTTGTTCCAGTGAAAACAGACCTCGCTCTGGGGCTTTCTTACCAGAAATCCACCAACGACTCACCAATCCAGCACTGCCGGAGCATCTCCGACGACGCCCCCGATTCACGGGATAGGCTGTTGCAGGGCCTAACAGCCGCAGTCAGCTGGCAACCGGAGGCGGCCTCCGCCATTGCCACTGCGTTAACCAAGAAATCCAAGCTCTGCAATGGGAAACTGACACTCGAGGCTGGCTCATGGCTGCTCTTCTCCGGGCCTGACAAGGTCGGAAAGAGGAAGATGGCCTCTGCGCTCTCTGAGCTCATGTTCGACGATCCACCAGTCACCATCCATCTCAGTAGCCCCTCAGCTGATGGCGATGAAGCCGAACCAGGCACCAACTTTCAGGAGACGACCGTGCTCGATCGCATCGCCGAGGCAGTCGGCCGCAATCCCCTCTCGGTGATCGTTCTCGACGAAATAGACCGTGCCAGTCATTTGGCACAGGGGGCAATCAAGAGTGCCATCCAAAGAGGACGGTTCCTCGACTCCCACGGCGGCGAAGTCAATCTCGAAACTGGAAGCATCCTCTTCATCCTCATCTTAGACTGGCGGCATGACCACCTGAAGGATTTTGAGGATTGCCAGCTCCAGTCCGAGGACAAGCTGCTGGATTCTGCTAACTCTGAATGGCAATTGGAGCTTTCCTTCTGCGAAAAGAAAGGTAAGCGCAATGCCGACCGATTCTCCGGGGAGGAGGAGCAGCCAAAGAAGCAGAAAAAACCTTCTCTCGATCTGAATTTAGCTGTCAGTGTAGATGAGTCTTCAGAAGAGGGCTCATGGAACACCAGTGACCTCACTGTGGAACAGGAGCAAAAGCAACAGCAACAGCCGCAGCTTGCCTCTGGGTGCCCAACACCATCTCATGCTTCTCAGCTAGTTGACATGGTGGACGCAACCGTCGTGTTCAAGCCAGTCGAGTTTGGCTCACTGAGAGATGCAGTCGCCCGATCTATCTTGTCGAAGATCACGAAGATCATGGGTGACCAACAAATGCTACAGATCGATGAAGAGGCACTCGATCGAATAGTTGGCGGGGTTTGGCAGAGTGGTGCCACCAACTTGTTTGAAGAATGGACTGAGAGAGTTTTAGTGCCCGGTATCAATCAACTAAGCAAGAATTCAGATGTTAATGGCCGATCTATCGTAAGATTATCGTCCACCAAGACTGACAACCAGTCGTCCCAGAATGGTAGTTGCGCGAGGAATTGTTTTCCGAACTCCATTAGCATTGCCATTGATGGAACTTGAAGGGGATGGTGCAAGATCACAAGTTTTGATTGGTCATCTAGTCATAAAGAGAGGTAGCTCAAGAACTACTCTAACTAGCAACAATTGATACTCGAGGGGTAAAGAAGTATCATTGTGTAGCATTAAGATCATGTCTGATATTGTCCATGAAATTCACATTGGCTCATTTAATGTCAATAGAGTGACTGCATATTTTTCTCTAATGCAAATTTAATGGATGAACTGTTGATGCATGCTAGCTTAAGGCATGATCGATCGAGAAGATTAATGGATGAACTGTTGATGCATGATAGCTTAAGACATGATCGATCGAGAAGAGTAAGTCGATCGGTGTTGACGAGGTAACTAACGAGCACATTGGGTTGTGGTTAAGCTCCAACAATCTTATTATTGATATTCTTTCAGCCCAATTTTAACTAATGAAATTGGTTTATAACATCAAGTCTACTGAAAAAACAATGCAAATAATGGATAAGAAAAGAGAATTGGTTTATAAGATCAAACAAAAGAAAGTTTGATGAAATCTCCATATTGGTAAATATTTCTATATAAAGTATTGTCTATCTTTTCGCTATAGTTTAAGTAATAAATACACTAATCCCTTTCAATATCTTATATGATATCAAGGCTAGCTAATTTTGATCCTCATATGTTTCTCATCGCGTTATTAGTTGGAGTGGAGACTAGAAGATGATTGTGGCCTTGATAGATCTTTCTCTCTTCGTGGTGGCAAAAGATAAAATGCTCGCTCCCAACGCCCCCGCCAGTCCATCCCAGGACTAATACGGAGGAAGTAAATCACGGAGACTAATTTATGACTACTAGTCAGGATTTGACCCTCATACCTCATGATGACAACGTCCCATGTACTAGCTATCAGTTCATCCCGTGGAGAGATCTTTCCCTCTTCGATTATGTGTCGCTACAAATGTCAACACACACCTCTCTTGTAGTGTAGAAATTCCTCAAACAATCACTACAACTTCCATTATTCTAATTCATCTCTTGCCTTAAATGTTTATAGCCACTAGGGCTATAAATTAGTCAAGTGAGTCGAATTTTATAACGTTCAAACTTGTTAAATAAAATAGCTAGGTTAAATTAAGTCAAGTCTAAAATAAATTAAATTATTAAAATGATTGTTCAAGCTTTACTTGATTTCTTTTTTATGAACTTGAGTTTGGTTCAATCTTAGCTTGCGTTTGATTTGTTTAGATGCTATTGATCTCTCAATTTAAATTTATTTGATTGTTTAAAATTTTTATATTTTTAAACTTATTTGATTGTCTATTGAGCTTGATAATATAAACTTATTTATTCATTTTAATTTTTTAATTTACTATATTGATAAGAGTTTATTGATTAATATGATTCAAAAACTTTGTTTATGAATATTGTTCACTAATAATTTACAATCTCTATTTATGAATATTAACGAGCTCAAGCTTGTTTATTTAGTTTAATGAGTTGTTCAAGTTTGTTCATTTAATTGATCTTGTATGTATTGAGTAACATAAATAATTTTTTATCAAATTGGACATCAAACTTATTTATGAACGTTTGATTTATTTATAATCCTAATAGCCAGGAGAGTAGCATCATCCACCGTTCATTGAGTTCATCAAAGACTAGAAACTAGAAGACTAGTTCACTCCTTCAATGCCTTCTTCATAGTTCCATCTGATCCTCATTGTCACTTCTACCAATGTCACACGACAACATTGGCTCACAGAATCCTTTCCTTCACACGATTGATACGATGAACTCAAAGACCCCCTAGCTTGCCACAGTCCACTTTCTCCATTGTTGCACTTTCTCAAACTAAAGCATTTTTAGTATCATAACGTCCATCATTTGATAAATCTTGTAGTCATTTTCCATGATCATCATTCGTGGAGTTTGCGGGTCATCCGATTGGTGCTATAAAGTAATTTAGAATCGATGAGGATGTTGTAGATATCCTATCATTTCAAAGCTCGTGAAGACTCGTTTCACAATCAACAACCATGTTTGATAAAATTAAAGGGGTTTTCAACATATATCCCAAGCGATTTTAATGATAATTAAGGTAGAATTGGTCTATAAGACCAAGTTAGCAAATACATAGAAATAAGGGATAGTAAAAGAGAATTGATTTACAAGACAAAGTAGAAAAAAAAATGAAAGGCTTATCAAATTGTACTATAATATTTCTTTAAATTTTTATATTGAGATCAATAAATATAATTTTCCTCCCAATACTTTGCATGGTGTTGTCTATGGGATCGAGATCTATAATAAAAAATTATTCAATTTTCTCACAAGACTTTAATTAATTGAGATTAACCACAAAATTGTTATTTTTAACCCTAAACCCTAAACAAGTTTTCTAATTACATCCCGTTACTCTGTTACACTCATAGATCTTAGGATGAAATAATATCATGATATAATGATTGGCTCTCACATTCACAAAATTATATTGCAAACAAGTTAGGCACATTACTTGGCATTGTCATGTAAAAATATGCTCGTAAATAGTGGCATTGCATCAACTTTTACCTATTTACGAATCTCTTACATATCTTGATGCTATTTCTAGTATTTAGTGGCAACAAACTATGACATAGGAACTTATCTCTCTTATAAAAACCTACACATGATTTTGTCACTCTTCCTATTGACAAATCAACAACCCAATGGAAACGAATTTGTAAGATCAACACGAAGATGAAAGCAATGGCCACCAAGATATGTCTTGTTTATAAAGGTTTCACCCGAGATGGAATAAATTATGGACATATTTTTGCATCAATTGCTTATGAGGATTTTTTTCAAACATTTCTAGTAGTTCTACATCGTAAAAATGACATCTTTATCAGCAAGTGAGGGCCTTTCTTCATGGAACATGATCAAAGAAGTCTATATGAACTATGCATGATCCAATGAGTTTTATATGATCTTAAACAAAAACCTAAACATGGTTTAAAAAAAATTACTTCAATTATGTTATAATTTGCTTTTCATGAAAGCCAACATGATTTTTCATTATTTATTCATTCCTTTAAGGTATTGTACTAGTTGATAGGTATGCTGTAAAACCTAAGTTGCATGGATTCTAAGAACTAAATAAGAATTTAAATAGGAATGCAAACATGGATATTTTGTTTTTTTTTCTAATCATGACATAACAAAATAAAGGTATAAACCAAAAACAACAAGGAATCTGATTGTAGAGTCATATCCTTGTACTGAACCGTTGTCTGAGCGATCCTGAGGAAGAAGAAACAGTGGAAGCAAAGGGGAAGATCTTCCAAGGAGCTTAGAGTTGACATCGTCGAATCCTCTTAGTCTAATGGGAAACCAAGAGACGTCTCAAAATAATATCCTAAACCCTTGGGGACTAATCCGTTATCAGCCCATAGATAATAATGGATCGGGCTAAAGGGTTCTACACATTCAACTCACATCCAATAATCCGAAACCTAATAAGTTTAAGTTAGATCACTTTGTATGGGTTCGGTTTGTATTTATATGTACAACTTACAATTAAGCCCACTAAATCAAAATAATATCCAACAATCTTCCACTTGGGCTATATGTGAGTTGTATACAAAATACAAATAAAACTTTAATTGATATCAAATTTTATGGGTACAAGATACCCCTGTAATAATTTAGTCCATTAACTTCATTGGTATAAGACTAAAAAAGTCATAATTATTATATATGATCGTAACAAGCCCTAACAGTAATCACAATATCAATGTCATTAATAACATATATCAAGATGTGGATGTGTAGAGTGAAAATTATATGAAATGTGATTAGTACATGTCAATTTCTATTTAGTCTTGAATGACCCAAAGGGTCTGATCATATTTGCTAAAACTTTATGCTAAACTGCACTAGCAAATCATGATCTGATCCTTATGATTCCAAAAGGAATCTATATCACATTTACAAATATCAAATGCCAAACAATAGCAATAAATTGTGATATTTTATTTCAGAATGTTTAGAAAAATATATAAAATTCTCATTAATATTTTGAACTTTAAGTACGTATAATAATCAAAATAAAATATGTGTCTTTGTTAACAAATACAGATATCGCATCACTCTCTTTACTGCTTTCTAATCAGACGGTCTTAGGTTACTGACATATCTGCCTAACATCTCCACTATAAACATTATATCTAGTCATGTATAAACTTGTACGTACATAAGACTTCCCACAGCTGATGCATAAGAGAATTATTCTATTTCCTTTATTTCAAGTTCAAGACGTGGACACTACTGTAAGCTGAACTTGTCACCTCTTGACACAAATGTGTCACTAGGTGCACAGTTCTACATGTCATACTTTATAAGCACCTTTTTAATATAGGCCTGTTGTGAAAGTCTAGGAAAGCCTCTTGAACGATCACAACAGATCTGTATGCCTAAAACAAAGGATATTTCATCAAGATCTTTCATTTCAAAATTACTAGATAAAAATGACTTGATTTCATACAGCAGACTCTCATTATTGCTCTCAAGTAATATATCATTCACGTACAGAACAAGTATAACAAACTTGCTCCAACTGAACTTGACATAAATGCACTGATCAACGGGGTTCTCCTTAAAATCATATGAGGTAACCACTTGATCAAATTTTTGGTATCATTGACGGGATGTCTATTTCAAACCATAAATGGACTTCTTTAATCTACACACTAGGTACTTTAAGTCCTCAAACTCAAAGTTCTCTGGTTGCACCATATATATAGACTCCTCAATATCTCCATTGAGGAATGCAGTCTTTACATCCATCTGATGTAGCTCTAAGTCAAAATGAGCCACAAGTGCCATGATTACTCTAAGGGAGTCTTTCGTCGACATAGGTAAGAAAGTTTTCTTATAATCAATGTCTTCCTTCTGAATGAATCCTTTGGCCACAAGATGAGCCTTATACTTTTCGATATTGCCCCTTGAATTTCGTTTGGTTTTAAATATCCATTTGCAATCAATAGGTTTCTTACCTTCAGGCAATTCGCCAAGTTCCCAAAGGTCATTGTTTGTCATAGACTTCAACTCTTCTTACATGACGTTAATCCACTTTTCAGGGTTAGAGCATTGTTTGACCTCTTGGAAAGATGTATGATCACTTTCCAACCCTATATCAAAATCATACTCTTGGAGATAAACATAATCATGAGAAGTCATGGTTCTCCGTTCCCTTGTGGATTGACTTAATGACACTTGTGGTTGAGGAGGTTGAGGTATCTACTAAGTAATCTGAAGCAGTATCTCAATCTCAATGAAAGGTTCCTCCAATTGCATTGGAGATGACACAAGAATATCTTGGTTTATTACTCTCACTGGATGTACAATGTCTATAATGTGAGGTATGGATATCATACATGTACTAATTGCGTTGATAGTGACCACAAGAGGATCGCTAACGCTTTCCTCAGAAGATACTTTCCTGACCTTAATGCTCCCACTGTCCTCAATGAATTTGGCGCTTTCCGTTTTAAGGAAGGATCTATTAGAGGGATTATAAAATGTATACCCCCTAGACTTCTCAAAATAACCTACAAAATTATAGCTAAATATCATTGAGTTTAGTTTTTGTTCGTTAGGCTTATATGACCTAGCCTTAGTTGGACAATTCCAGACGTGTAAATGCCTAATGCTAGGCTTCCTACTCGTCGTCTACATCTCGAATGAAGTTTTAGTTACTGTTTTACTGAATACTCTATTAAGTAGGTAAACTGTAATCTTGAGTGTCTCACCCCACAAATACTCCAGTAAAGAAGTAAAAGTCATCATACTTCTTACCATGTCTTTTAGGGTACGATTGCATCGCTCAACTATACCATTTTGATCGAGAGTATCAGGCATGGTATACTGAGGCACAATCCCACACTCGGCAAGGTATTTTGTAAAAGGTATTGGACGTTGTTCACCTGATCCATCATATCGATCGTAATATTCACCTCCATGGTCGGATCGGACGACTTTAATTTTCTTACCTAGTTGATTCTCAAATTCATCTTTAAAAATTTTGAACATATCCAGAGATTGCGACTTCTCATAAATAAGGTATAGATAGCCGAATTTGGAGTAGTCGTCTATGAAACTAATAAAATATGTGTGTCTATTCCAAGATGTCTTAGAGAATGGTCCATAAATGTCCGTATGCATTAGTTCCAAAACATTACTACATCGGCTAGCCCCCTTATTTCTTTTGTAGTTGTCTTCCCCTTAACACACTCTATGCAGACATCAAAGTCTGTCATGCCAAGAGAATCGAGAATTTCATGTGATATTAATCTTTCTAGGCATTGTTTGGATATATGTTCTAAACGTCTATGCCACAACATGGATGAATTATCGGTCTCTCCTCGATCTTGCACGCACTGACCACTTTCATGTGTCTTACGCCTCGGTCTCTCCTCCTCTTGCACGCACTGAGTTATAAGCTTATTTAATGTCTACTTTTCCTTTTGTGTATTATATAAAATCTTAAAAGTAGTGAATCGTGCAGGCAAAGACATCAAGACGAAATGCACTAACATAGACTTAAACATATCGAGTTTAAGTGCTTTTAGACTTGTGGTGATATTGGACATCTCCATAATGTACTCCTTTACATTTCCTTTACCATTGTACCGCATGGATACTGTTAGGACTGAAGGAATTTATATATCTCCATAATGGTATGATATTGTCCACTTTGAGCCTAGACCCTCATGATTTTTGCTCTTGGGCCCTACCCAAAAGACTTCATATCAATGGAGATATTTTTTTTCTTATAAGCCCATGATCTTTCCCATGTGTTTTCTGTTAGGACCGAAGAAATTTAGATATCTCCACAATGATATGATATTATCCACTTTGGGCCTAGGCCCTCATAGTTTTGCTCTTGGACTCTACCCAAAAGGCCTCATACCAATGGAGATGTCTTTCCCTTATAAGCCCATGATCTTTCCCATGTGTTTTCAATG
>JBBUKS010000049.1:2446546-2457757 GCA_038050645.1 Hedychium gardnerianum
ATTTATAAATACCAAATATTAAACAACAATAGTAAATCATGATATTTTATTTCAGAATGTCAAACAAACAAATAGTATTCCCATTAAATATTTTGAACTTTAAGTACGTACAATAATCAAAATAAAATATTTATCTTTATTAATAAATATAGATCAATAAAAATAAATACAAACTCCCACTAGATGAGTTTTTCTTCCATAAGGATTCTCATATCCACAACATGTGCATGAAGCATCTTAGGTACCAAGCCTTTAGTGAGTGCATCGGCCAACATGAAATCTGTGCTGATGTACTCTATCATGATCTGACGACTCTGAATTCTTTCTTTAACCGCTAGAAACTTAATGTCGATGTGCTTGGACTTCGATAAGTTACGGTTGTTCTTGGCATAAAGTTCTGCGACTTTATTATCACAGTTGATCCTTAATGACTTGTCAATACTATCAACGATCTGTAACGCTGTGATGAAGTTCCATAGCTAAATCTAGTGATTAGATGTTTCATAACATGCTATCAACTCTGCCTCTATAGTAGAAGTTGATATTAGTGTTTGCTTGACACTCTTCTATGATATAGCTCCTCCAACAAACATGAAAATATAGCCTGAAGTAGACCTCCTACTATTTAGCATCTAGCAAAATTGGAGTCTTAATAACCAATCACCTCCAGGTGATTTGACTTTCGATACTTGAGAATGTGTCCTTTAGTTCTCTGCAAATACTACATTACTCTCTTTACTGCTTTCTAGTGCGACGGTCTTGGGTTACTTATATATCTGTCTAACATCCCTACTATAAACGTTATATCTGGTCGTGTATAAACCTATGCATACATGAGACTTCCCACAGCTGACGCATAAGGAAATTATTCCATTTCCTTTATTTCAAGTTCAAGTTATGGACACTGTTGCAAATTGAATCTGTCACCTCTAGACATAGATGTGTCACCAAGTGCACAATTTTACATGATATACCTTATAAGCACATTTTTAATATAGGCATGTTGTGAAAGTTCAAGAATATCTCTTAAACGATCACGACATATCTGTATGCATAAAACAAAAGATGTTTCACCAATATTTTTCATTTCAAAATTATTGGATAGAAATGACTTGATTTCATGCAGCAAATATTTATTCTTTGCTTGCAAGCAATATATCATTCATATATATGATAAGTATAACAAACTTGCTCCCACTAAACTTAACATATATATACTTATCAACAGAGTTCTCCTTAAATCCAAATGAGATAATCACTTGATCAAATATCCAATACCATTGACGGGACGTCTGTTTTAAACCATAAATGAACTTCTTTAACCTACATACTAGGTGCTTTGAGTTCTCGGACTCAAAGTTCTCCGGTTCCACCATATATATAGATTTCTCAATGTCACCATTGAGAAATACAGTCTTTACGTTCATCTGGTGTAACTCTAAATCAAAGTGAGCTACAAGTGTTATGATTACCCTAAGGGAGTCTTTCGTCGACACAGGTAAGAAAGTCTCCTTGTAATCAATGTTTTCTTTCTAAATGAATCCCTTGGCAACAAGACAAGCCTCATACTTTTCAACATTGCTCCTTGAATTTCGTTTAATTTTAAATATTCATTTGCAACTAACGGGTTTCGTATCTTCTGGCAATTCGACAAGTTCTCGAACATCATTGTCTGTCATAGACTTCAACTCTTTTTGCTTGACGTTAATCCACCTTTCAGGGTTAGAGCATTGTTTGACCTCTTGGAAAGATGCGAGATCACTTTTCAACTTTATGTCAAACTTATGCTCTTAGAGATAAACATAATTATGGGTAACCGTGGATCTCCGTTCCCTTGTGGATCGCCTTAATGACACTTGTGGTTGAAGAGGTTGAGGTATTTGCTCAATAATCTGAGGCAGTGCCTCAATCTCAGTAGAAGGTTCCTCCAATTACATTAGAGATGATATGAGAATATCTTGACTCACTACTCCTACTAGATATGTAATATCTGGAATATAAGGTATGATAACCATATCGCTACTTATTGCACTAGTAGTGACTATAGGAGGATCACTAATGTTTTCCTCAAAAAATATTTCCCTCACCTTATCACTCCCACTATCCTTAATATATTTGACGTTTTCCATTTCAAAGAAGGATCTATTTGAAGGTCATAAAATTTATACTCTCTTGACTTCTCAGAATAACCTATAAAATTATAATTAACTGTTCTTGTATCTAGTTTCTTTTCATTAGGCCTATAAGGCCTAGTCTCAGTTGGATAACTCCAGACGTGTAAATGTCTAATGCTAGGCTTCTTACCCATTCACATCTCAAATGGGGCTTGAATTACTGTCTTATTAGCTTCTTTGTTAAGTAGGTAAACTGTAGTCTTGAGTGCCTCATCCTACAAAGACTTCGATAAAGAAGTAAAAACTATTATACTTCATATCATGTCTTTTAGAGTATGATTACATCGCTCAATTACACTATTCTGACTGGGAGTATCAAACATGATATACTGAGACACAATCTCACACTCAGCAAGGTATTTCGCAAAAGGTCCTGGACGTTATTCACCTGATCCATCATATTGATCGTAATATTTACCTCCATGATTGGATCTGACGATTTTAATTTTCTTGCTAGTTGAAGTTCAACTTCAGTTTTGAAAATCTTGAACATGTCCATTGATTGCAACTTCTCGTGACTAAGGTACAAATAGCCGAATCGAGAGTAGTCATCTATGAAACTAATAAAATATTTGAGTCCATTCCAAGATGACATAGGAAATGGTCCACAAATGTCTGTATGTATTAGCTCCAAAACATCACTACATCGGCTTGCACCCTTATTCCTTTTGTCAGTTATTTTTCCTTTAACATACTCTATGCAGACATTAAAGTCTGACATGTCAAGGGAATCTAGAATTCCATGTGACATTAACCTTTTTAGATGTTGTTTAAATATATGTCCTAAACGCCTATGTCACAACATGAATGAATTCTCACCTATCAATTTACGTTTCATACCTATACTATGCATAATTACGTTGTCAACTGTAGGAGTTAAGGTGTTTAGTTGATAAAGCTTATCAACTAAGGAATAATTGCCAACCAACACTGAATTTAAGAAAATACTAAACCTTCTATTTTCAAATGAATAAGAATAACCTGATTTGTCTAAATAAGAAATTGAAATTAAATTTCATCTAAAAGACTATACAATAAAAGTATTTTCTAAATTCAAATAGACACCAATTCCTAAATAAAGCGAAAAACACCTATGGACTTGACTTTTGCCTTATTTCTATTCCTCGTATAAATGTATCTTTCATCATCAAAGGAAGATGACTCCTGAGATAATCTTACATAGTGACACTTATGTGAGTAATAATACTGATATCATCCACCAAGTGTTAGTGGCTACAATAACTAAATTTACTTCTGAACTGATAAAGTTGGAAAGTTTACCTTTTTTTATATGCTAGTTGGTGTATTTAGGGTAATCTTTCTTTATATGATCTTTCTTCTTGCAAAGAAACAAGTGGATTATTTATCCTACTTCTTGTGCTGCTTATGGTCATTGCCCTCAGAATCTGCAGTCAGTTTACTTTTTCATTTGTTGTTGATCCTCTTTCACTTCTTGCTCGCACTTTAAGAACCAGATGCTAGGTGAGCACTCTCAGAAGTCTCAATCTTCAGTCTCTCCTCCTTTTGCACGCATTGAGCAATAAGCTCATTTAGTGTCCACTTTTCCTTTCGAATATTATAAAATATCTTAAAATGAGTGAACCGTGCAGGCAGAGACATCAAGATAAAATACACTAACATACTCTTAGACATATTAAGTTTTAGTGCTTTCAGATTTATAGAAATATTGGGCATCTCCATAATGTACTCCCTTATGTTTCCTTTACCAGTATACCACATAGTTACCAACTTTGAAAGAAGTGTGGTAGTCTCGACCTTTTCATTTGAGATGAATCGATTTGCCAGTTTGTTCAGGAAACTCCTAGAATTCTCTCCCTCAATTATCGAACCTTTAAGTGGTGCCGGTATGAAAAGCCTCATGATACTTAAACTCATGCAGTTTGATTACTCCCATAGTTGAAAATCATCCCTTTGCTCTATAGTGCTAACACTGGTTAAAGGTACGGGGCGATTATTTTTCAATGCATAGTCTGAGTCCATGCAACCTAAGACTACTATCACGTATTTTTTCTATTTAACAAAATTTGAACCAGTTAATGTGAGGATGTTATTAATACTAGTGGTTACAGATTATACTGAAATTAAAGAGAGAGAAATCACTATAAGCTCATGATTTAATTAAAGTCAAGAACTAATATAAACAAATAATAAAACTATGCAAATAAAATAATGCATATCAATGAGCTCTATATGAAATACCAAATACAATATTACATTTTAATCTCTGGATTAAAATACAACTTATTAGTGATACTCTCTAATATAACTCAAGCTTTAGTTGGCCACACAATGTGTCTTCCTTTGAGTCAACCCATTGTGTGCATAATTCGACATTTTATATGAGTTATATATTAGTCCATGATGCAGCGCAAGCTATTGAAATGTTTAGAGGCTCTGAATCGGGTCTAAACATTGGAATTTGGGCCTGAACTTAGTAATTATGAGTTTCCGTGTAACAAATGTAGATCTCGAAATTCTGTACGCGTGAGGGTAGATAGAGGCTGATTCTAAGTCCCGAGTCAAAAGTTATGACTTACAGAAGATAGCTTTGTTGAACCCGTATCAATAGCTTACAACAATTATGATCAGCCACATAATATGTCTTCCTTTGGGCAAACATATTTTGCGTATGATCTGAATAAAGTAAATTTTGTAAGTCAATTACTTTTAGCATAAATATACGTTTACTAATGCAAAATGCACTAAATCTTCCTAAAGTGTTTTCCTTTAGGCCGATACGTTTTTTCAATTTAGTAGCACGTGTGTAAATAAACCCAAGAAAACCAGAGGAGTCTTAATTGAACAGATAATCAATTAATTAGTCTTAATAGCTCCAAATTAGCCTTTATCAATTGACTGATACCCAATCAATTATCATAATCGATTTAAAAGTCTACTGTATGCAACTTTAGGGTTAATAATCAATTGATGATTAATGCTAATCGATTGATAATGTCCACTCGATCTGAAACCCTTTTGTACTCGATCTCAGTATTGACAATCGATCAGGCTGATCAATTAAACCTAATCGATTGAATTAAATTCCTAATCAATTGATAGCACAAATCGATTAGGATGATCGATTCCTATCGATTTGTTGCGATTTAAAGCTATTAATCGATTAACAAAATTGTCAATCAATTGGTGGCTGCTTAATTGATTGACTTGATCCATTCTAATTGTTTCTGTGTCTTTAATTTAGCACCAATCAATTATTAGAAGCAGTCAAACCTTATAATCAATTGAAAATCGCTCTTTTACTCGATCCCGTTGTCCTAATCGATTTGTGAAATTCATCAATCGATTGATGTCAATTAAATCGTCAATCGCTTCCCACCGATTTTGTTCGCAAACTTATGCTTGGTAATTGATTGTTCGACCAAGGAAATCAATTACACCATCGTGGTTTGACCTAAAATTAGGTCGAACGCAACGGTTCTTCTCGAAGACGATGGCGATTCACCGTTGTTCTTCGTGTTCTTCATGAAAATCATGAAAAACTTAGAAGAACAAACCTTTCCTATGTTTTCTATTACAATAATTCAATAATCAAACACTAGTAAATACTTTATCTAGCATGAAAATAAAAGATCGATGAAAAACCAAAATTGCATTGCCATGAAACGATGAAACAAAATCATTGGCTCTAATACCAATTGATAGAACTTGTGATTCCCCTAAATCTCATGAATTCTAAGAACAGAAAAGAACTCTAAACAAGAAATATAATTATGAGTATGGATCTTATTTCAATGAAAGCATGACATAAAACAATAAATGAATAACCAAAGATAAGGAACCTGATTGAAGAGTCATTGTTTTTGTCATGTAGCGTTGTCTGCTCGATCCCTGAGGAAGAAGATGCAACGAAAATAAAAAGGTCTTCTAAGGAAATTAGGGTGACGGCGTCGTAAAACCTTTGTCAATAGGAAACGAAGGCAAGATGTCAAGATGCCCTAAATCCTCGAGGATTGCTCCTTTATATACAAATCCGATTTGTTATTAGCCCATAAATATTAACGGACCGAGCTAAAAAATTCTACATATTAAACTAATATTTAATAATTCAAAATTGAATAACTTTAAGTTAAATCATTCTATTCGTATTCATATTTTATAACGTACAAATAAATCCATCTAAAAAGGATAATATCCAACAATTGTTGATATGGATTCAAGTGTTGATTCTTCGTTTAAAGAAACTATTAGATGCGTGTAAAAGTCGTAGGAAACTAATTTGTTAGAGGATTTTTTTTTCCTTGAAAAGAGATTTGTGTAGACTAAGTGTTAGAGGTAAAAAAATTTCCCCCATTTTTTACCGCTATTTAAAGATCTCAATAAATTATTATTATTTTTTTAATTAGCACATTATATCTAATCTTTCAAATTAATTAATCTTAAAAATAACAAGTTCGATTCATAATTATTTTTATTAATTATCAAAATAAATTTAAAAATACTTATATCCATTCAATATTTTAAATTTATTATTTTACTAAAAATATATATTTTATAATATAATATAATTATAAATTAAATTATAAATACTCGAGATTATATGAATATTCTATCATTACACCGTATAATATATAACTACTGTAAACACAGTGTAGGTAACGGAATATGCAAGTTTTATGGTACTTTTCTCTTGGTGAAGTAGGTTTGGTCGGTTCATATTAAATAGAGATCAAGAATTCACGACTATTCCGTGAGATGGAGGTGGGGGTGATTTCACATTCACATTCCATTTTTCCAATCCCTATTTGCTCCAACTAAATTGACTATAATAAATTTATTGGAGAAAGAAAATATTCCGAATGCCGATAAGAATCAATTTTTTTTTTCAATATATTTCAGTATATAATAGATTCTAAAGATGTGGTATCCAATTAACAAAGATAAATGGTTAAAATATATTTTATTCCCCGAATCAGCTGAACCGGACAAAAGGTCCGGTTTCCAAACACTACCAGAAAGGGGCTAATTCTGTCCGACCGTATCCACGTGGGAGTGGCCCCGCTGTAGTGGATGGAATCTCCGCGGAGCCCACTGCCCATGAAAAATGAAATGAAATGAAATGAAACGAAACGCGACACAAATGAGCACGAAACCTCGCCGCCGTTATAAATAAGCGCGTCATCGCCTCCCGCAACCCCGTGCTTCCTGCGCTCGAGCCATCGCGATGGGGCGCAGGTACGGCGAGGGACGGTTCCTCACTTCCCCCTCCGGATTCGGCTCCGGCGTCCAGACCGGAAGAGGCAGCGACCTCCACGACCTCTACGAGGAAGACGTGTGGACCGCCTTCCCCGAGGTTTTCCGTCACCACCTCTCCGAAGACGTCGTTGACAACGACGATGACGACCCCTGGCATGACACGAGCGTTGTCTCCGATATTCGGTGGGTCCACAGGAAGGTCGGTGGCCTTTCTATCGCCTTAGAGGACTCCTACCGTGGTACAGACGCTCGTCCTCTGCGGAAAAGGCGGCAGCCGACGTTTCCAGCGTCGGCGCCGGTGGACGTGTCGGCCTGGCCGAGGCATCACTTGCCAGGATCGGATGGGCCACCGTCGGAGACAGAGGAGGAGGAAGCTGAGGGGGATTGGATGCCGCCGCATGAGTACTTGGCGCGGGCGCACGGGCGGAGCGCGGCGACGGCGTCGGTGTTGGAGGGCGCCGGGCGGACGCTCAAAGGCCGCGACATGAGCCGGGTCCGGGATGCCGTCTGGAGTCAGACCGGCTTCTTCGGCTGAACCCGACTGGCTCGATTCTTTGCTATGTTTTTTGTGTAATAGCTGTGATTTGGCCATGTAAAAGTCCGATTCAATGGTTACCAATGAGCTCAATGTTGTAAATTGTTGGTAATTATAATTTATCTTTAATTTTTCCCTTTTCCTCGGGAATCAATTCATGAATCTAGCAAACTCAAGCAATAATTACTCTAGTGCGGAGGCTACTAAACTTTTATGAACAAATTTGATATTAAGTTCAAGAATTAATAATAATTTATAAAATTTTATAATCTTAAAGTATTTATAATATATATAAAAATAATAAAAAAATTTATATATTAAATAAATATTTAATCTAATTTATAAAGACAATAACTTTATGAGTTGAACTTTATAAAAAATTTAATCGTGATTCGACGTGGATAAGATCTTTAATAAATAAAGTTGAATAAATACAGTTAAACCCAACTAGTTTAGGGAGAAGGAGAGCTTCACAATCTCTCTTTGATCTTGTGGCTTTAAAATGGGGTTTGGCTTGCGGTCCTAGCTGAGGATGCATGATTCATGTTGAATGCAATAATTGAGATGGATTGGACCATGGAAGAGGGATCCATTTGCGTTGGATTTGCCTCCACGAGTCAATTTATTGATAGAGAAATACTAGACAACACAAGTGCTATGTGTCACTGCCTTTTGGAGGCAATTGTCACATTGATCAAAACAATTTAACATCTTAAGTTGATGGTCGCAAATGATCCTATTATATATTTAATATTATGACTAAAGTTATGATTTGAGGACAAATACTTCTCCAATGTTATTAGCACGCCATCGTATTTAAATTGAAAGGATAGCGACATGATTTGGAAGTTAGCGTACGTTAATTGGCTCATACCATCATGCATTTGGCGTGTTGTTCCCTTGGTGCAATGTATATGATTTGGAGTTGGGCTGAAAGTTAGCTTACGTTAATTGGCTTATATCACGATGGTAAAAGGTGAAACGTTTGTCTCAGCGTCCTCGTCAGTTTGTCTTAGAATCAATACGGAGAAGATAAATCATAGGGACTAATTTAGTTAGTCCGAACAGTGACTAATGCATAAGAGAGGACAGAAATCTGACTACTAACTAGGATTTTACCCTCAAATCTCATGATGATAATATTTTATATATTAATCATCAACTTATCCCGTGGGAATAAACCATCATGCATTTGGCGTGTTCTTCCCTTGATACAATGTATATGATTTGGAGTTGGGCTCCTCTCGAAGATTTTGTTTCTGTGGTGTGAATTCTATGTGGTCATTCTCTCTGACAGAATATATAAAACTATATATTTTGTTGTATTTTGTTGTATATCATTTCAACGCCTTATCGCTATTCTCGGGCCTATAAATTGGTCTTTTAATCAGAGAGAACAAGGTTAATTAATTATTAGTCCAATGCAATTAAAACAAAAATTCAATTATTCATTTTTCAACACCATGGTTTCCATCTGAAAATCTGTGCAAGGTAATTGTATTTAAACAAACGTAAAATAGATGTATTTACAAAATGCATTTATTATAAATGATATTTTATGCTGAACGTAGAATATTGACGTCGAACATGATTATTTTGAACGGTGATTTTCATCGAATTTTTTTAGAGAAAATAATACCAAATACAAAGACGTCACTTCTAAATTTAATCAAATAAAATTAGTTTAAAATAAAATAAAAGATTAACTAAATAAAGTGATACGAGAATAATCAGAGAGACGAAAAGTTAAATAAAGAAATGAAAATGACAGTCAAAAAACGTTACTAACAGTCGAGAACTGTCAATAACTTTTGACTATCAATAATTCTCAGTTATCAATAGTCTTCAATCACCAACAGCCCCCGTCACTAAACAACACTCGATTATCAATAATCTCCGGCTATCAATAACTCTCGACTACCAAAATACTACGATTATAAATATCCTTCATATCTCCCGGTATAGATAATCATTGTCTCATAGAAATACCAATAATGTAGGTGTTACTCCTCGATGGAGTAAATATCTAATAAATGGGATAATATCGTAGGAGATGCAGGGGAGAGGGAGGACATGAACTTCCACGTTCACAACTCTATAAAAGGTCGCTTGCTCCCGCAGACACAGGTACGTGCATATACGCATCTACAAACCCTAATTATTGTTCATCTTCTCCATTCCACCTCAACTGACTTGAGCGTTAGAGTGACTACGCCGAAAAAACCCCTGACCTTCATTCTAACCATTCTCTTCTAGCCTCTCTAAGGTGGACGCACACGGACCTCTCCCTAAGTTCCTCCTGTTGCCTGACGATCGACGACAAAGTTAACATCGACACCAATTCACCGGTGGCTCACTCGTCGACGTTCCTAGGCATTGACAAAAGCTTCTGTCGATCCTCCCTTCTCCAAAAATATCCTGCGAGACAAATTACCTCAACACTTCTGGGTGTTACAAATCAGGGAGTACAATGGAATCACTGATCCTGAGGATCATATATGTAAGTTCGAGAATGTCTCGTTGTTGCACTAGTACACGGATGACATCAAGTGCCAAGTCTTCTTGACGACACTCTCGAGTTTGGCACAAAGATGGTTCAATCGACTCCCCGCTTCCTCCATCCATATTTTTGAGGAGTTCAAAAATGTATTCATATAGTACTTCGCCGCTAGCCGATGATATTAGAAGACTCTCCACGATCTATTTGCCCTCAAATAGAAATCCAAAAAATCGTTGAAAAATTATCTACAATGATTCAGTTGGGTGGTCATGGACGCTTCCTCCGTTAACCCGGAGGTGCAAGTCAATGCATTCTCCCGCTTGATTGATGGAAAGTTATTCAGATCTTTGGTCAAGAAATCCCTTGCTATTTTCGATGGATTACAACCTCGGATGCTCAAATATATTTAGGTAGAAGAACCTCAGTCTACTAAGAGAAAGAAAGTTACAACTCCGGCTGCTGCACCTATCTAGTCGGATCACAAGGCTCCTCCCCTCCCCTATGAAGTAGAGAATATCCCAAACACAAGGAGGATAAGATTGTGCAGACAGTGGCAATCGTTCCTGACTTGTTTCTAGAATCGGATTGAGGGCCACCCGTGCTGAATTAGTATTGTGTCTTCCATGAGTCAGATACTCACTCGATCTGAGACTGTTAACAGTATGCTTGAGAATTATGGCGAGTGGTGGATCTGTTGATTTTTGAATTCAAGCATTTCTTAGTGCTTGGATGTATATGTGTAGAGTTTTAGTCCCACATTGCTAAGC
>JBBUKS010000049.1:2457857-2470147 GCA_038050645.1 Hedychium gardnerianum
TAGTCACTGTTCGGGCTGGCTAGACTAGCCTCCGTGATTTACCTCCTCCGTGTTGGTTCTGGGACGGACTGGCGGGGCCGCTGGGGGCGAGCGTTTCGCCTTTTTGCCACAATTGGAGGGTACGGTGTCGGGTCAATCATGTTGCGATGGGTCAATTGGGGCGCTTCATCATCTAGAATTGTGTTCATGTGCGACGGAGCAAATCAACGGGGATGGATCTGTTTCGTCCGTAGAAGTTCACGTTTCAGTAATCAGGACGGATCCAGGAATTAACGGATTTAGAAATTAAGTGTGTTGGCCTGATTCACTTTGTGGCAAAAGGCGAAACGCTCGCCTCCAGCGCCCCCGTCAGTCCGTCCCAGGATCAACACGAAGGAGGTAAATCACGGAGGCTAGTCTAACTAGCTTGAACAGTGACTAATATATAAGGGGGTAGGAACCTGACTACTAGTGTTGACCTGATTCATGCATCATATTTTGAGAATGATCAAAGATGCACTGATTTGAATAGTCTTTTCGTTCTACTTTTTTATCAGATTAAGTTTTTTTTTCTTTACATTCCCATGAAAATTTAATTCTAAAATATTTTTGGGAAGTCTGAAATAAATAATGAAGGATATTTTTGAATTTTTTATAATCTTAAAAATTTATAAAATAATTTTAATTTTTCAGGTGGTATATTTTAACTTAAATTTATTATGGACCTAAACTATTTAAATTTTTATAAAATGCGAAATTTTAATTCTGATCAACCAACGGACATGATATAGGAATAGTAAGACCAATTTAGTTATGATCTAAAACAGATCAATCTCCATAGATTGGTCTTGTTTTTTTCCCCTTACATGGTACTTAAGCAGGGCAGGGCAGGGCAGGGCTACAACAGCCCTGCTTAAGATCCGTCCTGACAGTAATAAAAGATTCGACCAGATGGCTTTCAGTATCCAGAGAATGTTCTGTTTCCGGTATTGACTTGATAGATTTCTTCCCTTTGTTCTGTCTTTCTTCAGTAAATGAAGAAGAAGAGGAAGAAAACACTAATTATATACATAGATCTTGTCGGTGGCACCTGCACTGCCGGGTCAATTTGGGCGTCCAAACACTTTGAAACTTCTTCATGAAAATTGACTGTTGGAAATTTATAGTTCTAGAAGACTAAGAAAAAGAGTAACACGGCGAAGAAAATATTTTATTAGAACGACTTGATCACATCAGTTTACCTGAGTCTTTCTTGGCTCTTTTGATCTGTCAATTTCGTTTGAATTTATCATGATCTACTCAGTCCATTCTAATTTCTCGGCTTGTCTGATCTACTTGATTTTCGTAGTCATTTAATTAATATTTTTATGAAGATAGACAATTTCCATAAGATTAAAATATACAATGACAACTAGTATCAATCATCATACAAAAATTTACAAGTCAGAAAATGAAGATAACACAAGTATCGATTACCATCGACATGAGAAGATGCTTCAACTGAAGAGTAATCATTAACTATCTTTAACTCGATAGTCTTACAATTCTGAAACTCTGTTCAACTCATCTGAGTATTTGCGCCCCCTCTCGGCCACAATCATTTCATCAAACACAATGTGAAACAAACAAAGCTTTTATTCATAGTAAAAGTCTCACACAAAATGAAACATGTCTCACTAATGCACTCTTAAATAATTACTCCTTTATTGATGACATTTAGCTGGTACATATGAACTTATGCATAGACATCAGGATTGGCGAGCAAGTATCCCTCGACAGCCTTGAGCACTCCTATCGATCCATCTCTGATGGGTTTTAGCTCTTCCTCAGTGAGATCTTTGTCTCCGAGTGTTTCATACTCCATTTTGATCTTGGCAATGCAACTGTCAGCACCCGAAGCTACGAATACGGATTCATAGGTAAGTGATTGTAGGAGCACGCCAATGAGTCCTCCTTCAATGGCTGTATTCTTAAAAGTGTACGTCGCTTCATCAAACACTTCTATCTTGTTCTTGTTCAAGCTTCCCAGTGGCATATTAGCACCTGCGATGGAACGAAATGAATATGATTAACATCTGGTGGAGCTCAAATCGAAGAGTTCATCAGGAGATGAAAATGATGAATAATTTGAGTGAAGAATAGATTATACCCGGAGCGAAGTAGAAGATGTTAATGGCTCCGACTCCCTCTCCGATACGCTCTGCTTTAGAGAAAAAGTCAGGCAAGAGCTTGGGGTACAAGATGTGGGGTTCGCACACCGCTCCTTTCCAGAGCTTTGAGGCTGAGACGTTGAAGGTGACCTCGTCGGTGCAGGAACCGGAAACCATTTTCGCCGGCGAGGGTGTAGACTAGAAAGTAGCTGATAAGGAGAAACTTGCAGTGGATGAGGAAGATGGGGCAGAGTAGGCTGTTTATATAGATCCTCATGGTCAATGGCGTAGTGACGGGGTTTATTTGGGCGTCTAACGGGAAACTTCTTCAATTTTTTTTTTTAATTCAATTTTCATTGACTATTAAAATAAATTCAAAAAATATAGATAAATTTTAACAGATGCTGCATTCGAACATCATAATATTTATGATATATTCTAGGAAAAAATCCGTCCTATCGTATCGTGCCCGTGCCCCGAGTGCAAATGGCAAATGAAGAATTGTTTGAGTCTTTAATGAATTTATATGTTCAGAACAATTCGTTTAGATTAATTCAACAAAATTTTGAGTTGGGGATTGTTCCATAACAACAATAGGATTATCAGAGCAGGAGCAATGTTAAGAATAATTATTTCTGAATTTTCTTGTGTTCATGATCTCGCAGATTTAAAGAAGAAAATTGGGGTCGGTAGATGGCGAAAATGCAAGAAATTATTTCTGAATTTTCTTTATCAGAGGAACGAACAGTCAACGTCTGATGGCGAAAATGCAAGAAATTTCTTCGGTTCGAGAATAGAGAAGGGCTAAAAGTTGAATTCTATAAGATTAAGAAAAAGAGCAACGTGAGAGAGAAAAAACTTTAGAACAGCTGCTGATGAAATGGCTAACCCAATAAATTATCGGTTCTTAATGGATAAAAATTAGAAGAACGTCTTTTTTATTATAAGATACGTTTCATTTTGATTTTTTATGATAAACTTCATGTTTGTACACGTGCACTCCTGCCTATATTCCTAATTATATTAAATTATATTATAATAATTATAAAATCATAAATATAATTAAAAATTTAATTTTAAAAAATCATAATTTTTAATTCAGATTAAATAATGGAAGACACAATATATCAAATCGAAATTTATTCATCTTCAATTTAATATATTATGCGTCTTGTGATTCAACCCGAATCAAAAGTTATGATCTTTTAAAGTTTATTCAACATACACATTATAGCAGCTACGAAACTGTAACTGCTACAACTATGTCACAACATACACTACAAAAAAATAATTATTTAGGGATGAAATTTAGCCTGGAAAATTTTCATCATAAATTTGCGACAAAAAATATGAATCGTCGCAAAATAACAATGAAATTGACAATGAAATAATTTCGTCGCAAATTAGCAACAAAATATTTTTCTTCGCCAAATTCATTAAAATTTTGCGATGAAATTAAATATTCATCCCAATTCTGTGACGAATAATTAATTCATCGTAAAATTTGCGATGAATTCTCGGATTCGTCGCAGATTTGATCTATTTTTAAATAGTCAAATAAAATATATTTGAAAATCGTAGATGGACCTAGAGAGCTCGGAATGAAACAAAACCAGTTCTTATATATTCGTATAGTTATTTTAATCATATATTGTGTCCTCAAACATAATTTTGACAAAAATGATAATTCTTTGAACATGATTTATGTTTTTGGAACATATTCGTATTAAAAAAATAACCAAACAAAAATTATCAGTTAGGTAAAATTTATTTTTTAGGTCATGGTTATGATTAGAAGAACAAAAGAAACGTATAGAAACTAGTTTGGTGTCATTACGAGATCTCTAAGTCTATTAACGAATTTTGGAAGAAAAAAAAATTAAAACAATTTGATGATTTGCAATGAATTCCTCGGATTCGTCGCCAATCTGCGATGAATCCAAGGAATTCGTCGCAAATTTAATTTCTTTTTTTTTAAAATGAAAATTTTCCAAAAATAGTTGATGGACCTAGAGAGTTCGGAATGACGCGAAATCAGTTCCTATGTGAGTCATTTAGTTCTCCTGATTATAATCATGCCCTCAAATATAAATTTTACCTAATTGGTTTCGTTTAGTGAATTGTATAAAATGAATGTGCTTGAAAAAATTAAATCGCATTGGAAAAATTACCAATTAGGTAAAATTTATTTTTGAGTGCATGATTATGATCAGGAAAACTAAAGAAACACATAGGAATTGATTTCGTGTCATTTTGAGGTCTTTAGATCTATTAACAAATTTCAGGAAAAATTTATTTTTTTAAAAAAAATTAATGATTTGCGACAAATTCCTCGGATTTGTTGTCAATCTGCGACGAATCCAAGGAATTCGTCGCAGATTTAATTTTTTTTTAAAAAAAAGAAATTTTTTGAAAATAGTTGATGAACCTAGAGAGTTCCGAATGATATGAAACCAGTTCCTATATGTTCCTTTAGTTCTCCTCATCATAACCATGCCCTAAAATATAAATTTTACCGAATTGGTTTCGTTTAGTGAATTTTTAAAAATGAATATGCTTGAAAAAATTAAATCACGTTGAAAAAATTACCAACTAGGTAAAATTTATTTTTGAAGTCATGGTTATGATCAAGAGAACTAAAGGAACACATAAGAATTGGTTTCGTGTCATTCCGAGGTCTCTAGGTTTATTAACGAATTTCAAAAAAAAATAATTTAAATATTGATGATTTGCGATGAATTCCTCGGATTCGTTGTCAATCTACGACGAATCCAAGGAATTTGTCACAAATTTATTTTTTTTTTAAAAAAAATAGAAAATTTCAAAAATAATTGATGGACTTAGAGAACTCGGAATGACACGAAACCAGTTTCTTTAGTTCTCCTGATCATAATCATATCCTCAAACATAAATTTTGCTACAAATTCATTTTCGTCGCAAAATATCATAAAATCACTGTTGTATCGTAAATCTGGGACGAAAATACAAATTCGTCGCAAATCTGCGACGAATCTGGTTTTCGTCACAGATTTGATTTTATGATTTTTTGCGACAAAAAAAATTTTCATCGCAAATTTACAATGATTTTTGCGACGAAAAATTATTTCGTCGCAAAATTTGCGATGATTTTAAACATTTTCATCGCAAACTTTGGCGACGCCTTTTTTGGGACGAAAAAATTTTCGTCGCAAAATTCGTCCCAGATTATGTTTGCGACAAATGTTTTTTTTAACTTGTCACAAAATTCGTCCCAAAACTGTCATTTTTTGTAGTGATAGTTATAGCAGCTACAAAATTATAGTTGCTACAACCATAAGTTCAACTTTAAGAGATTATAACTTTTGATTAGGGTTGAACCATAAAAAACATAATATATCAAATCGAAACTCTTTCAGAGATCTTCGATTTGATATATTACGCCTCCCGTGATTTAACGAGTCAAAGTTATGACCTCTCAAAATTTATCCAATATACACATTGTAGCAGCTATAAAATCGTAGCTGCTACAACTACTAGTTCAAATTTAAGAGATCATAACTTTTGATTCAGATTAAACCATGAGACGCATAATATATTAAATCGAAGTTCATTTGATATATTGTGCTTCTCATGATTCAATCCGAGTTAAAAGTTAAGACCTCTCAAAATTTACCTAGTATACCTGAAGCATCTATGAAACCATAGCTGCTAGTGCTACAACTATAAGTTATAACTTTGAGAGGTTATAACTTTTGAATCGGGTTGTATCATGGGATGCACAATATATCAAATTAAAATTCGTTCAGAGATCTTCAATTTGATATATTGCGAGTCTCATGGTTCGACCCAAATCAAAAGTTATAACCTCTCAAAATTTACTGAGCATACATGATTAGCTACGAAACCATTGCTGCTACAAATATAAGTTATAACTTTGAAAGGTTATAACTTTTGAATCAGATTGAATCACGGGATACATAATATATCAAATCGAGACTCATTCAGAGATCTTCAATTTGATACATTGTGTGTCCCTATGATTCAACTAGAGTTAAAAGTTATGATATTTTAAAGTTTATCGAGCATACATGATCAATTACGAAACTGTAGCTGTTACAATTGTGTGGCAACTCAGTTATAGCAGTTACGAAATTATAGTTGTTATAATTATGTAGCAGTTATAAAATCATAACTCCTAACATGTGATCTGATTTTGATGAGAATATAGGCGGGAGTACGCGTGTCAGAAACATGCAGCATGTCAAAGGGTATTTCTGCCATTTTACAGAAGGACAGGATGTCCTTTTGATAAAAAAAATCAAAATGAGATGCTTTTTTGACGATTCATTAAAAAAAGGGTGCTATTTTGACTTTTAATTTTGGTAATTTATCATACATAGATTCTGAAGAAGAATCGAAAGATCATGAAATAAAGAGTATATATAATTTAAAGTTGGAGAGATCATACAAATTGTATTATTTTCTCCTATATTTATTTGGGAAAAAAATAAAAAAAGACTTCCTTTTTATTGGAATCACGTAGGGATGTTCCTTTTTTATTAATTATCAAAAGAATATCTTATCCTCATCCTGAGTTAATCCATTTTTATTTTGAAATTATCTTTATGTTTAGAAGTATTATAACAATTACAAATTTATAATTATTATTATAATATAAATATTTCAACTTTAATCAATACAAATAAATAATTATAAATTATAACTATTATAACATAGACCGTACTTCAACTTTGATTAATATTAATAAATTATATTGAACTATAATCATTATAATATGAATATTTCAATTTAATCAATATTGATCAATATTATGTTATATTAACTACGGTTCATAACTAATGTAATATAGATATTTCATTTTTGATCAACACCGAATAGCCAACATCATATTATAATAGCCACGAATCATATCTATTATAACACAGATAATTTATTTCTGATTAATATTAATTAATATTATATTATAATAATTATGGAATGGTAATTATTAAAATTACGTAGCAACTAATATGATTTATAATGGCTACAATAATAAAACAAATAAAATAATTTCGGAAAGTAATGTATGTAGAGAAAGGATGAGACGTTTTGACAATAAATAAAAAAGAAACATCCTTAAAATGATTTCAATACAAAAAAACAAAGAAATCCTTTTAAGTTTTGCCCTATTTGTTTTAATTGAAGTTTTACCAATTTGATAATATTGTTTGATAAGAATATTTGAGAAAGAGAAGAAAAAAATTGAGGTAAAAGACCATTTCTGAAAAAACTGAAACCCAAACAGCCCTTTGTTTCACTATGTGGGCTTATAGTATATCCCAATTCAGGCAGGTGGCTTTCAGGATCCACAGAACTTCTCATTTCAGTATCTGGTTTGATAGACAGAATTCTTCCTCTGTTTTGTTCAGTGTCGCTAATTTGAATATCTCATAATTTTGAAAGTGGATCAATATAATAATGCATAAGTTCACCTTATTTTTTCAAAAAAAATCCATAAAAAAAGGTTTTTTAGTTTCCTTCATTGGCAACTCTGCTCATCTCATTTGAGTATCTTCCATTCATGGTGAAAGTAACATCGTTAACCAAAAAACAAAGTTAATATTATATAGACTGATGAGAAGAAACTTGCAGTGGATGAAGAAGTGGAAGAGAAGACTTCTAACAAGTTTTTAATTATTCTGCACAAATACTTTTAATTATTTCAACAAGATTTTGACTCGGTGATAAGTCCATGATCATAGATTTATCAGAGCAATAGCAAACTTTGAACTGTAGTTATAATTTATGAAGAATAAATAATTGCTCTTTTATGAGTGCATGAACATTCAAAGTTGGGTGGAGAAAATTTGTTTGTTTCGAGGGAAAAAAAAATGTTGGAGAAGTTGCAATTCTTGAAGAACCCGAACTCCTGTTTTGTTTGTATCTTCCTTCTTAATTTGACCTAATTAAAAAAGAATCATAAAAACAACAACTATACATCATATAAAATTATACATATATAATTTTGATATCCTACTCATTTTGATACAAACGATATAATTTATATAGACATCTCACATAATCAGAATTAGAGTTTTTTAATCCGTCTTTTTCTATTCTCTTCTTCATGCGGGCTTGTTTTTACTCCGATTCTCCATATTTTTTCTCAAAAAATTTCAAATCTCGTTGCCTCTCTTCCTCTCATCTCTTTCTTTTTGTTCCCTAAACCCTCTCTTCCTTTCCTCTCTTCCCCCTATTCCTTAAACTCTAAATTCATCGCCGTCGCCGCCGCCTCTCCCTATATCCCTGGCTGCCACCGCTCATTTCCATGTCATCTCTCCGAGGATCCCTCGCTGTCGTCGCTTATTTCTTTCCTCGCCGCCACCGCTACCTTAATCATATGTAGCTATAAAAATTGATAATCCTTCTATTTCTGCTATAAATTTTATTTCTATATAATATAATTTATAGTTAAACTTAAATCTTTTTATTTTTGCTATAATGATTCTGAGATTAATGAAACGTTAATGCAGATTTTTTCAAAACAATATCACGTTAGTGTTGTTTTATACGTTAGTACTGTTTTGATCAAGATAGCACCACATTAATGTTGTTTTGAATAAAATAGTATCACGTTAATGCTATTTTATTCAAAAATAATATTATTTTGGGGCTAGTTTGTTTAAAACAGCACCACGTTGGTGTTGGTTTGTTCAAAACAGTATCATATTGGTGTTGGTTTGTTCAAAACAACACCACATTGATACTATTTTATTCAAATAAAGGTGTACATGATATCAAAATTATATAAGAGTGTACTGATTTTGAATAAACCAGCACCAACATGGTACTGTTTTAAACAAAACAACACCACATTGATGTTGTTTTGTTAAAAACAACACCATTTTGGTGCTGATTTGTTCAAATCAAAACAACATCACGTTGGTGCTTGGTTGTTCAAAATAGTACCATATTGATGTTGTTTTGAATAAAATAGCACCACGCTAATGATGTTTTGTTCAAAAATAATATCATTTTGGTGTTGATTTATTTAAAACAACACCATGTTGGTGCTGGTTTATTTAAAATCAGCACACTCTTATATAATTTTGACATCATGTACACTCTTATATGGGCGACCGTGAGCAACAACTTACATAGGCATCTCACGTGACCAAAACCAATATTAACGTGGTGCTGTTTTGAACAAACTAACACTAACGTGATGTTATTTTGAACAAACCAGCACTAAAGTGGTGATGTTTTTGAACAAAATAGCATCAACATGGTGTTATTTTGAATAAATCAATATTAACGTGGTGCTGTTTTGAATAAATGAACATCATCGTGGTGTTGTTTTGAATAAACCAGCACCAACGTGATGTTGTTTTAAACAAACCAACACCAAAGTAGTGTTATTTTTGAACAAACCAGCATCACGTTAATACTATTTTGTTCAAAAATAATACCATTTTGGTGTTAATTTGTTTAAAACAGCATCATGTTAGTGTTGATTTATTCAAAACAGCATCATGTTGATGCTGTTTTGTTCAAAGACAACATCATTTTGGTACTGATTTATTTAAAACAATACTATTTTAGTGTTGTTTTGTTTAAAACAACATTTTATTGATACTATTTTGAATAAAATAATATCACGTTAATATTATTTTGTTCAAAAATAATATCATTTTGGTATTAATTTGTTTAAAACAACACCACATTAGTTCTAATTTATTCAAAATAATATCATATTAATTTTAGTTTATTCAAAAATAATATCATTTTAGTATTAATTATTCAAAACAGTATCATATTTATATTGATTTATTCAAAATAACATCATATTAATATTAATTTTGATCACGTGAAATATTTATGTAAATTATCATTTATCATCGCTCGTATAAGGACATGTAAGTTATTAAAATTATATATATATATATTTTTTAAAATTATCGAATATTAATTGAGTGATGCAACGTTTCTGTAAATATTCTAGAAGAAAAAGTTGTCTGTAAATTTGCACCGTCCGTTTTGGATCTGACGGTAAGCATGTCCTGTTATGCGACAGCGACAGTTGCGTGTGGAAGAAGAACCACGACGGCTTCAAACTCCTCCCTTGTCTTCGAATGCCTCCGGCGATATCGACGTGGGCTCTACATGACAACACGAAGGAGTATGCGATCCGGTCACCGGGCTGCGCTCCAAACTCCTCCACTCTCCACCACGAAAGCAATAAGTACCTTATCCATGATTGTAGGTTAACTCACCGCGAGTGGCCGCATCGTCGCCTGCGACTTCACTAGTCATCCAATTACTCCTCCCGTTCATTTCCGTCGCTTCCGATGGCCGCCGCCACCGCAATAGCTGGGGCGATCGTGTGCGAGTTGGCGCAGAAGCAGCAGCGGCCTTCGAATAGGGATCCGGCGCTGCCCACGAGGGGAGTCCGATTGCCAGAACCACCGACGGATGGAGGCAAGATCGTGCTCCAGCCCAGACTGTGCACGCTGCGGTCGTACGGGGGGAATGAGGCCGGAGTGATGAGGAAGTCTGAGAAAGACGAATCGCCCTTCTTCGCCTCCCTCGCTGACTACGTCGAGAGCTCGCGCAAGAGCCAGCAGTTCGAGATCGTCTCTGGTCGCCTCGCCATGGTCGGTACCCTATTCGATCTATTTTTTCAAAAAGGTCAAATTTTGCAATCTTTCCATGGAAGAAGAAGAGGGAATCAAATATTGGCTTTGGTAGGTTGCGTTCGCGGCGGCGGTGTCCGTAGAGGTGGTGACGGGCAACTCCATCTTCAAGAAGCTGGACTTGCAACAGATAGCGGAGGCCGGCGGGGTGTGCGTGGCGGTCATCGTCTGCGCCGCCACCTTCGCCTGGATCTCCAGCGCTCGGACCAGAATCCGGCAGATGATCACGCTGGGATGCAACAGCTTTGTCGACACCCTCATCGACAGTGCGGTGGAAGCCCTGTTCTGCGACAGAGAGCTCAGCGATTGGTCTGATGAAATGTAAACGACGACTACGACGACGATGATAAATTTCAAGGTTCGAGACTAAAAGTCAGAGCATTTGGATTGCTAGAACAGAATAGTCATTTATGGATATTAAGGATTGGAGTTGATCTCCATCAGTAAACTATACAAACTACAGACCAGAAAAGAAAAGAAAAAAAACTGGAATTTCTATAGTCTGAAAATCATGGAACTCATCCATCATCATCTATTGTTTTCGATATGGGTTGCTGATCAGCTCCCATAATAATTTGTACACATATACAAGTTATTTCTAAATGTCAAATTTCTCTTTACACAATATTTATGAACCACATGCATGTTCAGCTTCTAAATCATTACGTCTGTTATCAGATAGATCAGTGCTACTGGTTTAAGTTTTTCTGCTTTGACCCCGCTGTAATATAAGGATTTAGTCATTAACTTCTTCGCCCAAAATGTCATTAGGTCTGTAAATAAATTGTTCGTGAATAATTAGATCAATTAAATCAATAAATTTAAATAATTCACGAATAAATTTGAATCCATATGAGATAGATAATAAAAGAAGCCACTGAAAATATACATATAAGTGAAGAAAGTCAACAATTCGACTAAAGAGATAAATCAAAAATCAAAGAAGATCAATGCCCTCCAATTAGAAGACGCTATCCAATCGAAAGGTGTCATCCAATCGAAAAACCCTGCTTATAGAGAGATATCATCCAATTAAGAGACTCCACCAACCGAGAGACTCTGTCAGCCGGGAGAAATCATCAACTAGTTTCAATGCCCTTAATGGGCCAAACTCCTTGGTCCAATAATCTTGTGGCACAGTTACTCAACATATTAAAACTTGCTAGGGGTTGATGTTGATTGGACACAAAGCCTTATTGAGATTGTCAAAACGTATGAGAAGTGGTATGATGCGTATCATACCTTAAGATATGATAAAAAGTTTTCCTTATCCGCGTATGATACACGTCGCATCAACAATTAATACACAAAAGGGAGAGAAGTAACATAAATAGTAGTATAAAAGTACCTCCGCATTTATATATGGAGGTACGTGATCATCTACATTGCCACCCGAGCACCGCATTACTATTGTTCTTTTTTTTCCTTCCACCTCACCCGATCGGTTACTGACTTGGACATCGGAGTAACTACACCGGGACACCTCCGA
>JBBUKS010000049.1:2470247-2490605 GCA_038050645.1 Hedychium gardnerianum
AGTCCTCCTTCACAAACACTACACGAGTCCCCCAACTACCGGTGTCACCACTTGGTCTATGCTTACTGTTGTTCTTCCACTAAATCTCCAATATCCTGCTCTGTTTGTCGCCGGTGAGTTCTCCAACTCCTTTTCGTGCTTCATTCTTCCGGTTTCTCTGTTGCTATTGATTCGCTATCTCATTTATTTTGGGTTTGAAAGCGTTTCTCCACTCTTTTTGACGCTTTTTTTCTTGATATTTGAGTGCATCTAGATCGCAGAAGCTCTTCAAACGCTTTTCTCTTGTTTTAGTCGGTGATGAGAAACTAGGTTTTGATAAGTTTACTGTTCACTTTCAGTATCGTTCATGTATTGTAGTTCTTGTTTCCTTTGTCTCCCGCAATATGGATTTCTGCTTTTTCTGAATCATTCAATGCAGCTATGCTCTTCTGTTACTAAAATTAGGTATGCTAGACGTTGAGGGGGAATTATATAACTCGTGGAATAAGTTTGTTGAATTTGTTGTTATCTTCGGAGTGGATTGGATGAAATTTCTTGGTAGGAGATTTTCTTTTCCTTTTCCTTTTTTTTTTTGGATTAGAGTAAAAATTTCCAAATACAGGATTTTAACAGTTGGAGTTACAAATTTAATGTTACCATTTTTGAGATCGAGAATTTTCCTATAGGTTACAAATTGCTTTTCATCTGTATGTATGTTACTGCAACAATAAAGGCATCATATCGTCTTTGTGTTTGCTATGCGATCATTCAGAACAAATTGATATTTGGGGACATTAGAGCTAAGAAATGGGGGAATGAAATGGAGAAGCGCTTATTTGGGTTAAAATCAGAACGACACAAGGAAAAAAAAAGGGAAAAGGAAAATGCCTATCACTTGAAAGCTAATGCTTACAGTTGTGGCACAAGTTGCAGTTGGTAACATATCTTTGCCTACATTGGCCAACAAGTAGATGCTGGAAAGACGCTTGAATGTGTACCTATTCTAGACAGACAAAAGAAATGAACTTTTCATGTGTACCTATTTCATGAGGACAAACCAGGGTTGTATGCAATGTTTCCATTATTCTACTGTATCCTTTCAAGGACTCCTTCCTCTTCATGATCTTATTTAGGATTGCTATTTGTGAAATATCCACTTGAATACAATGAATAACCATTTCTTGGTTGTTTCAGAGTTTGAGTCAGATATGGCTGCGTTGAATGAGCGTATTCTTTCTTCCATGATGCGAAAATCAGTTGCTGCTCATCCTTGGCATGATCTAGAAATAGGTTTGCTCTGCTCATATTTCCATTCCTTTTAAACATGTTTTTCTTCCCTTTTCTCATGTGTCTATTTCTGAATTTTTCATAGAAGGTTTAACCTTTTATTCATTATTATTATTATTTACAAATTAATTCACACGCTTTATCTGTTTTATTTGACTAAATTATGCAGGTCCTGGAGCTCCTGCTGTTTTTAACTGTGTGAGTACACCATGAATGATTCTGTTAGCATAATTATATACACGCATCATGGTTTACTATTATAATGTGGGATGTCTGCCCATCTCATTCTTTATTGTTCATATTCTTCTTCAGCCGGTAGTAATTTTGCAGAATTTTTGTTCCACACACCTTAATGCATCTTCACATTGTCTCGCCTTTATATCTCATGTATTCCCTTTCTATTAACATATGTTTGCTTATTAAATATCATCTCGTACCAATCTATACCAGTGAGATTTACCATTTCATTCTCACACTGGGACGCAGAACAACACTGATGCAAAAACTATTAGCATTTTTATAACTGGGAACCGGCATCGAGTTTGCTCTAGTTTGACTGAAAATACTGGATGTTCTGAAAACCGATGAAATCTGAGGAAAGAATCGGTTAAAAAACTGCTAATCAACACCTTTAAAGCAATCGGATCATTGATTTGTTGGTTGCGATGCCACTGTTCCAAACAGAAGTTTGCAATTTGAGGCCCATCATACATTTGATAAGAACCTACTCTTTTTATTGTTTTTTTACATTAACAGTTGTACAAGTTTATAAATATAAGGTAGGAAGTAGTTAGATGTGTGCAGTTATATATATAATATAGGCTATGAATTTAATTAACTGTCACATGAGTTTACATATAGTTTCTATAGTTTACATGGGGCTTCTCTTCTTCCATGAGGCAACAAGACATCCAAGTAAACTTTTCTATCTCCTTATTGGCGCCACTAGCACCGCATGACAGCACATTCGGCACACCCTGATGGCACGATACAGTCTCATTTTCGCAGGGAATGGATACCCAGACTCGGAACAAGAATTTAAACCATGATGCTAAGTATAGTCAACTTCAACTTGTCAAATGGTATAAAGTTAAGATCACACTATCATTTTCAGAACCAAATAATCTTGCAAACTAAGGTGGTATTCCAGATTTTCTTATAAAATGGAGCAAATAAGGTGGTTCCTATATGTATACTCTTGATGCACAATATCTTGACACAAATTTAATGATATGCATATTAAAAATAAGATTGATTCTTGACATAAAGCACAGAAAGTTTGATCTACTGCTTTTGTTGTCAACTGTTTGTAAATTCCTAGTGATGCTTCTAATGTTGCATGAATAACTGAATTGTCTTAGAAGAAACTCATGGACAAACACCTAGAAAACATGTCAAGCATGCCCTATATGTGTACAAGTTTACCATGCTATTGTCACTGTTCTATAATATCATCCAATTTTTTCCAGGTGGTTGAAATTGCCAGAGGAAGTAAGGTTAAATATGAACTTGACAAGACGACTGGTCTTATCAAGGTTTGTAACTCTTCCTACATGTAGTTCATAGTTCCATATGACCTTAGCCCTGCAACTTTACTGTAACCATGTTGTAATGTCTATATTGGTTGTCCTCTGAAAACATCTTTGGCAAGCTCTTTTTTCTTTTTATATTTTCAAAAAAACTATTGTCATCCTATGGAGTTGGTCATGAAGTCTTGAGAAACCTAGTTGACACTTGTCAGTAGCTAGTTTTGGGAAAGGATTTTATACTGTGAGCAACACTTTTTTGGGTCTTTGAAAAGCTTATTGTATTTAGAATGGTCTTGGCAGAGCAGAAAACCATGATGAGAGTTTTGAACAACAGAATGCATATCATTGAAAAAGGGAACACGGTTGGCAAAGGTGATACTAAAGGATAGTGCAGAATATGAATTATCCAACACTTGTGGAATGGTAAAAGTGGAGAGCAAAAATGGCTTGCTTGTGAGAAATGGCACTTCTACAAGATGGGATTCTACGCCAAAGCCATTGCGAAATCATTGCAAAACCAAGGTTCATTGGAGCCTATAGTCTCACCTTCTATCTGCTGCTGCTGCTATTGGAACCTGATATTTATATTATCTTAAAACATAAAAGTTATATACTGTCTTCACTGAATTCTAATGATGATTGCGATATCAGGTTGATCGAATCCTTTACTCATCAGTGGTATATCCACACAACTACGGCTTTATCCCTCGCACACTCTGTGAGGATGGTGATCCGATGGATGTGCTGGTACTCATGCAGGTATAGCCTCTTGTGCTAAATTGTCTCAACTTGTTCTGATTGAGAGTTGGAGTACCTGAGGTGAACAAATACATGTCTTTATGGACATGCAGGAGCCTGTGATCTCTGGTTGTTTCCTGCGTGCGCGTGCTATCGGGTTGATGCCTATGATTGACCAGGTAAGAACATTTCCTAGTTAAATGTGTTGTACATGTACACAAATCTCGTGATAAACGCCTTGTTGTTCAGACAATCATTCTGTTATATGGTTTATATGGTTCCTGATCTGAGCGACTAGTTTCTTTCAGTCTATGAAAATCAATAAGCCTCAGTAAGTGGCTTTTGTTTCTTTGTTTTCTCATTGTGTGTTTTTCAATCTGTTTAGGGCGAGAAGGATGACAAAATAATAGCTGTTTGTGCTGATGACCCTGAGTTCCGCCACTACAAGGACATCAATGACCTTCCTCCTCACCGCCTTGCAGAAATCCGCCGCTTCTTTGAAGACTGTATCCTTTCACTTAGACTTGTCATCTCATATGAATGGATGAGCATATGTATCAAACAACACTTAACTCCTAGAGCAATAAGACAAGAAGAATGAGAATAAGGAGGTAGCAGTGAATGACTTCCTACCAGCTGAAGATGCTATAAAAGCAATCAAATATTCAATGTGAGTATGATTTACTAGTCGTCCAACAAATTACCAAATTGCTTGAGCTAACTAATCTCTATTTTTTATACAGGGATCTTTATGCATCCTACATCATTGAGAGCTTGAGGCAGTAATATCTACTTGACTCTGCTGTTACTAATATGCTAGTGCTGTGTGTGAGACATTTAGTGTATGCTACGTTTGCATACGATCTAATTTGACTTTGCTCTGCTTTGCTGATTCAAGCTTGAAAGGCCTTTGGTCTTTTGTATTCCTAAAACCTTGTTGGCTACTATTCTTGCAACCTTTATGGCATACCTAGTTGCATGATGTCATTCTTTACTATTAGCAGTGTATATTCTTGAAGAATTACAACTTCATTGCTTGTGGCCTTTAATACTAACATAGTAAAGCTATACTAAATTATCTTAATTTAAATATAACAATATATTGCAAAAATATAGATGAATTTTGAAAATATTTTTCAATTATTTTCATAATCATAATAATGTCGAATACAAAAACTATGCTTCTTGGGCCATCACATGAAGAATCTATTTAAAGAAACCTTTTCCTCCTTAGTCGAGCTCATGCTTCATTTGAATCGATGGTGTGACTTACTTTTCGGTCTCATGATTTAACAAATCTCTCTCTCTATTTTAGCTACCAAATCCCAAAATGCTATTCCCTTCCATTCCATGCATGGTTTCTTTCTCATCCTCCCTCTAAATCACCATTGATTTGGTCGGCCTCGGTCTTTGAGGTGAGCCGCCGCCTCCTCCTCCTCCTCCTCCTCCTTCTTCTTCTTCTTCTTCTTCATCTAAAATAACCATTTTTCACTCCCTTTATACCTTCTTGCATTATCTAAAATAACTTGTTCTTATTCGCTTTGGATTCCTCTGAGTTAATATTCTTTTTTCTTCTTTTTTTTCCTTATGTGTTTATTTCTTTTCTCTCGTTATTTGATTGTTAAAAGCTAAAATCGTTTTGCGAGGAGAAAAATATGTAGAATTTACTCGAATTTTTCCTCGAAATCTCTTCTTTTTGTTGTTGTTTTTTCCCCTTTATTGTTGCACTATATTTTCCCTAACTTGAGATCTAGTAGTATTTGCTTAGGTCCAAGCACTCAAATGACTGAACTCGTGTCCGGGCCAGTCGACCATCTCAAATATGGTACGTAAAGAAACTGTCCTATTTGTATGTTGGAATCATAATTTTCATGGTCATTAGCATTCAACATTGTGCATGAGAATTGCATACATTTTCGAAAATGCATCGAATCAATTACGGGTCGATATGTGTTTCTTAGTTCCTGATGTTGAGGACTCAGAGGATGAGAGGAAACATAGGGCGGGGTCTTTCAAGAAGAAGGCAATTAGTGCCTCTGCAAAGTTTAGGAACTCCATGAACAAGAGAGGAAGAAGAAGTAGCAAGGTCATGTCGGTTGCCATCGAGGATGTTCGCGATGCAGAGGAAATGCAGGCGGTCGATGCGTTCCGACAAACTCTCATTTTGGAAGAATTGCTTCCGGCTAGGCATGATGACTACCACATGATGCTTAGGTTTGTTCTCCTTACTATGATTCAAAACTAACGAAGAGATTTTATGTCTCGCATGATATTGTAGTAACTAACGAAGTGGTTTGTTGTATAGATTTCTCAAGGCTAGAAAATTTGACAATGAGAAGAGCAAGCAAATGTGGTCAGACATGCTCCAATGGAGGAAGGAATTTGGAGCCGACACGATTATGGAGGTAGCTAGCTCTTGTTTTTTTTCGACTATAATCTTAAGAAGACACATCGTGGAGAGACATGATTTTCTCTCTTTGCTCGACTAGGATTTCGAGTTCGATGAACTTAGTGAAGTCTTGGAACACTACCCGCAAGGTCACCATGGAGTCGACAAGGATGGCAGACCTATCTACATTGAAAGACTAGGCCTAGTCGACGCAAACAAGATGATGCAAGTGACGACCATGGATCGATACGTCAAGTACCATGTGAGGGAATTTGAGAGGACCTTTGCCGTCAAGTTCCCTGCTTGTTCGATTTCAGCTAAGCGCCATATCGATCAGAGCACAACCATCATGGATGTTCAAGGAGTGGTATATATGTAACTCGATCAACTTTGAAGAGTTTAAACTTGTATTTTTATTTTTTTCCTTGGTTAATATGTTTGATAAATGGCTAGGGGTGCAAACATTTCAATAAGGTTGCGAGGGAATTGATCGGTCGAATTCAAAAGATCGATGGAGACAACTATCCCGAGGTTATTTTACAACACTCTCAAAGCCGATACGACAAGGAAACTTGAAACAACAAATCATTTTTTACATGACAAATCTTTCTCTCCAGACCTTGTGTCGCATGTTCATTGTCAATGCAGGCCAGGGATTCCGACTTCTTTGGAACACCGTAAAGAGCTTCCTCGATCCAAAGACAACTGCCAAGATCAATGTAAGATGATCTCGATTGATAGCGAATTGTGCAACTTAAAACAATTTTGTAGATTTATACTCTCTTCTTCTTCTTCTTCTTCTTTTTTGTTCCTTTAGGTTCTCGGTAACAAGTATCAGAGCAAGTTGCTCGAGATCATCGATGCGAGGTACTTTCGAATAACTCTCTAAGCTTCATAACTTTTTCGGAGGTCGACATTGAATTTCTTGTGACTCCGCAAGTGAATTGCCCGAGTTCCTCGGTGGCACTTGCAATTGCGAAGGAGGTTGCCTTCGATCAGACAAAGGCCCATGGAAGGACCCTGAAATTGTCAAGGTGATGCCTCTACACTTTTTTCAAACAGTCTCTCTTACAATACGTATAATAAAGAGACCATGGTCTATGTAGATGGTTCAAAACGGCATCGGATGCTGTGGAAAACAACAACTCAGTATTGCGGTCGAGGAGAAGATGATTTCCGAGGACGAAGTTGTGTACCCAAAGGTGTGTTCAGTTATCTCTTGTGATTCAGTAATGACCAAAATTTCCCTCTTTGGCTTCAATGTAACAATTTCTTCTCCAAACATGAAGAGGCAAGAGTCGTTCTGCGGGGGCAACGTCTTCGTCTCCGACGACATGTGCACGAAGATTCCGAGGAGCCATATCGAGCACCCAGAGCTCTCGCCGGTTCATGAAAATGGAGGAGGAGGACTAGATTGCGATGAGGTAATGAAGACTACCTCACCTTATCCATACGACGAGCTGTTCCCGGTCATGGAGAAGGTCGTCGATGGCAATTGGAACAGAGATACTGAGGAGAAGCTCGCCCTCTCTCGAGGTCTGCATTAATTCCATCCTTAGCTCATCGTCCGAAGTTCAGTTACTAGTCATGCTTCTTGACACGTCGTAGCAATGCTTCCATTACAGATTCTTGCACTCTCTCTCAGATGAACCATGGCCCCAACGAGTTGAACAATCCCATTTTCGGAGGTGTCATGGCGTTTGTCATGGGGGTTGTTACCTTGATGCGCGTCGGCCGGCCGCCCTTGTCGATGAAGGGGATGGATGCAGCAGACATTGCGAGCTTCTCTAGCTCGATGATCAGGAGGCAGATGACACAGAAGCCTGCCGCCGCCGCCGCCGCCGCTGCTGCTGCTGCTGTGCCTGCCGTTTCTGTCGCGGAGTTCGCGTGCGCGCTGAAGCGCCTCGGTGAGCTCGAGGAGAAGGTGAGCGTCCTGAGCATGAAACCCAACGAAATGGCGCCGGAGAAGGAAGAGCTGTTGAATGCCACGGTGCAGCATGTGGAGGCTCTAGAGTCGGAGCTTGCAAAAACTAAGAAGGTAAAGAACATCAACATCCATAATTATCCATATTGTCAAAAAAAATACATTCTTCTTTCAAAAATTATATCCGAAATACTCTTTTATGCTCAAAACTACTCGAAGGTAGAAGACAAAAAAGAGATATTTAAGATATCAAATTCCTTTTTTTTTAATTGTCACCATTATTAATAACAACTTCAATCTTTCACCACTGCCTTTTATTTATTTATTTATTTATTCCAAAGTTGTGATGTTTGGCAGGCTCTTGAGGAAGCTTTGGCGCAGCAGGAGGAGTTCACTGCTTATCTGGAGAAGAAGAAGAAGAAGAAAAAGGCAAGTTTTCTCATTTAGTAGTATGTTTGGGACTTCTCTAAGCACATTGGAAACAATTATAATTGAAAAAAAAAATATGAACAAAAAAAAACCTTTATTGTTTTTGGTCTTTTTAGACACTAATATATATATATATATATTATTATTATTTATTACTTGTGTCTGAAACATGGTTTTTCTTGTTTAATTGCAGCTTTCTTTTGGCTGGTAATTACAAAATACAAACTCTCTGCTCATCAGAAGATGTCTTCCATTCTTTCTACATTTGCTAGAATGATGCAAAGTGAAAGCAAGAATCAAGCTTCCTTGACCTAACTGATAAAAATACATGTATATTTACATATCTATTTCTTGTAGAACAAAAAATATGAAAAATAGTGATGATCCCCAACTGACCTTCCATTTCTTGTGTTGTATACAAAAAAAATTTTAAGCTACAAGTTTATTTTCTTTTGTCAAAGTAATTAAAGGGATTCTCGAGTTCAGATATCAGCATTCAATTCAGACTTGAATTCCGGCAAGAGGGGGAATAGCTTGGTGCATTAAAAATGCCTGCAGTCGCCATTGCAGCTCCAGTCTGAAGCCACTCATTCGGCAAGTTAATTGACCTTCCTCGATCTCAAGCTTAAGCGAGACAAAGCCAATGGCGCAAAGATTCCTCCTCCTTCCTCATGTTGTCCTCAGGCATTGAATTCAAACGTTGTAGCAACCTCCCCTGATTTAGGAATCGAGCAGTCGACGAAACCGACGGAATCCATGCAGCTGGTTCATGTGTGTGAGAAGATGAGGCACGGTGACAGTGACGGAGAGTAATCAATGGGGGGAGACGAGAAAACAACCCATGAAGCAAAGAGTCTTTGAAGTTTTTACAGTCAGGAACTGTCAGTTTCCTAGATTAAATGTCTCAGATAAGTGTTGGCGATTAGTGCAACAACAGTGAGAAACAAAGCCCTTCTGATCAGATCTTTGATTGCATATATATTCACTACTAGTCTCTCATGCAGAATAAGCAACAGCCAGCTCCTCTTCTCCTCCTCCTCCTCCTCCTCCTCCTCCCATGGCTTCCGGCGACCAACTCCTCGACCTCTCGGAGCAACTAGGCTACGTTCAGTGCAGTTTCTGCACCACCATCTTACTCGTACGCCACTCGAAAACTCATGCTCGCAATCTGTTTGTGTCTGAAACTGATCGGAATATGTTGTAGGTGAGTGTTCCATACAGCAGCTTGCTGAAGGTGGTGACAGTAAGGTGCGGCCATTGCACTGCCCTGCTCTCTGTTAGTTTAGTGAGGACCTCCATTGTTTCTGCTGAACTTCTTGCCTCCCTCGGGGAACAACAACAGGTACAAACTACAAACTCTGATCCCACTACAGATGCACAGCATTTATATTTGTTAAATTTTTCCCCCAGGAAAAACACAGAGATCTGCTTCCGAAAGAATGCAACAGCTCTACTGGCGTCGAAGAGGAAGAGAACCTGACAAAGATTAGCTCAACTGTAAACAAACGTAAGCACAAACACCTTGTCTGCAATATAAACATACATTTCCCCCCTTCAGCTGAAGTAATTGCAGCATGCTATTGCTACTCTACGAACAGCACCTGAGAAAAGGCAGCGAGCTCCATCCGCTTACAACCGGTTCATCAGGTGATGCAAAATACTCCATCGTTGTCGAACAGTTTATTAAATGTGTTTTACAGAAT
Source organism: Hedychium gardnerianum (assembly GCA_038050645.1). NCBI lineage: Eukaryota > Viridiplantae > Streptophyta > Magnoliopsida > Zingiberales > Zingiberaceae > Hedychium > Hedychium gardnerianum. The sequence continues at coordinate 2,480,226 of JBBUKS010000049.1, forward strand.
ACACACTGTGCACTTGGAGCAAAATGCAGAGAGGAGATACTGAGGATAAAGGCCAGAGAACCTAACATCACCCACAAGGAAGCTTTCAGCGCTGCTTCTAAAAATGTAATTTTTATTTTTTTTTGGTTCTCTCTTCTTTACGATGATTGATTCAGAGGAAGTATGAAAGCTTACTGAAATGGCTAGTTTGGTACGTGCATGTCATAATCTGCAGTGGGCTCATTTCCCACGGATCCAGAACAGCTCCGATGGCAGAAGTGCCGGCGGGGAAGGAAAGAAGAAGGCTTGCGAGATGGATCAAGATCAGGTAATCGAACAATGGGTCGAGTGTTTTGACACTGGAAGATCATGCTTACAGCTGATGAGAAGTTGTTGGTGTCTCTTCGGTGCAGGGAAGGAGAAACAGCTTGCTCCCTACGACAACTGCATAAGAGGAGCGAGGAAGGCCAAAGAACGGCGCGATATCTTTACTGTATTTCAGCTGTTGTAGGCACCGGGGCGATTGTTATGGCAGCAGTCAGTAGTTGGAATTTTCTTTTCTCTTATTAGGCATTTATCGGATCGGATTTGATTTGATACTTCGTAGTGGTAATGGATCCGGTAATAAACCGGAACGGTCCGAATAAAAAACCTGACCCGTTTCGTAATTTATGAATAACGACCCTTATTTTAAAATATATATATATCAAAAGATTTTTAATACTTTTATTCTAATATTATTGTAGAATCTTTAGTTAAAAATACTAGAAAATACACCCAAAAATAATTATTTTAATATTAATAAAAACTACTCAAATGTCAATTAAAAATACTCTAATTTAATTACAATTGATTAATTATAGTGGTTTTGGTAAAATTGGAAATTATTATAATTAAAATAAATTTGAATTAAAATTATTATAATATAAAATAATTTTAATTAAAAAAAATACTAAAATGTATAATAATTTTAATCAAATTAAATATTACATAGACAGTTTTAATCAAAATGTTACAATGTAAAACAGTTTTTATCAAAACTTTAGAGTGATTTTGATTAAATTACTTCGTTTTATCAAAACTACTCCAAAATAAAATAATTTTAATAAAATTTGCTCCATATTAAAAGCAATTTTAATTATAATTATCACAGCATAAAATTGATTTCTTTATATTATAATAATTTTAATTAAAATTGTTATAATATTTTAACGAAATTGTAGCAGCTTATTTAAGTTGAGGTAATTTTAGTTGGAGTCATTGCAATAAAAATATCTTTAAGATAAAATATTATTTTGATATTTTTAAATTAGTTTTGATTTTTTAAAGATGGGCTTTTTTTTAATAACTATAAATTATCCTAAAATCCCTAATAGTAAACTCAATTTTAAAAATCTCTATGTTAGAAAAAAAAATATTTCCACCATCTGTATATAAATTTTTCTTTAATTCAACTCCTTAATACGCATCGATTTATTTAATTATCCTCATTCTTTTTAAGTAAAAAAATTGAAATATAATTCTCTTAAATTCAACATTATTTAATTAAAATTTAATATATTTTCTATCAACTAGAGTACTATTTTTTTTATCTAACCAATAGATTGAGAGTTCGTACCAATCAATTAATCATGCAAAAAAAAAAATCATACTCAATATAATAAAAAATATACTAGATTTTAGTTAAATAATACTGAATTTAAAAAGAATTATATCTCATTTTAAATTTTTTTTACCAATCAATTATCGATAGATTCTCAATTGATCGGAGCTGCCTAAGTGATTGCCTTAATTCTCAATCGACAATTAATTGATTTATCGCGAGAGAATAGAAGTTTCATTATTTTTTTTTAATATAAAAAGTCTAAAATGAAGCATAATCTCTCTTAAATTCAACTTTATTTAAATTAAAATTTAATATATTTTTTAATTCAATTAAGTAGTATGATTTTTTTTATCTGACTAATCCATTAAAAACTCATTGATTTAGGTTGGTAAAAAAAATAAAACCTTCGTCAGTTTATTTTAGAATTAATATAAAAAATAAATTTTAAATAATTATTAATTTAAATAAAGTTCAAATAAGAAAAGATAGGAATTTAATTAGAATTTGATTGTCAGATCTTACGACGACAACGCCCTATCAATCCGTCCCGTGGGATACGAATAGTAAAAACAGGGCGAGGGAGCGAGAAGAGAGAGAGAGAGAGTGTTCTCCCTCGCGTCTTCTCCTGGTTCCGGAGCTCTCCAATGGCGTCTCCTCGCTTCGACCGGGTACTCTTCCTCCTTGATCTCCGTTAGCACCCTTTTCCTTCTTATGAACTTCCTCTCTCTCTCCAATCTGTTCCCGTTTCTTCGATCAATCGGTCAATTTGTAGATCTATAGCCGATACCTTCCCCAAACATCCAATTTTTTGTTTTCATTCTTCGAATCGAACCCTCGTTTGAACTACCAGTAGAACTCGTAGATCAGAATTCCCTCTCGGAAACCCTACCGAGCTGCTCGAAAAAGCCGTCTTTTTTGCTCGAATGGGGTTCGCGCGGCTCGAGATAAACCCCATCGAGGAGGAATCCTACGACGTCGCTGAGGATGGATGGAAGGCGCCGGCCTCCGGAGATCCGCCCGCCAGAGCCGACCTCGCCTGCGTGATATGCTCGGAGGTCAGCGCGGTGCTCGCCGTGATGCGGCGGAATGTGAGATGGGGTGGCCGGTATGCTTCGGCCGCGGATGATCACATCATCGAGCACTCCCTGATTCTGTCCCTCAAGTTACTCCGCCGGCAGGTCTTCTCCTGTGGGGACGGCCGCCGCCCTTGGTCAACGATCGACCCCTCTGTTTATATCCGGCCGTTCGTGGATGTCGTCCGCTCTGATGAGACCGGGGCTCCCATCACCAGCGTGGCTCTCTCCTCTTTGTACAAGATCCTCACTCTCGACTTCCTCGACCCTGTGTCTGGAACTGGGGTGGCGGATGCTATGCACTTGGTCGTCGAGGCCGTCACAAGCTGCCGGTTCGAGGTGACCGACTCTGCTTCCGAGGAGGCCGTCCTGATGAAGATACTCCAGGTGTTGCATGCGATCATGAGGAGCCGTGCATCGGCTGTGCTGAGCAACCAGCATGTCTGCACAATCGTCAACACCTGCTATCGTGTCGTCCACCAGGCGACCACCAAAGGAGAGTTGCTACAGAGGTTTTCAAGGCACATAATGCATGAGCTTGTCCGCTGTATCTTCTCCCACTTGGCTGATGTCCAGGATGGTGATGCGTCTTCTTCTCAGAAACCAAAGGTAAGAATTAAATATTCTAATCTTATGCGCACAGAGATGTTCTTTTACTTGAAATTTTACTAGTTGCAAGTTTTATTATTCATAAACAAACATAGCATGTGATAATGTTCCGCAGATAAGTGCAGTTGACATGGACCAGGCTTTTGGGATTGCTCAAGTAGAAAATGGGAATGGGAGTGTGAAGCTTGAGAACAAAGGTGTGGGAGATGAAATTGGTACCGGGACAGAACAAAAACATGGCATGAAAAGTATGGTGGAGCCATATGGAGTTCCTTGCGTGGTGGAGATATTTCACTTCTTATGTTCTCTTATAAATGTCCAAGACCAAGGTGGTAGGAGTCCTGCAATCAATCAGGTAGCTTTTGATGAAGATGTGCCATTATTTGCCCTTAGCATGATCAACTCAGCAGTTGAATTGGGAGGACCATCAATAAGTAAACACCCAAAATTATTATCCCTGATACAAGATGAATTGTTCAGAAACTTGATACAGTTTGGCTTGTCTATGAGCCCTGTAATACTGTCCACAGTATGTAGTATAGTTTTGAACCTTTATCGCCACTTGCGCACAAAGCTTAAATTGCAAGTTGAGGCATTCTTTTCTTGTGTGATCTTGAGGCTTGCACAAAGCCGATATGGGGCTAGCTATCAACAGCAGGAAGTAGCCATGGAGGCTCTCGTGGACTTCTGTCGTCAGAAGAACTTTATGGCAGAGATGTATGCCAACTTCGACTGTGACATTACTTGCAGCAATATGTTTGAAGAGCTTGCTAATCTTCTCTCAAAAAGTGCATTTCCTATTAACTGCCCTCTTTCTTCCATGCATGTTCTTGCTTTGGATGGTTTGATCGCAGTGATTGAGGGAATGGCTGATAGGATTGGAAATGCATCTCCCTCTCTTGAACCGTCTTCATTGGAGCTTCAAGAATATTCACCGTTTTGGGCTGTGAGGTGTGAGGACTACTCTGCTCCAGAATATTGGGTTAAATTTGTCCGGCGGAGAAAGTACATCAAAAGGAGGTTAATGATTGGTGCAGACCACTTCAACAGAGACCCAAAGAAGGGTTTGGAGTTTCTGCAAGGAACTCATCTGTTGCCTGAGAAGCTCGATCCACAGAGTGTGGCCTGTTTCTTCAGATTCACAGCTGGCTTGGATAAGAACCTTGTTGGTGACTTTTTGGGAAATCATGATGAATTTTGTGTGCAAGTGCTTCATGAATTTGCATGGACTTTTGATTTTCAGGACATGAATCTGGATACTGCTCTACGGCTTTTCTTGGAGACATTCCGTCTTCCTGGTGAATCTCAGAAGATTCAGAGAGTACTTGAGGCCTTCTCAGAGAGATATTATGAGCAGTCACCTCAGATCCTTGCTGACAAGGATGCAGCACTGGTGCTGGCATACTCACTTATAATGCTCAATACGGATCAACATAATGTTCAGGTCAAGAAGAAGATGACTGAAGAGGATTTTATCCGAAATAACCGTCGCATTAATGGCGGTAATGACCTCCCAAGGGAGTTCTTGACAGAGCTCTATTACTCTATTTGCAGGAATGAGATAAGGACTGCCCCTGAACAGGGTTTGGGTTTTATGGAAATGTCACCTAGCCGATGGATTGATCTCATGCGGAAGTCAAAGAAGACATCTCCTTACATTGTTTGTGACCCCCTTCCGTACCTTGATCGTGACATGTTTGCAATCATGTCAGGTCCTACAATTGCTGCCATCTCTGTGGTGTTTGATTATGCAGAACATGAAGAAGTACTCTCGACATGTGTAGATGGCTTTCTGGCTGTCGCAAAGATCTCAGCATATCATCACCTAGAGGATGTGTTGGATGATTTAGTTGTATCCCTATGCAAATTCACAACCCTTTTGAACTCGTCATTTGTTGAGGAAACAGTGACAGCATTTGGGGATGACATAAAAGCTAGGTTGGCAACTGAGGCAGTTTTTAGCATTGCAAATAGATATGGTGATTGCATACGCACTGGCTGGAGAAATATCCTTGATTGTATTTTGCGACTACACAAACTTGGTTTGCTTCCTGCTCGTGTTGCGAGTGATGCAACTGATGACTCAGAATTGCCTCCAGATTCTGTCCCTGGAAAATCTGTCACAAGCTCATTGTCCATTTCTCATATTCATAGTATGAGTCACCCTCGAAGATCTTCCGGACTGATGGGGAGATTCAGCCAGCTATTATCACTGGACACCGAAGAACCAAGGTTGCAACCTTCTGAGCAGCAACTTGCTGCTCATCAGAGAACTCTGCAAACAATACAGAAATGTCGCATTGATAGCATATTCATAGAAAGCAAGTTTTTACATGCTGATTCGCTGATGCAAATTGCCAGGGCACTTATCTGGGCAGCAGGTCGTCCCCAGAAAGTTAGTAATTCCCCTGATGATGAGGACACAGCGGTTTTCTGCTTGGAGCTGCTTATTGCTATCACCCTAAACAACCGCGATAGGATTGGACTTCTTTGGCAGGGTGTCTATGAGCACATAGCCAACATTGTTCAATCTACTGTGATGCCTTGTGCTCTTGTGGAAAAGGCTGTTTTTGGACTTCTAAAAATTTGTCAGCGTTTACTACCATACAAAGAGAACCTGGTTGATGAGCTTTTACATTCGCTTCAATTGGTTATGAAGCTTGATGCCCGTGTTGCCGATGCTTATTGTGAGAACATCACTCAAGAAGTCACCAGACTTGTAAAAGCAAATGCAGCCCATATCAAATCACAAATGGGTTGGCGGACCATAACATCCCTACTCTCTATCACTGCTCGCCACCCAGAAGCTTCAGAAGTAGGCTTTGAGGCAATTATTTTCCTTATGTCTGAAGGGGCTCATTTATCACCAGCCAACTATGTCCTTTGCATTGAAGCTGCAAGACAGTTTGCAGAATCTCGTGTTGGCCTAACAGATAGATCAGTTCGTGCATTAGATCTGATGACTGAATCAATGAATTGTGTTGCTCGTTGGTCTAATGAGATTAGGGAACAAGGTTCAGAAGCTGAGAAAGTTTCTGAAGGAATCAGAGAGATGTGGCTGCGGCTCTTGCAATCACTGAAAAAGATTTGTTTGGATCAGAGGGAAGAAATCAGGAACCATGCAGTAGTATCACTGCAGAGATGCTTGGTTGATGCAGATGGGGTGTGCATCCCACCCTCAACTTGGTCGCAGGCCTTCGATCTTGTTATATTTGATATTCTCGATGACTTGCTGGAGTGCGCACAGAATCAATTGCAAAAAGAGTACCGGAACATGGAGGGTACACTTGTGCAAGCTGTCAAATTGCTGTCGAAGGTGTTTATGCAGCAACTGCAAGAGCTATTTGGATTGAGTAGCTTCTGCAAGCTTTGGTTAGGGGTCCTCAGTCGTTTAGAGAAGTACAAAAAGGTTAAAATGAGGGGTAAGAGGAGTGATAAACTGCAAGAATTGATTCCAGAGCTTCTCAAGAATATTCTCATTGTGATGAAATCCAAGGGCATCCTCGCAAAAAGAAGTACAATAGGTGGGGATAGCCTGTGGGACCTGACATGGCTTCATGTAAACAATATCGCTCCATCTTTGCAGGGCGAAGTGTTTCCCGGTGAGGAAATGGAGCAGTTACATTCCGGCGATCAATCTGATGGCCAATAGATCAAACCGTTATCTGTTTCTCTTTGTTGGTCTGATAAGAACATGGAGTTCTTCCACAGCTAAGTTTGGTAGGATAACAATTCTCGTGCTCTCTTTTACGTACACGTTGCCTCTCGCCCTACTTAATCGTCATCTGTGATTCTCGTTGAGTACTGCTTCTCATTTTGTAGGACATGTATGTATCATATCTGTCTAGTGTGCTTGGTAGAAGTGGTGTTTTGCTTGAATTTCATTACTACGTCCTGAATCATTTTTATGTTGCCCTCCAAGCACTTCCCCTTCAGTTGGTCCTCGAAAGATCAGCTGCATGAATCCATTTAGCTTCAGGAGTTCATTAGAAATTTGAGTACCGAACTATATCAATGTTGAACTTGAAGCCAAATTTGATTGGTTTCTTCTTTTGACAAGAAATGCTAATGGCTGAGTGTTTACTTTCTTTCCCAGTCTGATATTTAAGCTCTCTCTTTGTGTTGTACATGTTGTGTCCACTTAAGTTGCTTTAGATTCAGATACTAACGATATGAACAATCTACAACTAGAAATGCTATTAATTAGGTGTTTCTTTAAGAGGATGAGGGTTATCGGTTTTTGAGTGTGTATAAGTTGTATTCTAAATTTATAAAATCAAACACCTAAATTATTATTTAAAAAATAGATTTTTTTCCCACTTGGAATTCCAATCCAATTTGTTGAAAAGATCACCAAGAATGGCTCTCTTCCAAATCTTATAACGGTGGTAAAAGATGAAACGCTCGCTCTCGGCGCTCTTGTTAGTTTGTTTCAAGATTAACACGGAGGAGATAAATTATGAGAATTAGTTTAACTAGTTTGAACAGTGATCCTCCAAATCTTATAATAATATTATAAGGAGTGATTGAATGGAGAGCCATTTTTTTTTAATTTAATGATAAATCCCCTTTAAATTATTAAAACGCTCTTTCCTCTCGATTGATACCGTTGGTATTTATATGAATAGTTAGTTCAATTAGTTTTGTTCATTTTAATTTCTTATATATATGAATTGACATGTATACATTTTTTTTAAAAAAATCGTACGGTAAGCAAAGCAAGAAAACAAAAGGTAAAAAAATTATAATTTAATAAAAATCATCCTCATTACATCAGTCAAGAGAGTGCTTTATAACTAACGAAGACAAAAAAATCCAAGTCATGAAATCATGCTCCATATGTATATCATATTTGGTAAACCAATCCATAGTAACATTTTTCTTTCGCACGAGATATGTAGGAATGAAAGATCCCAAGTACTTATAGCGTCTAATATGATTAATAATTAGCGCATGAGGATGAGTGTTATGAGCTTTTTATTCAAGCAGAAATAACATCACCTTTGAATTAGACTCGCAAATGAGTCTTTGATGATCAACTTTTCAAGTCATTTTAAAATCATATTCAATGCTCAATGGTAGTGATTCTATAAAATCTAGAAAAATCATCAAGCCAATGATCGTAGTAACCCTCCATACACAGACTTTCTAGGATTGCTAATAGAGCTATCATCCATATTAAACTTCACAACATTATCATTTGGGTGATGCCAAATTGTTTGTCTCGGCTTCTTCTTATGATTATTTCGCCCAAAAGTATTAAACATCACTTTTAGAAGAGTGCTAATTTAGTTTTTAAAATGCCAATCACTCGAGCTCGCCACACAATCTAACAAATAATAACAAAGATGGTCATTGAGGGCATGAGATTTGAACTTGAGAGTAAATTCATTAATAGTAAAATTACGATAATTTCTAAAGTTCAAGACTCTCCAAATAGCGACAACATATGAATAATCTCTGAGGATATATAAAATAGTTTTTGAAATTGTGTCACATCTCAAGCACGAAAGTTAACAGATAGATGACGAATTACACGCATCAATTAAATAATTTTAAATATTAAATATTTATTAATTTAAAAAATATTTATGTGTAATTTATTTAGGAGGCGATCGATCCACTGCTCCTCTTTTTTGCTCTTTCTCTTTGCATCATAAACTCCACCGACATGAGATGAAACGAGACGCCAGACAAAATTTAGATTTGGAAAGAGAAACAACACAATGTTTTGTTTTAGATATATAGAAACAAATAATGATTAAACACATACTGGATGATTTTATTCCTAACTAATTATTTATGAAAATTGAAGAATGTTTTTGGAAATATGAGATTTTTTTTTTTTTAACCAAACCATATGCATTCATTCATTAAAGAGAAAACATCATGTCTTAGATACAATTTAACCTGACAAACTAGGATAAGGACCTTCCCGTCATTCAAATGATGAGGAAGAAAGAAAAACTTTCTAGGCCAAAATGTGTGCCACATTATTAGCTCATCTTCTCTTACGAGCAAGGGAGATAATTTTCATAGCTAGTGCATCATCGGGACTTAGATCTTTTGCATATTGTGTTAGTGTTTGAATCATCTATAGAGAGTCCGGATGGATACAAACATTTTGAATATCCAAGTAAGCACAAAAGTCCATTCCATAGCGAATCGCTAACAACTCCGCACCCTTCACTAACCTCGGGTCTTGAATAGCTTCCTCCTTAGCACCCAAAAACCTGTCCACGCAAATCTCGAACAATTGCTCCAATACTAAAAAAGTTCCTGACCTCATCATAGCCTACATTTACATCCAGCTGACCTTGGTTAGGATCCGGAGGTTTTCAAACTCGTTCTAAGTTTATCTTCATCAAAGGGTATAATACCTCTTATGTCAAGTTAGATTTTCGGAATACCTCCACCATTATAAACACCCAATCTACTCCGATCTCTATCAATCTACCACTACAAAAAACTTGTTGATTAGCGACCGAATTAACGACGGAAGATTTTTTCCATCGCTAATTAGCGACGAATTTTTTTTCTGTCATTAATTCGGTAGCTAATTACCCGACCGGCAGGGAACCCTAATTTTCGTCGCCCTTAGCGACGGAATTTTATTTTTCGTCGCTAAATAATGAGATTTAGGAGAGATCGATTTCTTTCCTCTTCTCACACCGTTCTTTCCCTCCGATCTCCCTCCGAGCCCCGGCCGTCGAAGGTACGCCTTTTTCTACTCTTCTCTCCCTCGACGTGGGCGGTGGCGCCGCGGCTGCACATGGCCGGCGGCGCCGCGGCTGCGTGTGGCCGTGGCCGGCTGTTGACGACTGCGCGTGGCCGTGGCCGACTGTTACCGGCTGCGCGTGGCCGTGGTCGGCCGTTGCAGGCCGCGGCTGCACATGGCGGTGGCCGGCCGTGGTTGCGTGTGGCTGTGGTCGGTCGCTGCCGGCTGCGGTTGCTCGTGGCTGTGACCGGCCGCGACTGCGCGTGGCCATTGTCGGCCGCGACTGCAAGTGGTAGGCGGCGCCGCATGGCCGGAGGCACAACAGCTGCAAGTCGCCTGCTGCGCTGCGTGTCCGGAGTCACCTCGGCTGCGCGTGGCCGGTGGCGCCGCGGCTG
>JBBUKS010000049.1:2520737-2536160 GCA_038050645.1 Hedychium gardnerianum
TTATTTTTATTTAATTAATTAGTGTGTGTCCTTGCTTAGTAAAAAATAAGAGAAGTTCTTAATTCTAAATTACAGGCCATTCACCCCCCTCTAGCTGGTCAACCCGATCCTACAGTCTTGTCATACCAGTACCATCGTGACCTTGGGGTTCTCATCGAAAAACCTGTTGTTGGTATTCACAAACCAGCATCACTATATACACAAAAGATTAAAATCATTTGAATCAATGCTGAAAAAGTCTAAAAACAGTAAATGAGAGCATATTTGGACTCTCCTGATTCATGTTAACCCACTGGATTTAGAATAGGTTCGATCTGAGTTCTCTAGGTGAGTTTTGACCGAAACCCATTGATTGACTTAGGGGGCTTGAAATTCTAAAATTTTGGTATGGGATGGAAGAGGTAAGTGTCTAAAAGGTATATATGACCTTCAATCATGATTTTGAGATTCCCACAAGAAGCTATGACTGCGTGTCAATTGACACAGACCTTGGTGCTGGTTTAGGAAGACCAGTACTAACGTGGTGCTGGTCTTATCATACCAGCACCATCGTGGCCATAGGTTCTCATTGAAAAGCCTGTTGTCGGTATTCACATACTAACACCACTATGTACATAAAAGATTGAAATCGTTTGGATCAATACTGGGAAGGTCTAAAAATAATAAATGAGGGTATATTTAGACTCTCCTGACCATCAATGTATTTAACAAGTAGGCCACATCTTCATCTTATTTTTTCTTCTTGGAAGTTTTAAATTATTTTTTGACATACTACCATAAAAAAAATAATTAATTAATGATTGTAAACAAATTAATTGATGTGTAAATACAAACTTACTGCAATGACTTGCAATTTTATTTTGTTAAATTTGATAATTCTTTCAACTTCCTTCTTGGCCTCTTCTTCAGATTTTTTTTTCCAGGAATTGAGATAATCTCTCCTTTTTCTTGCGTATCATACATATCAATTTTTTCTTTTCCTTGGTCAAGAACAACTTTTGCTCCTTGTCCTGTGATGTTCTCAGAAGGTTTGCAGATTTATATCTTGCTTCTCTTCTTCTGAGATAAAAGCTTGAACCATATAGGACTATCAATAGGAGTATCCCTGTAATCATAGCGACTTCGATCACGTCCTCTCCTAGTCCTTGTTCTAGAAGTAGCAGGTTCAGGATGAGGATCCACTACATGGTCTCTTGATTCAGCCAAGATGCCCTGCTTTTTTATTATTCCAAGTAATTCTTTCACCCTTTCATTTAGCTGTATGTTCTCCATTATTAGCTCTTTGATTTGGTTCTGATGAATAATACAATTAGGACATTTACTATCACTTGGGCAGCTGACTTCTATATCATGTATCGGTGAAGTCTCTAATGGATGTGGAGTATCATCGAGGTAAGAGAGGTTTTTGACTAATGTATTTTCAGAAGGGGTAGAGACTAGTTCACTAATAACCTATCAAATTATAAATAATTATTTAGAAATTACAAATGAAAGTTAAGTGATAGTATTCGATATTTACCTCTTTAGGTGAGACTTGGTCCAACAAAACTCTCACCTTACTAATATGTGAAGGAGTAAACCTCCACTTATTTATTCATGCACCTTCAGTATGATATGATTTATGGATTGGGAAATACTTCAAAAATCATACTTGCTTCATTATACAGAACCTTATATATATAATAATGTCCATATAAAAAATTGCATGTACCATTAAAAAAAACTTACAACCAAAAGACTAACAAATCCCTTTAGGTATGAGACTGAAGTGGTTATTTGATATGCCTAACTTGATGAAAAAAGATCTCCGATGATAGATAATTGAGGAGTAATAAATTGATGAATCACTTCAACCCAATTGAATCTACCTAGATTTTCAAAATCATCTACAATATCTACAAAACCTAATGAAACCTTATATATACTAGAAGAAAATAACGCACAAACAAATATATACAAAATGTATAATTTACAAAATACTAAAAACATCATCATCTACTTTAACTTTATGAGAATAAAATTTAAGCAACTTCTCAATTTTTGATCTAGTAGGCTCTTTTTATTAGAGAAGTAAGCAAGAAAGAGGTCATCCAATACATTAGTTGAGTTCATAGGAACGGAAGCACCTCTATCTGAAATATCAAGCAACAGAAATACATCTCTTTTAGTGAAAGCAACTGGGACACCTAAAATTTTAAAATGATTAGTTTTCTATTATGTGCTTCTAACTTTCATAACTAGAAAATGTACCTGAAAATAAAAAAATTTGAGATGATGAATCCCAACTTTCAAATATATTCACCAGTAGACCATGAATTTATTGAATATCTTGTATGTCCAAAAAAATAGCAAAAAGGAATTGTTTAATGATCACTTTGTATCGATCGTGTAAACGAACAGGCCCATGATCCTTTCCTTTCATTGTTGGACGGTCAAAAAAATCGTTAAAGTGACCTAAAACACTAATCCATTAGAGTTTATGGCCAACATCAACTGATGACTGAAATTAACAAAAATATATATTATTAACATAAATAAACAAATGTACATATGCACAAATAATAGTTCTAATATTTTAACATTGATAACACTATATTTTCTGACTTCTCTGTTTTTTAAAATAAGGTGATGCTGATTTTAAAAAATCAACATCATCGTGTTCAAAATAATCCATACTTGCTATTAGGGTAGTGTTGTTCTTCGAAATCAAGCACCAAAGTGAACGACTGATTTTTAAACATCTGGTTCTTAGAAACTACAATGGATAAAAGATAAATACTCAACATACCTTTGCAAAACCTTCTTGCACTATTCTGAAACACGCGTACAAAAAAGAGAGGAGGAAGATGACCAATATAATTTCGACAAAAATCCTAACTCACTTGTCGCGAGCTGAGAGTTGAACAAGATGATTTGTGCCTAGAGTTGGAACCGGGGGAAGAGAGGTGAAGAGAGTTTAGAGCTTTAGTTTTAGGGATGATGGAGAGACGGGGCTAGCGAAGGGAGAGAAATAGCAAAAAAAAGCCCGCGCGAAGGAAGAGAGAAGGAAGAGACAGATTAAAAAATTCTGATTTTGGCCACGTCAAGTGCTCACGTAAGCTGTCACCCATATAAGAGTGTGTAGGATATCAAAACTGTATATATATATGATTTTGATATGCCGCATATATTATGATACACATCCAGTGAGCACCAAGTATAATTTTTTTTAGAGTTTATGTTAGGGTTTTGAATTTATGATTTAAGATTTTGATTATAATATTTAAACTAAAGAAATTTTTATTAAAAAATCAAAAAATATTACACTATGTGCTCAGGGGATGTTACATCGCATATCTTATGATACACATCCTGTGAGCACCAAGTATACTTTTTTTTTAGAGTTTATGTTAGGGTTTTGAATTTATGATTTAGGATTTTGATTATAATATTTAAACTAAAGAAATTTTTATTAAAAAATCAAAAAATATTACACTATGTGCTCACGGGATGTTACATCGCACACCTTATGGTGCACACCCCGTAAGCACCTAGTGTAATTTTTTTTGAATTTCTTTAGCTTAAATACTATAACCTAAACCCTAAATCTAAATCCTAAATTCTAAACCCTAAGCTCTAAAAAAATATATAAAAAAAAAAATTACACTTGGTGCTCATGGAATGTGCGACATATCAAAATTATATATATATACTGCGCACTGTATGGTGCACAACTATACGGTGCGCATCATTTTTCTTTTCTTTTGGTTTTTTTAAAGCTTCGAATTAAGCCGTTTAGGATTTTTGCTTTGGTTCAAGGGTTAGGGTATTGTGTTAAGGCTTTAAAAATATATATACATGGTATGCATGGATGAGCAACCTAAGATAAGTAAGGTATCATTCCTCATATATATATATATATATATAATTTAAGTTTACTAGTAGTTTTAGTCAAATTTGCTATGTGAATCTAAACCGGTATAATTAGAAAAAAAAAGTAAAGGGTGAGATAAAAGTGCTTAAGGAACAAAACAAGAGGGGTTATTAGTGAAATTTAGACACTTTAGGTTAATGAAGTAGTTTTAGCTAAAACTACAACATATATTCAAATTGGTGTGAATTGAAAACAAAGACTAGAGGATAATTAAGAGGACCAAAGTTCGAATCTCATTGGAGATGATTTTGGAGGTCGGCCTTTGAGTGTGCATAAATTGTGCTTTATGGAATACAATGTTTTTTAATTTTCATAGAGCTTCAAGCCACTAAGTGTGTCATCTTGATCACACCAAGCCATGGATATACCTTCTCACATGGAGGTCCACTTCAGTTTCCTAATTTACTTCCTCCTAATGGTATGAGGTAGTCGTGGGAAGCCGCCAGGATGACGGATTTTACCTTCTTTTTTTGGCGAATTGATCACACCAAGCCATCATCACTACACACTCGACCTTGTTAAATGACAAACTCTTGAAATTCCTCGTATACTATCAACTTCTGAACAACTCAAATACACATATCAAATCCATAATGTAAAACCTAACTTAACTCTTTGCAAAACATCAAAATCCAACTCAATTACACTAACATATCATTTAATATATTCTACCTAATTTAATTATCACTTTTATCAATAAAGGGATTCAACAAGCTCCTTTAATAAGTAAAATTATGTATTAATGTAAAATAATTACTCATTAACAACTTCTATATTTGTTTTGATGCCAAAAGGTATAAGAGGATCTTACTCGTCTATCATAATAATTATGAATAATGTTTAGTGAGGTAGAAGTTTAGCATCATAATAGCTATTGATGTTTCTTTATAGTATTTATTCAACTTCAATCTATATTCTAGTGTTCTTGTGAACGACACTTATTATGTATTAGTTAGAACTATAAACATATTTTTCTTATTACTTCATTAAATGAGGTTTGGGATATTTCTATACATGATGTACATTCAAATATTTATCAGTAAGTTATCATATTTCGATAGTAAAGTGCATTAGGTTATAATAATTTGATAGAAACTTTGCTCTATTACACAATATTAGGAGGAAACATTTTTATAACATAGTTCAAATTATAAATATATTATTTGCTAATGCACTGTTGTTCATCTCAAATAAATACAATAATGTTGATATATTTTCATGCTTAAACATTTAGATATCCTAATCATCACCTCATTATTGAGATATACATATCGGTACAAATTTTATCACATGAATTCATGTCAAAAACAAATGGATATCATACCATACATATCAGAACCTTTTAGTCCATAAGTGAGAGGTGGTAAAGAAAAATGCAGATTGTAACTTCTGAAATTTTAAGATGTGTGATAAGTTCACTTAGTCAGACTTAATATATCAGAAATGGATGAACATTATTATCTTTCTTTCACAAGGTTAGAATCATTAATAAACTTGAAACAAAATGTTGATAAGATTTTCTAGCTTGTGAATTAAGTACTTCACAAAAAAGATTCAAACACACTAAATAGAAATTCACCTTCCATTAACTTCCTCAGTTTGATATTTAAGATCCACCTATACCACTATAAAACAGCTATTTTGTTGCTTGAGCATTCCATGTTGATAAGAGGCTCTGCCGCATATCATGATACCGAATTTGATATAAAGAATGTTGAACCAAGGAACCTTGTCAGATTGTTGCCTCTGGTAAAAAATACAAAAGAATACTGAACCCTGTAGCTCTCGTAAAATGATGGTTATCAACAAGATGTCTTTTCTGTAAGCAATGTTCTTAAAATTATGTCTGTGCCAAATAGTTCCACAGTATAATCTACACTCAGCAGCATATTTGATCATCAGTTCAGATCTTTCAGTATGTTGCTCCCATTCCATTTATCCAGTTCACATACCCTGATGTCTATATCTGACATCGGCGACTAAGCTGGAAAACTAACATGGGGTGTCGTCATTTATTTAACACTGTTACAGAAGCAGAGATGATATCATATAGAAATAATTTGCTGTGTGATTATAGAATAATCAGGATGGCGATCAAAAGATTATATCCCCTCAAAGATGAAATCTTGCAAGTTATTGAGCTACAACAATTTATTCCTCCAGGTATCCACCAAATTAAGGCCAGAAGAAGCCTATAATTCACTCACCAATAGTCACCGCAGGAGCACGATCCCTGATTGAAGTGATGGAACCGGCTTGAGTCTCTAACAACAATCTCCCTCCCCTCAATTTCTGATATTAGCTTAATCACATTGTGGCAATCACCACAAACTCTAAGGTTCTTCACAATCTGGAGGGGGATCTCGTGAGGTGTAGCTATCAGCCCAAAAGCAATGGCAAGTCTCTCACTGTGCTGAGCTAGCATAGTCTCTTTATGCTCCTCTTCCATGTCATGAAGAACAAAGTCTGTATTTGGTTGATAACCTTTCTCTTTCAGCCGAATAGTGATTTCTTGAAGCTTTGCATATATCTGATATAATAAAGGATGACTCGTATCTGAAGCTAAGAAGGAATGCACTTTGTTCTTCACTTGAATCCAACTGTATCCAGCTTCTTTCTTCACTTTTCTAGAATCCATTAGCCTCCTAATGTTGGATCTCTCTTCCCATTTTCCGGCAGCTGCATATATGTTAGATAAGAGAACATAGGCAGCAGAATGTGATGGTTCGAGTGATATTAACTTCTCTGCAGCAAACTCTCCGAGTTCAATGTTTCGGTGAAGTCTGCAGGCACCCAAGAGTGTGCGCCACACGGTTGCTGTTGCTGGAAATGGCATCTCGTTAATCAGAGTCATCGCTTCTTTGAGTTTACCTGCACGACTTAGAAGATCAACTACGCAGGCATAGTGCTCAACATTTGGGCTGAGGTGATAATTTTCAACCATCAACTTGAAGTACATCTTGCCTTCCTCCACGAGCCCCGTGTGTGTGCATGCAGTGATGACACCAATGAAGCTGATTCTGTCTAGTTCAATGCCTCTCTCTTCCATCTCTTTAAATAATTTTAGGGCTTTCCGGCCATTACCATGCTGAGCATAACCCATCAGCATTGCGTTCCATGAAACCTGGTCCCTTACTTTTTGCCTCTCAAAGACTCCCTGAGCATTCTCTATGTTCCCTCTCCTTGCATACATGGTGACGAGTGCACTGCTTACACAAAGTGTGTCATCATATCTTAGCTTGATCGATAAGGCATGGAACTGCTTCCCCTGATCTGCAGGGGCTGTGGAGCTTGCACATGAATCAACTGCACTCGACAAGGTGAACTCATTTGGCCTGATACCATTTCTAGCCATCTCAGTGAACAGTTTTGCTGCCCCTTCATAATCACCAGCTTGGGCATAACTTGCTAACATTGCAGACCAAGCCACAATGTCCTTATCTTTGATTGCCTTAAATGCAGAGAATGCTTCGCTGGGGTTTCCTAACTTAGTATAGGCTGCCAGCAGGGCTGTGCCTACAGAAGGGACTTCCTGGTATCGGGTCTTGATCACTTGGGCATGAATCTCAATGGGAGATATCTGAGGTGAAGCTGCCAATAGAATGGAGTAGGTGAATTCATTTGGCTCAATAAATTCTCTTCTCATTTGGCTGAAGAGAAGTGCAGCTCGATCGACGTGTCCATTTTGTAGAAATCCATTGATCATAGCAGTCCATGAAACCACTGTTCGAGTTCCCAATATGGAAAAAAGTTCAAATGCTTCATCCATCTTGCTGCATTTGTTGTAAACCACCATTAGTGCTGTAATTACATTAGCATCCAGTTCAAGCCCTTCTTTCACCGCACAGCAATGGAGCTGTTGAGCAAGATTTATTTGTCTAAGGTCAGCACACAACTTGATAATAGTAGCAAAGCTCGCTCCTGTTGGTTTCAGGCCAGTGGCTCTCATATGATGAAACTTCTCGACTGCTTCAGCACCGTAGCCATTCAGCACAAGACCTGCAAGCATTGCATTCCAAGAAACTGTATCTCGGTTTGCCATGCGATCGAACACTGTTCTTGCCTCCTGGACAAGGACACACTTGGAGTACATGTTGATCAGAGAATTGCACACAAAAACTGTATTTTGATGACCAAACTTAATCAAATAGGTATGTATCCGTCTTCCTTTCCCAATTAGACCCTGCGCTGCTGCAGATGCAAGACTTGTTGCAAATGTCAAAGGGTCAGGCCTAGTTCCCTCAATACCCTGTGGAACTTTCTGAGTGCATCCTGTAAATAATGGATTCCAACTGGTCTCATTCCTCTCAGGCATCGACTTGAAGACATCCATGCCCTCATTCACTCCAGCACATTTGATGCAGTTGTCGAGCTGTGAGGTGCCGTGCAGTTGCCGACTGAGAATTCCACCAAGCAGGCTGCCAACGCAAGAGCATGGTGAACAACAGTCGAGGGGAATTCCGGAATGCGGAGCTAAGTAGAAGAAGTGGAGGCGTCTGTGATCAGTGGAACTCCTAAGAGGACTTCCGTCGAACAGTTGGTGGGCAAACGAGAAACCTAAGCAACTTGGGCTGTCGAGGTGTTTGATGGAAGTTCCCAGTGTCCAATGGCGTCGTCCAGCAAGAAGCCGTGGAATCATGAGGGCTTGAGCTTCTGATCAACAGATAAGTGCAGTCGCGAACGAATTTGATCAACGTCGCGTGGAGTCGATGACGAAACAAATGGCAGCAGCTATTTCAAGAGAAAACACAATATGAATAGGCGGGCAATAGCAATAGATCTTTTATTCTTATTTTATTTCTTATAAATATTTATTAAATATAGTTGTAAAAGTAATTTCAAAATATCTATTTTATACCTATTTTTATAGAATTCTTGTTCTATACTTATTTGCATGGAATAGGTATTTTAAATAGGTTGTATGGAATAGTTATTTTGGATTTATAAAAAATAGTTATTCTTTAATATTTTATTTATTATGGAAATAATTTTTTTAAATCTATTTTATCTTTCATATGATGATATGATATATATTCAATTAGCTTAATTGGGTTTAACAAAATCAAAAGGATCAAGTGGATCAAACTAGTCAAGTGCACTAAGTGAGTTAGTTGGGTAGGGCGAGTCAAGTTAGTTAAATTGGGTGCAATATTTGATTCGGATACGCCAGGGGAATTGAGTAGATCAACCAGACCAATCATGTTGTATGATGTAAATTAACTAGTATTTTTGATATGTTTAACAAAGAATTTAAAATTAAGTTATCTTGTGTTACTAAAGTGTGTATAACTTTTGTTTTTTGTAGAGACTTAATAGAATACACATAGCGCTCACAAAGTTTATGACTCGACAAAGTCAAGTTGTGTTGGTTAACTTAACACGATCAAGTTGGAAGTCAGAGATGAATAGTATGAGATATGACATTTGAGGAATCGTAAGATGAGGAGCATGGAGCTGATTTGATAGCTTTGATGAGAGTTGCAAGAGGTGTCCCCCCCCCAAAAAAAAAATGAAGAGACATGTAAAGCAAGCTAAGAGCTTGATGCATTTGAGAAATTGATTATTTAATGAAAGGAGAACTTTCTTCGACAATGTAAAATTATAATAATACACTACCAAATTAACTATGATTAATTCGGATATTTCCATCATTAATCCGTTGCTAATCATGATTAACGATTGATTAGCGATTGAATATTTTCGTCCTTATTTTTTGGGTCGCAATTGTACATTACCGATGAAAATTTAATTTCGTCGCTAAATAGCGACGAAATTTAAAATCCATCACTATTTATAGTGACATATTTTAAATTTATGTCTCTAATTATAGCGACGAAATATAAATTCTGATGCTGACTTCCCCTAAGTACCGTGTAATATTCTTAAACTTAAGTATAAAAATTTAAATTTTCGTCGTTAAGTTTAAGAATATTACACGATAATTTTCATACCAAAATATCATAAAAATAGCAATGAAATTTTTAATTTCGTCGCTAATAATGATGAAGATTTAAATTTCTATCACTAATTTTGATAAATTTTCATAGATTTTTGTTGTTTTGTCATTTTTCCTGTTTACATAAACTACAACAATCAATAAACCATCACAAACGATGGTTATCACAACACATTTATATTATAGAATTAACAACACAAATTTATATTATAGAACTAAATACCACAACATCCAATCCAAACATAATAAATAAGTAACAATATAATCCAAACACAACATCGAAACATGACAAACAATAATAAAATGATACATAATCCAATCCGAACATAACTTTCGGATATAAACTAAATATCTGAATACAATCCAGAAAAATCTAACACAATAATCTATAACATCTAATACAAGACATTCAACTCAAAATCTAACTCAAAATCATATTCAATCCTACAGAAAATAAGATATGATAGGTTATGAATACAATAATAATTTTTGGAGTTAAACTACTTAAGGGATAACTACTTATCATAAAAATGCATAAACTGATAAATATAAATTTTATAATTTTTTAAAAAATATACCTTAGTTAAAAAAATTTGGATATCTATAAATGGTGATAGACATATCATCATCTAAAATGGATCAAAAAAAATATATAATACAATTAGAGATTATATAATTGAAAAAGTAATTATAATATTTTTCTTTGAAACATAGAGATAAACAAAAATTGAAGTTATATGATAACACATCTCTAAATAAGCTACTCATCAGGAGAATCATCAGGCTCCTAGATATCTTGGGATTCAAAATGATGCGGCTGCGGCTCCTGTGTTGAAGTGAACTGAGCTACCATGACACAGATATGGCGATACATATCCTCAGCTCTAGCATCCTAAGCAGCCATCGATTGCTCCAATGTCACGACTCGAGCCCTCAGTTCTTCATTTTCTTGTCGCAACGTTGCGACATTACTAAATGACGAGGAACTCAGACGACCTTTGATCCCAAGAGGAGCCCTCATACGATCGAAGATAAGTTTGGCTTGGGAGCTAAGACCGTAAAGGGAGGTGTTCTTCCTTCCACTAACGACATCATAATAAATATCATTAATCGCATCGGTGGATAGAGTCTGACTCCTCTCCCTCTGTACCAGGCTGAGACGTCTGTGCAATTCTACTTGTATTTCATCCTGTAAAAAAATGAATAAATAAATAATATTCATATATAATCTATAAATATATTGAATGATAATTGTGTAATTAGATAAAGTTAATATTCTTACATTGATTGCTTGGGATCGATGATCGATAAATGTGCAATCTTTCTTCTTATATGTCTTGTTAAATATCTCCCAACAAGTGGGAGGTCTCTCTAATTCAGCAACTTGTGTAAAAAAAATCAAGTACATTAATATAAGGCCAATAATAGCAATAAAATTTTCCCTGAATATTAAATTAACAAACTTACCAAGTCTACGACATACTCGACAATAGAATGGGATCCAACAGTATGCTTTATGGATTCGGTCCTTGGCCTAGCAAGCTCAGTCTTGTGATTGCTTCGAGTAATCGCTGAATTAGACTCATCTCTCGACAGCCCAAACAACGCTCCAAGCCTCCCAAAGATCAGCAGGCACCTTGGATGGCTTGGTTCCCCTCCTCCTTCATTTGTATAACAAGTCCTTATAAAGTTTAGCGTAGTAAATATTTCATGTGTCTTTAAATTCGACCTCGTGGCCCTCCTCCCAAGTATATAATTTTTGCAATAATATTGAAAAAAATTAGTATCAAAAGAAATTTATACTACACAGATGTTCCATTTTTATTCAAAATACTTATAAAAAATTCACCATAATAAAAAAAATCATTTGATGGTCTACATGCCTCTATGTAGTACCAGTAATGCACAACCGTTCTTTATATTTTTTGATATATATGCGCGACCTTATGTCCATCTATAAGAAAGTTGCATGAAAAAATATGGAATTACTAAAAAATATGTGATAAATAAAAAGAGTAGTAAGTATTGTAATTATTAAATATATAACTACTTATCAATCACCAGAAATCCTCACGATAATCCGGCCACCCTGTGTTACTAGAATGTTTGACATGGCTATATATATGCAAAATTATAGTATAACACATAACATTCGAAATAACAATGACTTCTATGCTATAATAAGGGAGATGTACATGTTAAGACAAATATTTCTATACAATGTCCGTGATAATAATTATAGTTTTTAAATATCATGTCATTCTAAATCAACTAAATTAACATTTTGTAAGTTCTCATCGCTAGACTCCATTGGTACATCAATCTCCTCACTGCTAGACATCTCTTCATCATCTATTTTCTCGTAAGTGACATTAACATCTACAAGTAATTGTGATATGAATTATATTTCTGAATCAACTGAGTGGGTTTCGACTTCTTCATTTTGATATGTATCATGGTTTTGGACAGTTATGATGTTCAACATTTCTATGGTTGATCGAGACTATATTTGACATACTGCTAACCATTCACTAGGTCTTCTTCTCTTTGTTGGATACTCAAGATAGAATACATAACCAGCTTGTACCATGAAGATGAAAGGCTCAAACTTTTTGAATCTTTTGTTTGCGTTAACCTCAACTAAATTGTAGAAATGATGTATTCTGATACATGTTTTTAGAGTTGGATCATACCATGAATATTTGAACAATACCTTTTTAAAGATAAAACAGGATACTCAACCTCTATGATTTCCTCAAGTCTACCATAATAATCAAATTGAGTATCATTGTTATTTGTGGATTCTTTTACGCAAACACCAAAATTAACATAAGTCTTTGTGAATCGCGTTGGGTCACGTGAAATCTGAATTCATTAACATAATAACCTGAGTAGATTGTTATGTTATGGAGAGGTCTTGATGGAAGATTTGTTAGCTTTTCATCTTGTACATTTGATATACTACGGTCGTTCGCCTACAACATTAGTTATGATAAACTACTCAAATGGGTACATCCATTTGTATTGCACAAGGCCACCTAGTTGTGCCTCATAAGGTAAATGAATAGGTAGATGTTCCATTGAATCAAAAAAACTAGGTGGGAATATGCGCTCAAGCTTACACAGTATCATTGGAATGCCTATCTAAAGCCGAAGCATATCAGATGTCATAATAACCCTTGAAGTCAAATCTCTGAAAAGCAGACTCAATTCTATAAGTGCTTAGCAAACATTGTTAGGAAGTAGGTCGTGGAAAACTATTGGAATTAGTCTTTGCATGAACAGGTGATAATCATGACTCTTCATTCCAAACGTTTTTAATCTATTCGTATCCACACAACGAGACATATTTGAGACATATCCATCAAAAAATTTGATTACTTTCAACCAAGTATATAATGCTTGCTTACCTTCTTTGTCCAATATATAACAAGTCTTCGGATATTTACCAGTTGTTTCATTCTGATGCAACTCAAGTCTACTTACTAATTCTTTATATGATTTTGATGTGTCTTTAGTTTTCCCATGAACATTCATCATAGTATTGAAGATGTTATCAAAAAAAAATTTCTTAACATGCATCACATCTAAATTATGTTGAATGAGTAAATACTTCAAATATGACAGCTCGCAAAATATGTTTCTTTTCCTTCAATCACACTTGTTCACTCTAACAATGTACTTATTGATGTCATTAGAACCAGTCTGATATACTGGTAGAAATCCATGGTTGTAAATTTCATCAAGAACTCCTTCACCTGACTTTTATACTAAGGAAAATTTCCTAGCAATTTCATTCCTTTTGAAAATTTTCTTATTTCGCCTAATGGGTGATCAACTCATAAAAATTTGCGATGATTATCAAACTAGGATATCTTCCCACTGCAAGGCAATGAAAATGTATCAGACTCACTCATGCAATGTGGACATGCTAACTTGTCAACTGTGCTCCATCCTGACAACATTGAGTATGCTGCAAAATCACTAATCGTCCATAACAAAGCAACATGCATTATAAAATTTATTTTACTTGCAATGTCATAAGTTTCCGACCCTACATTCCATAAATGATTCAGCTTGCAATCAAAGGTTGTAAAAAAAAAAAATCTATTTGCCCCTTTGGATTCTGAGGACCTATAATAACCACAGTAAGAAACATAAATTTTTCTTTCATGCACATCCATGGAGGTAAGTTATACGGTGTTAATATAACTGACCAAGATGAATATTGTTGTCCATAGCTTTTAAATGGCTTAAATCCAGCTGCGAAAAGTCCAAGTCTCACATTACGTGGTTCCATTGCAAAAGAGAAAAATATTGTATCAGGATATTTCCATGTAGGAGAGTCACAAGGATGACACATTATATCTCCTTCGTGTACATGCTCATGATGTCACCTCATGTGGCTTGTTGTTGCGGCAGATGCATACAAACGTTGAAACCTAACAATTAACGAGAAATAATATATAACTTTCCATGATAAATTCTTCTTCTTCACTAATATGCGATTACACTGCTTATAACGAAGGTGATTACACATTATGCATTCAATAAATTCACTGTCTTTATTCTAAAAATATATACATTTATTCATACAAAAATTAATTTTTTCCACAGGCAAACTTAAACCCTTAATCAATTTTTTTATACTATAGAAGTTTTTATTTATTATGTAATCAGTAGGGAGCAACCCTGACATTAATTGATAAATGTAATTGTAACATCATTTTGAGAAATAATGTTCTACCTTGATGTTCAATAGGCATGCAATAGCTAATAATTGAGAATTACCAAAAGGAATGTCTTCTCATACTTCTCTTTCACTAGCTTTTAACATGTCATATAGTTTCTGAACTTCAGGTGTTGATATTTTCTTTGTATTGTAGAAGCTATCAGTCATTATGTTATCAGTAGGGAGCAACTCTGATATTAATTGATAAATGTAATCGTAACATTATTTTGAGAAATAATGTTCTGTCTTGATGTTCAATAGTCTTGCAATAGTTGATAGTTGGGAATGACAAGAAGGAATATTTTCTCATACTTCTCTTTCACTAGCTTTTAACATGTCATATAATTTTTGAAATTCAGGGGTTGATATTTCATCTATCTTCGAATGATCAACAACATTCATCGCATCGTGAACTATTAATTGCATTGCATTATCATTAAATGAATATTCCTCTCGAGCAATAGGGTCAGATGACAGAATAACAGAAGGTCTAATTAGCTCAAACAAATAAGACTCTCTATGATAGTACCAATTGTAGTAATTTAGAATAAAATCATTTTACCTAGATGTACTTTTATAGTATCCTCATCGTGGAAAGTTGTATTTCTACATTTGTAATGGTTCTATGGAAAACATAACTTGTCACCATTCATACAATTTGGATGACACTTAACAAAGTTCACAAAATTTTCAACTCCATCAAAATATTTTTCAATGATAAATTCATTTTCTAACATTTTACATATAAGTTTTATTCATATACATTATAACCTATAGAGAAATAAATTTATAATATTATTAAACATGTAAAATTAAACATGC
>JBBUKS010000049.1:2542139-2558293 GCA_038050645.1 Hedychium gardnerianum
AAATCTAAGTATGGGGTGGTGGCGCAGTTGGCTAGCGCGTAGGTCTCATAGCATTGGTTGAGTAATCCTGAGGTCGAGAGTTCGAGCCTCTCTCACCCCATAGTTTTTTTAAACAAAAAATTTGATGAATTTGGAGCCCACTGCAAGTTTACAACCGTCTGATTTTAAAAAATGCATCCAACTAACTCCATCACTGTGACAAAAGGCGAAACGCTCGCTCCAGCGCCCCGCCAGTCCGTCCCATGACCAACACGAAGAACTAGTTCGTGTCCTTTTGAATCTTTACGTTTACAATCATTTTCAAAAAGCAAAATCATTGTTGGAATAATATCACCTTCTCTAATTATAATGGAAAATAATTTTTTTTATTAAAGTACCAAAGTATACTGAAAAGATATGCATTGTACTAATTGTTGATTAGATTTAGTGAAATCATTTAGCCAAACTTTTCATTCATTGATTGCAGTGCTCATACTAGAAATTATGTTTGATGCATGAATGCAACAAAGGCACATTTTTAAAACTAGGAGAGGAATAAAGTGGTTGCCTCTCATTGTTTTTTCTTTTCTTTTCTTTTCTTTCTTTTTAACCAAAAAAAAAAAAAAGACAGCCCATGTCTTGCAACAACCAAACACACGTCCAACATTTGTGACTCTATAAAAGTAGACTTCCTAATTATATATATTCACTCACATTTTTTTGGTGCTATAACTACAAGGACCTCACTCTAAGTTTGTAGGTTATGTCTATGTGATCTTACTCCGAATTGATATATCACCATTACAAAATCTTAGACTAAAATGGTCAACCTCTTGAGTTAAGTCGACACAACAACACTTTAGGGGTTCTACGAGCAAACGCTATTGGGTAGGCTAAGAATGAGATCAATTATTCGAGCTCTTTATTTAGAACTTAGTTCCTTGAGCTATTTACTCCAAGCTCAGTTCCATGAATGAACTCTCTACTTCGAACTTAGTTACTTGACGAGCTCAACTTCCTAAACTTTCTACTCTGAGCTCAATTCCCCGAACTTCAAGCTTAATTTTCTGAGCTTACTACCTCTCGCCATAATAGGCCTCATTCTCAAGACAATCACGATTGCTCATATGATTATTGATCGCAGATAAATGTGACATATGATTCATGCATAATCTCTCTATAGTCCCTATGTGATCTATTCACAATCATCATTTTTAAAATTAATGATTAATATAACTGTCAAAGAATTGCTATTAATGAAAACAACTATAAAATAGTTATCAAGCTAGACTAAATAGCTAAATGGTTCATAATTTCTTCAAAGTTGTAGTCATATTCTACATAGATTTTCCTCAACTTTTATATATAAATCCTCAACTATGTTGGTCTTTTAAAAGGAATAATCTCTCTAGCTACATATTCTATTATTTATTAAGACATTCGTATTGATATTAATATATGAATATTATAATATCTAAAATAATATTATAATTAATATGAATGAGTATTATAATATTCATATATTAATAATGTTTAATTATTTGAATACCCTTAATGAGTAGATTTTATTAAAAAAAATTAAAATATAAAAAAATAAATTTAGAATATAAAAAGTAAAGATAAATGAGTGGAGGATATAAATAATAAGTGTTAATGTTAAAATAAATATAAATATAAATATAATAAATATGTGATATATTTTTTTTAAAATAATATATATTAGCATTTAAATTAATACGAATATCTTTATTCTTTTAATGACTTAAAATTCATACGGCTCCTCAAAAATCACCACGTTAGTAAACTTTTATATCATCATCTTATCATATTAAATATAATAATATATCAATAATATATATATTTTTAATTTTATATTATCTCTTTCTCTCTAAAAGGATAAGAACGTAAATATACTAACTCGTAATTATCTAAAAAAACAAAAATCATATCGAATAACGTCGGATCTGGAATGATCGACCCGATCCCACGGAAGTTTCTCACCGGCCACCGAGATAAATCAGGAAGCGTTAATAGAGGTCCATCCAAATAATCAGTATTCTCGTTTCTCATTAGAAATTTTTTTTTCTATAATAGATCGTAGTTGAGATTCGAATCTTAAATTACTTCTTGAAGATCTAATCATACACCATTAATCGGGACTCGTAATTACCTCAAATTTATTGGCACGGGTGCCGATTTCTCCAGAATTGCTCCATCGTGAGGACACGTCGCGGATCCTGGTTGGCGGCAACCAGATCATGTCTCCTGTTCTTCCGACACGTCCCTGCGCTCCACACATCTAGACCGTCCGATCTCCGGGCGTGTCGCCTGCCGAGCCCGTCGGTGGGCGTACCTCCGCACGTGCGCGAGCCCATCCCAAGTCCTAGCCGCATCGCCAGCCACCGACCCGAATCCCGCCTTCGCGCCACCTTCCGAGGCACATAACGACCGTTCGATTCGCATCGAACGGCATTCACGGTGCCGGGGCCACAAGGGTTGGCTATCGTGCGCAAGATGGTGGCGCCGCCCCTCTCTATTTAACCGCCAATCGAGCGCGGGTCTCCGCCATCTTCAGTTCGAGCTCCATTAGCCGCTTTGCTACCAGATAAAGCCTATTCGATTTCGACTTTGGACTGTAGCGGACTGCTCGGCGGGGACTCTTATGGCATTCATCGACGCCGACAAGCTTAGCTACGAGATCTTCTCCTTCCTCGAGAGCAAGTTCCTCTTCACCTCCTCCACCGCTGCATCACCAGCTATCTCGGGTGGCGCTGGTGGCAGGATCCGCGTCCTTTCGATAGACGGCGGCGACCGCCCCTCCGACGTTCTCCTCGCGGCCGCCGCCCTCGATCGGCTCGAAGCCACCCTCCGCCGCCATACCGGGGAGCCCGACTCCCGAATCGCTGACCTCTTCGACGTCGCCGCCGGATCCGGCGCCGGAGGCATACTCGCCGCGATGCTCTTCACCAGGGGCCACGACGGTCGCCCTCTCTTCTCCGCCGCCGATGCGCTTCGCCTCCTCGTCGGCGAGAGCCGCCGCCGCCGCGGTCGCGGCTTCGCCTGCTCCCGCGGCGGAGGTCTCTTCCGCGGGGTGTTCCGCCGGCCGGGCGGGTTCTTCCGCCGGCTGTTCGGGGACGCCACTCTGAGGGACGCCGTGAAGCCGATCCTGATCCCGTGCTACGATCTCGCGACCGCGGCGCCGTTCCTCTTCTCGCGGGCCGACGCGGTGGAGTCGGACGGGTACGACTTCCGGACGTGGGAGGTGTGCGCCGCCACGTGCGCCGACACCGCAGCGGTGGAGATGCGGTCTGTGGATGGACGGACGCGGGTCGCCGCGGTGGGAGGCGGCGTTGCGATGGCGAACCCCACGGCCGCCGCCATCACGCACGTTCTGCACAACAAGCAGGAGTTTCCCTTCGCCGCCGGACTGGAGGACCTCCTCGTGGTTTCTCTCGGCGCCGCCCCAACCGGAGCGGCGGGACTCCTCAGGATCGCCAGCGAGGGCGTCGCCGATATGGTACGGAGTCTTCCTCGATCGTACTAGCTCATTTCCTCCCTTTTCCATCGCGAACTCATCTCAGCCGTTCAATTATTGAAGGAAAAAATAATAATTATTATTTTTTTATCTCAGTTAATTAAAATACCTTATACATTGTTATTTTTTTATATACGTGATTTTTTTTTTCTTATCATGAAAAATAATTTTTTAAGCCATTTGAACAGGTGGATCAAGCTGTGGCCATGGCATTCGGACACTGCAATGCAACCAATTATACTCGCATCCAGGTAAATCTTGCACTTTCAATTTACTAATTAATCCAAAATTCATTAATGATGGAGTCATAATTGTCTAACATATCCATCGAAACAACGATTAAATTAAATTAAATTAAATTTCTTTTAGGCCCATAATTTAATGTCTGGAAATTGCACGCCGCATTCGCTCAACTCCAAGAATTTGATGCGAACGACGGAAGACATTTTCTCACAGAGACATGTAGAATCCTTTCTCTTCAGAGGAAAAAGGCTCTCCGAGCAGAGCAATGCCCATAAGCTCGACCACTTCGCCAGTGAATTGATCAAGGAAGAAGAAAGGAGGAAGAAGAATCTAATTCCGATTGTCGTAATCAAGCAAGCGATGACACCACGAACATCATCCGCGACCGCCGTCACGACCACTGCCACTACAATGTCACCGGTTCACTGAAAGAGTGTAGCAAAGAGGGGAGATTTTGTATATGTAATGTGCCTATCAAGGACCGATCTTGATGGATTAGTTCCATGTTATTTGCTATGGAACTTTTTTTTTTTTTTTTGAGTGTATTTGAGTTGATTGGGAGAGAATTGACATGAGTGATCAAGTTTGGTGACATTGGCCATTAGGACTGGGATTGGTCTTGTCACGTGCAGTCTGAATTATTGGTCATCGTCTAATGTTACTCTAATGAGCAATATTTCGCTTCACTGACTGTGTCAAATTTTCTTCGGCATTTTACTCTTGCATGTTTAGAGATTTCTCATAAATCATATACAATAAGGCATTTTACTCTTGAAACACAGTATCAAGTTCACCACATCACTCTGAAGAGACACCAGTGAAGAAAGCATTCAACACTCAGAAGGTAGAAACCTCTTCCAAAATCAACTCTGATCATCTTAGATTCCACAGCTCATATCCTAATCCAACATGTAGGTCACCACGTAAGCTATAATGCACAGTCCTACAACCAGAATCTAATCTCCACAGCTTTTTTATATATAAATAAATATATACAAAAAACACAGCTCATTCATTTTGGCATCACAGAAATTATAAAAAGAAGTCTTCAATATTTTTGAGAGTACGGACAGACTGTAGTAGATTCAGATCTCGTGTATAGTTTTGGAAGAACAAGTTTTCTAATACGAAGCACATCTCTCGTGTGCTACTTAGTTATCTTATTTCTAATTTAAAGATGCTCTTTTATTTTTACTTGGTCTAGAAATCTTATACAATAAGGATGCATTGCTGCTTATCACATGGATTAGTGTGGCTCAGCCCTGGTAAACAGTAATTAATTAACTTAATCACTCACCTGCTGCCACTGGAATCTTGGCTCAATTATTTAAATCACGTCAACTCAAAGTGGTCGATCATAATTAACTAGGCACGTTTGCATAAGTTTAGCCTGAACTATTTATATAAAAAGATTCTGCAGGTTGCTGAAGAAGAAGTTTCTTGGTAACTGCAGTTATTATTATTATTATTTAAAAAAAAAAAATTTGAGTCAATTTGGTATCAAAAGATTCCATATTATCAAAGGACGGGCTCGGAGTATTATGGGCCGGCCTGTACATTGTATTGGGCTAGAAATTTTACTGACCGACAAGTTAGAGGGTTACAATTGAAATAAATAAAAATGCAAGGGGGTGAACTAGAAATTCTCCATTCTTAATTGTAACCCTCGTCCTCCCTCAACGCGGACAGAACCTGAAGAAGAAAAAAGGGAGAAATCTGCGTCGGTTTCGTTCCCGTCAACGAAACCCTCTCCTTTTCTCCCGTTAAAGGAGGCGAGGATATAGCTGTTTCGTTGATTTCTTCCTCCGCCATTGAAGCAAAGGTTCTTTGATGATTCCTATCCTTCATCGATGTATTTCTTGTTTTGTATTTTTTTTTTAATGAGAAATAGAGCGGTCTTTTCCGTGTTCATTGATATTGTTACTTGTTTGGGCACGATCCTGCCCGATTTGCTGCCGGTCTGCGACTCAGGCAGCCTTGCTGTTCGATTAGCTTCTTTTATCCTTAATCAAATCTGTATACCAATATATTTAGGGTTTTGTTGTCAGATGATAGTTTTTATTTTTTTGCTATGCGTAAATCCTTTTTCCCCCCCATAATTGGGGAACTACACCTACGGATAAAACCCCAAAATTTTCTGAACTTTTGTTGTTGTAGTTTTTTCATTGTACGTGTATGATGTAATTGGTGTGCTTTGTTTTGACGTATTTTTAAGATTTATCGATTGTCAACTGCATCTTTTAGATTGATTGATTTCGTATTATGCATTTTGAGAATCTCAGGATCAGCATACATTGTCATAAAAAACACCATACAGCTATGCAGAGCCAAGTTGTTTGTAACGGATGCAGGACCGTCCTTCTTTACCCAAGGGGAGCCACGGAGGTGCGTTGTGCCATATGCAGCACAATCACCCCAGCTGCTCCAGGTACCTCGTTTACATATTTTGATATAAGTTGGTATCATATCACAGAAAGCTGGTTGTGAAAAAAAAAGGCTATGCTTCCAACAGTTTCAGGCACCATTATGGTGAACATTTAGTTGATTTTCTTTTCAGTCGTGTTTCAGTAGTAAAGTTAGTTTTTGACAAAAAATGAATTGGCTTATGAAATATGCAGTTGCAGAACTAAGAAATAGTACTTACATATGTATATGGTTGATGCATTGATATAGCCTCTTAATTTTCTTTGTGAATGTTGAATGTTCTATGGATAATCTATGCTCTTAGTAAACCAGTCAGTTTAATTTAACTTCTTTAGTCCACATATATAGGTATTGAAGGAAATTCAACTCTTTTTGGTATATCAATGGCATTATTGATGTTGATTAGATGTAGTGAATCTTGGAGTTTCAAATCATTTCGGCTATCGCATAATGTAGCTGCATAAGATGCTTTAAATCCCATAAGGGTGAGAACCTGAGTTCATTTGCCTAATCATTTTAAAGAAGGAGCATCTGCTTTTGTAGCTAGCCAGGCAATAGTAAGCTTCTTCTTGCCTAGTAAGCATTATACATCTTACTTGAGAATTGACATGATGAAGTATTTCCTAGTTATCAAGAACTTTTGTGTGCATGGGATTTGATGCAGTGGTCAGTATAACGGCCTATGCAATGTCTAACAAACAACTATTGCTTATCTTTTTGTCTAACTAGGCTTCCTTAGATACTTGGTATTGCACAATATGTTAAATAGAGTAGTGCCATTCTTCTTAAGTAGATACATTTTTCTCGTTTTAGTCATAAAGACAATTCTAAAATTAACTTAACAGGAATGGGTATGGCTCAACTTGTATGTGTTGGCTGTCGAACAATGTTGATGTATACTCGTGGTGCAACAAGTGTAAGATGTTCCTGCTGCAACACAATCAATACCTCTACGTCAGGTATCTATTACTTTCTTCATAGTTTATTTTGCCTTCTTCCTTGTGAGTTTACTTATTCGACTACTTGGTTACAAGCCTACAATGTTATGCAATTTGAGCTTCACTTTCTAGTGATTTGCAGCAACAATTTAAGAATATGCACTATCTTCTTAGTTATGGATTGAGATAATAACATCTTTTGTGAGGAGCTACCTTTTTTGTGAGGCTTTAATAGTTCTCCACTAATGCAATGAAATTTTGTCAAATTTGCCAAAATAATTACACGCCTGAATTCATGTCTTCATTGATTTAGAGTCATCAGCAGGTCTTCTGATCCCTTGCTACTTGATGTGACAAATAAAGGGAATAAGGAAAAGAAGAGAGGTACTAAGTTGTTTAATTGAAAGGATGGAAAAATGGATGTAAATCAAATTCCCTAAAATGACCTTGTCTTCCACTTTTGATCCAACCTGTATTGCCTGTTCCCACTGATCTCTACAGTCCTTCCCAACCGTGCGCACTTCTCTACTCTATGTCGGGCGTTCTGCCACATGCAAGCTTCGCTGATTTGAGTGATGGCTTATGCAAACTTTGCTAGGATGTGTTTCTGTCTGCAAGTTCCATAGCTTCATTGGTGCCAGTTCTACTACACCACATGAGCTTCGCCTATGTGATCTCTGTTTGGTGTAGGTGTTGATGTTAGTGTTAGTGAGAATTCTTAGGGGCAAGTGCTAATGTGATCAAAGAGTTGTTTTTGGTGCAAGTTGGTCAGAAGTATTTGTGAGGAGAACAATCAAAATTTTACTTTTTCTACCCCTCTTTTTTCTGTGATCTGGGACACTGTGACCCTCTTTGACGAACAATTGTTTAGACATTTGTCAGATATAAACTGACTAGGGGCTTTTGTGTCAATAACTAGAAAAGCTCAACGACTAGTGGCAGTGTGTTTTTACTTTTTTAGTATAAACTAGTGAGATGACATGATATCGCTTCTCTCTTCTCCTAAATAAATGTTGCTTCATGTGTTAACGTTTTACTACTGTGTAATCTTAATTAATGTATTCATTCATGGCAAATTTAAACTTAGAAGATAAAATCTAGGAAAGATCAAATACTACTATCAGCTTCATGGCTTTCCAATGGACAAAATTTTACCCGGGGCATTAAATTATTTGGGTTTGGCTCTAATGCCATTGATTTCTGGAGTAGAAATATGCTCTCTAAAGTCCATACTATATAAATGAGAAGAGAAATGATCAGATGAATCTTTTTATTATGATTTTGTTTTGTGTTTCCTTCAATTAACAGTCAAATTACCTTTATCGATGACACTTTAGACCGACAGCTTTTAAGAATCAGCACTGACTTGAAATTTACACACTATTGATTTGGAGAATCAACTGTGACTGAGTGAAACCAAATATGAGTTGATGCCATGCTGACTCGACGATTCTTCAATCTCCACTACATACGTTAATAAGTATGGTTGCTAACAATGATTCTAGTATGTGGACGATGTTGTGTTTGAAATTTTGATGTCTTTTTGTCCTTGCTCAGATCTTCATTAGCATTACCTTGCACATATTTGATTATTGATCTTGAATCTGCTTTGCCATACCCTGTGGAATGCAGCAAATCAATTTTCTCATGTGAACTGCAGCCAATGCCGTAGAATGCTGATGTACCCATACGGAGCATCATCTGTCAAATGTGCAATTTGCCATTACATTACTAATGTTGAGGTATAATTTGAGTAGGACTTTTTTTCCATTCATCTAATTTGATTGCCTTCTCTTACAAACACTTTGTTTTTTCTTAAAGATGCCAAATATGAGAGTTCCAGCCCCTGCAGCATCGAGGCCAAATGATACTGCACCCATCCAGCCATCAACATCAGTTGAATATTCAACTCTCCAAGTCTCTTAGTTTCACCAATTCATGGAATTTTTATATTTTTATCCATTTTATTTTGTTTTCCTGTAGCATTCCTCTCGTGTTCCAAACACGACAGTGGTGGTTGAAAATCCAATGTCAGTGAATGAAAGCGGAAAACTGGTAAAGCATTGGTCTTTGTTCTCTATGAAGTTTAAATGTGATTAAAATTCTTAAATTTAATACAATGCAGGTGAGCAATGTTGTTGTGGGAGTTACTACAGGGAAGAAATAAGATCGGGCTTGTTGCGCAGAACAATTATATGTCTATGTTCGTGTTGTATAAAAGAATGGACTTTCTACGTAGAAGAGCCCATGTTTTTCATAGATTGTGATGATGCACAGGACCTGCATTCTTTTATGGTTTGTAAAAGTTTACTGCATCAGATTGAACGCAGTCTATCCATTATATATATAGTGTTCGATCTCTACGAGAAAGTGTTGCTGTATTGTGTATGTTGTACCTGTTACACCATGATGTACAATGCTTCATAAACTTCATGCGTGTGGTTTGATAGTATACCGTTCTTGAGCACATCAATCTCATCCACCCATTTTGGCGAAAGTTGATTCGTTCCCAAGTATCTTTTCATGCCCACCCCAAGACATTTGAAGGGGATAAATTATATTGATCTTGCGGCATCTCTTTAGGCGGGAAAGAGCGGCGTAGATTTTATTTTTCATGAAATTATTCTTTTGGAAATTTGATTTTTATTCTTTCGGCTTTCTTTTCCCATCTGAGCGAGAAAAAAAGTCTTTTGTCTTACCATGTATTCAATAGAGATTCATACATTGTCCCAAGCAAGCATCTAAGATCTAGTAGAATGATAAATTTATGAATACGGCTGTTTAGATAAATTTTCACGAATGCTAAAAATAGAGTCCAAAGAAGGAGATGAAGAAAGATGCCGAATATTTCAGAGGCATTCGTGGACTATATGATCCAATATGGTTCTAAAAATAATAGCAAGCTGTGAGTTTAGGAGAGCTCGATAGATCGAAACGAAGCTGATTTGAGATCCTTGTAAGGCCCTGGCGCCAGCCCTTCCGCCATCGACCCCTCCACTCTCGCCGTCACTACCCACCGCCGCCTCCGTACACCGTATGCAACAACCGCCGCTGCCGTCGTTCCGACCAACACCAAACTGCCTACCGCCAGCAACGCCGCCTTTACCCTCCTATTGCCGCCGCCGCCGCCGCTCGACCTGACCTTGAAGTACCCCTCCTTCATCTCGTCAGCCGCCACTAGGCTCTGTATCGGGTAGTCCAAACGGTAGCAGTAACCTGAAGCGTTGTTG
Organism: Hedychium gardnerianum; assembly: GCA_038050645.1. Lineage (NCBI taxonomy): Eukaryota > Viridiplantae > Streptophyta > Magnoliopsida > Zingiberales > Zingiberaceae > Hedychium > Hedychium gardnerianum. The sequence goes on from JBBUKS010000049.1 coordinate 2,552,489, forward strand.
TAGATCGCGCCCCAGCAACTGCAGTTCCTCTCGCAGGAACCCTCGCACTCCTCCAAAGATCCCACCTTTTCGTGCGCCGCCAGTTCTTTGTTCGCCAAGTCGACTCCTTTCCTCCTCAAGATCCCGAACTCGTTCACTCCGGCCGCGCATAAGTCGCCGGAGGCCGCCGAGAGGCACCTATCCGCCTTCCTGGCGCCGTCGAGGCAGCCGCATCCGCCTGAATAGTCGCAGAGCCCGTAGGCGCCGCAGGATGTGGGGATATCGCAGCGGTCGGCAATGGCCTCGAGGTCCTTGGCCCAGATCGTGCCGTTCCAGTAGTAAGCTCGGAGGTTGCCGTCGGATTCTAGGGTTAAGCGGCGGAAACCGCGGATTCCTAGATTGAAGCTGTTGAAGGGGAGCACGTCGACGGGGGCGGACTCGTTTTGGTACATCCCTAGAAACCCCTCTCCCACCTGCGCGTAAATCGGTCCTCCGCCGGCGACGATCTCGGCCTTGGCTTGCATGGCCGCGTGCCTCCAGTACATCACCGGCGGCGTGCCTCCGGGGAGTTCCATGTAAAGGGCGAGGTAACTCTCCTCCACCCTCATCGAAAAGCGCTGGTCTGTAGACTTAACATCGGCAGCTGAGGTAAAGTTCTGACCTTGAACCAGCGTATCCGCCGGAAAATCGAAGCTTTCCCAGAGCACCACCACAGGGGTCCCCACCGCCAGCTTCTGGACCTGAAGGTTGGACGAGTTAAGGAGCACGAGGCGATCGCCAGCGTCGACCACAGGAGTCGACCAGAGAATCCCCGTTTCTGCATCCGACAGCACAAGGCTGCCGTTGAAGGATAAGGAAACAGGTGCCTCCCAGAGGAGGGGACGCGCGAGGGCGGCGCGCCAGAGAGCAGTGGAGGAGGCGAGGTGGAGTACAGCAAGGTCGAGCTGGTCGGAGTCGGAGGCGGCGGCGCGGAGGAAGCCGAGGGAGAAGACGCCAGTGGGGTCGGCGAGCATGGGCTGGAATTGGGAGTAGGAGGTGTCGTGGGCGGCCGAGAAGCCTCTGCGGATCTCATGGCCGACGGAGGAAGCTGCCACCGTGGTAACCAAGTGAACAAGAAGAAAGATTGCAGTTAGAAAAGGAAGCACCTTTGCGGCGGCCGCCATGGCCAAAACCACCTTCTCTCTTACTTCTCACGCGCAGAGATTTCCAATTCCAGAGCAACTCGTTTCATCCATTATCTATCAGCAACAACGGATTAATTATTGGACAATGGACATGATCGAGAGATGATACTTCTAATATTCGAATCAAAAGAAAAGATAATGCTTAATCCAAAAGGTTAGCGCTAGTGGAGAAAAAGACAAGGACTTGTTTTTTTTTTTGTTGGTTTCTGTTCTTTATGAGCGCAATGTCAATAGATTTGACGTCATGCATGATCTCGAAATTGACCAATTGAGTGGTTAAATATTTTCTTTTAATAGAAAATAAGATCGGATCGGCTTTGAACTCATTAATATTTGCAGTTGTAAGGGAATTGATGTTTGACTTAGGAAATGAGAGGAAAGCATGTTTGGAATCGCTTCGCTCTGTCCACCCCACCAAAGTCTGAAGGGAAGACAAACATATTTATAACAATTTTTAAGATGCGATTTAAGAGTTAAAACCGTTAGAACGGTTACTTAAGTTCTATTTGATTTCACTTTTTTTCAAGCTTTAAGGGTTGTTTAAACTTGATTCATTTATATTTTATAACCTCTTAATTCGAGCTTGCTTCATTGATTAGTGACGTGATATTATAAATATATTTATCTATTTATTTTGATTTTTTTTTATTTAGTTACAAGTTTAATAAAAAAATTATTGATAAATAAAATTGGATAAAAGTTAAAATAGCGTCTTTGTTTTTTCAAATCTTGAAAACGATGTCTTATATTAATTTTTTTTTAAAAGCACATCTTATCTCATGTTATTATCTTTTACTATACAATAATAATTTATTCTCATTATTATTTCTTTCTTATTTTTTTTATGTGTAAATTAAACACATGGGTAGCTACTAAACAATTATAGCAATATGGTTTGGTAGCTATTAAAATTGAATTGTCATATAGTAATTATAATTTGGTAATTGTCACAAAATTAAAAAAATAAGACAAATTGTCCGGAGTATTTGAAAATGATTTAAATAATATTTTTTAAGTTCGAAATTGGATCATTACGGGTTTCACTCCATAATTAATTATAAATCTTTGAACGAGTTTTGATTTGATATATTATGCGTATTCTGATTTAACCTAAATAAAAAATTATGATTTTTTAAAATTTATAATTTAACATTCTCATGATTCTACTCAAATTAGAGGAGGGTTTAGAAGTCAAAAATGAGCCGGAAGGCGAGAGTGACTGAGTTTTTGGAAGTCGGGAGTGAATGCGAATGATTCTATGAAAGTCGGGAGTGAGAGTGGTTGAGTCTTTGGAAGTTGGAAGTGGCCGAGTCTTGATCTCGACTCTAAATGGGTTTTGGATTGGACCCAACTCGAATGCATCCCGATTCATCTGGACTGATCTCTGTTTGACCCAACTCGGGTCTTCCCTCTTGACTTGTGATGAGTGCCAGTCGTGCAACGTGTATACCGGCTATCCACTCATATCAATCTCTATTTCTCTCTTTCGAAGTCTTACTTAAACACGAGAGATGCGACGCTAGGACAAGGCCGGCACAAATTATTCTTCGGACTCTGATGCAGCGAGGAGCGCTCGACCATGAACATCCAAATTTCCCTTAAATCAAACACTGCACCTGAAAAGATGAGTTCCTAACTCAATTCCAGGACAGAAATTAGTCTTAATCACTGAATCTATTTTCTGGAAGAAAAAAAACATCCTAAACATTAAAATTATCCTCGTTCCAGTTTGTCCGAAAGCATCGATCACTACCTCCACCTCCACTTTCCATTTCCCACACGAGAAAAAGACTACAAACACTTGCTTTAATCTGCTTCCCCAACTCAACGGTCATCAACAGCACCTTCACGGACCTAGAACAGCATCTTCAATTAGATGCACCTTGATCTTAACGTGATCCTCAATGCTTTTAAAACTGAGCTGAAGCGAGCAACTGAAGGTCGAGAAGAAGGAGGAGGAGGAGGAGGAGGGCATGGAGGCTGAACCCGGGCTTTCCCTCGGCGGCGCCGGCGAGCAGCAAAAGCAGATGACCATCTTCTACAAGGACAGGGTTTGCGTGTGCTATGCCACTGAGAGCCAGGTCCAGCTCTGTTCCACTAGCACACAGTGCCACAGGAACATTTGATTCAACATCTTTTGCTGAAATGATCAGGCCAAGGCGATCATATCGATGGCGAAAAGCGAGACGACGGAGGAAGAACTGAAGAGCGCGATAATGAAGCAGCCGCAAGCGATGGTCAACGCAGGGCAGTCCATGAAGAGATCTCTGCAGAGGTTTCTGCAGAAGAGGAGGGCCAGGCTCCGTGATGCCTCAGCGTGTCCGTACGCCGCCGCCGCCGCCGCCAACCTCGAGCAGATGCAGAATATATAATATTTTGGATTAATAACGTTCTTCTCATCTCGCAGAACTAGCTAAGAACCTCGAAAAGATGAATTTTTGTTTTATGGTGATGTTGGGGTTGTTTGTGCCTGATGAAAGGAGGTAGGAGTGTTATTATTATTTATTTTGATTTGATTGATATTTTATATTATTAGTTTTTTAATTTCATTTGGTAAAATCTAATTTCAAATGGAAGTTTATAATTTGATTTTTAATTATGATATATAATATATTATAGTATTTTTTTTAATGGTATAATAAATTTGAGATGTTAAATTATTAGATCGTATCTTGTGAATATTTTTAAATTTATTTTGATGGTAGATAATTTTTTTTATACATTATTAAATATTTTTCTTAGCGAGAAGATAAATATAAAATATTTACATTTAAATTTATTTTAATGAATAATAAAAATTAAATTGATTATTTTTAAAATTAATCATACCAAATTCTGAATATTTACTAAGTTAAAAAATTTCAAATGAAATAATTTGTTATTAGGACAGACGGCCCAAATGTTCCGGCCCATGTTTAAAAATTGAGGTTCGTTGTAAAATGGGTACAGAGATAATAAAACAATAGGATAGAGAGAGAGTTAAAGAGATGGCCTTACTTCTACACGCTTCCACTGCCGATCTCCTCCGTTGGCTCTCCCACTTCGTCGCCCATCTTCAGCGTTCATCTTCGCTATGGCCTCCCAACTCCTATCGCCTTCGGCCGCCGGTCAAGGGACGGCCTCAGTCGGGAAGAGGGTGGTCGTGTGCGGGGGCGGCGTCATCGGCGCCTGCACCGCGTACTTCCTCGCTACCAAGGGAGCCGCTCAGGTCACAGTCGTCGAGAAGTCCTCTGTCGCGTGCGCCGCCTCCGGCAAGGCCGGGGGCTTCCTCGCCCTCGATTGGTGCGACGGTAGCCCCCTCGGCGCCCTCGCCCGCGCCAGCTTCCACCTTCACCGCTCCCTCTCCGCCGCCCTCGATGGCCCCGCAAACTATGGCTATCGCCCTCTCGACACTCTTTCCCTCACCCTCCTCTCTTCTGCTTCCTCCGCGTCGGACGCCGCTCCGTCGCCTTCCCTCCCGCGTTGGGTCGATGGCCCCCGGGCCCGGCCGCCGCGCACGATCGGGACCACGGAGACCACTGCCCAGGTGCATCCGCAGCTATTCACCAGGACTCTCATGTCTGTCGCGGCTTCGAAACATGGGGTGGAGGTTGTGATCGGCGAGGCGGAGCGGGTGGAGGTGGAGGACGGAAGAGTGGTTGGGGTAAAGCTCAAGGGAGGCGACGGCCGTGTCATTCCGACCGACACGGTGGTTTTAGCCCTAGGTCCTTGGTCTAACCGATCCCCAATTGTTTCGTCTCTTTTCAACGTCTCTGGTCTCAAGGCACACAGCATCGTCCTCCGGCCGAAGGCGCCCGACGCCATCACCCCTCACGCCCTCTTCCTCAGCTACCAGCCGGCCCCCGGAGCCAAGACATTGGATCCCGAGGTCTACCCTAGACCCACTGGTAAGTAGAACAAGCATGAGCATTAAGTTTCCTCCTTTGCACCTGAGCAACAAGAATCCTGATTAATGCTGCAGGGGAAGTGTACATTTGTGGGATGTCGAAGGAAGCTGAAGTGCCCGAAGACCCCGAAGAGATCCACGGAGAGATTGAATCGATCTCAATGCTGCATGAGATCGCCGGCACAGTGTCGAGTCACCTGAGAGATGGGGAGGCGGAGGTGGTGGCTGAGCAAGCTTGCTTCTTGCCTTGTACAGATGATGGATTGCCTGTAATTGGGGAAATTCCAGGGATCAAAGGTTGCTACGTCGCGACCGGGCATAGCTGCTGGGGAATTCTGAATGGTCCTGCCACTGGAGCTTCACTCGCAGAGCTCATCTTAGATGGCAATTCCACCATTGCCGATCTCAAACCTTTCAGTCCCTCCAGGTTTCTCCACAAGCGCACCAGGCAAGGAGTCTAATTCCTTGTGATAAAGCAACTGTCTTCTCATTTGAATTATGTAATGACTGTGGATTTTGAGTTCAGAGTTCTCAAGGACTATGCTTTTGCACTGAATTTGCTTCAGTGATAATTGGCACCTATTAATTTAGTTTGAATATCCAGTCATCGGGTAAATAACAATATTAACCTAGAAATTTTTAAAAAGGATGGATAGGGTGGTAAACAAATCAAGTCGAGTTAAATTTTGGGGTATTCAAGCTTGTTTGATAAGATAATCGAGCCAAGTCGAGTCGAGCCTAAAATGAATTAAGCTT
>JBBUKS010000049.1:2570404-2590476 GCA_038050645.1 Hedychium gardnerianum
TCATATTTTCTGATCTTCGAGAACCCTCTGGGAGGTTCAGGCCTGTTGGTATTGTCTGCATTGTTGAGGGCAGAAAAAAGTGACATACACATTCCAGGAGTGCAAAAGCCACACTGGGATGCATGGAATCCTGCGAACCTCTGATGAATCGAATGGAAACCATCCTTGCTATTTCCAAGCCCCTCAGTGGTGGTAATAGAGCATAAATTTATGCTGCAAAGTAAGGTAAGGCATGAACTAACACTGGATCCATTCACTTGGCCACTAACTGGATCATATTTAGAAAGAAAAACAACACAAGCACCACATCCGCCTGATCCATGAAGATAAAATTTATATTAAACAAGGGATTTGTTAAACCTGAGTTCCATAGAGAAATATAAAGATATTATTTGACAAGCATGTAATCAATTGATCACAATAAACATATCACACATAAAAGCAAACATAGACTAGGGCTTGATGCAATTTCTCATTTGCATGTCTGGAAGAACGCTAATAATGGCACTTGTGCAGATTTTCATTATATATTGCTGTTCTATTATTTCACATAAGTATATTAATAACAACATATGATCTTTAAAACTTAGATACTTTTTTACAAATAATTCAATAATTATTCAAATCAAAATATTAGATGAGAATCCCAAACATAATGCATTGTGTAACTATCCTGATAACTAAACAAAAGTTTCATCACACCTAACTCCACAACAGAGACACAACATCATGTTTGCAAAATTCACCTAAAATTTTCTCATAAACGAAGCATAGTAGTTGAAACAAAAGCTTTTTAGGATGAATAGATATACACCACCTGTGGGATGAAGGCGAATTAGAGCTCAAGATCCTTACAACAGCTTTGCAATACTAAGTTATACTCAGGCCCCCACATAGCTAGCGAGAGGCGGCGGGTGTTCATATAAGAAATATTTAATTCAGAACTAACCATTCACACCAAAACAAAAGAAATGATTGTATATCAAAATTAATACTTGAAACATTCAAACGATGGGAAGTAGAAATTAGGACTCGAAAAAATTGCACCTTTTCCAAATAGAAAGAAAAGAAACGTTGATGAACAAAACAAAGAAAAATATGATGAGATGAATTCTGAAGCCCATTTTTTCTTATTTTAGCGAACGAATCTCTTCTTTTTTTACCATAAAACAAAAGGAAAGAAGTGATAAGGGGAACTCCAATGGAAGGTTTTTGGAGAGGTTTGTAAAACAAAAAAGCTTAAACTATTATGAGCGTGAGATTTTTATTTTAAGAGTAGTAGTGAAATTTCAAAGCTGCTCTTTTCTCTCAAAATTGAGAATGTGGGTGTGGCTATAGATATATTAAATGAAAAATAGTAAACAAAGATGTGTGATTTGATAGTGTAGTGTCCACAAAAAAGTTGTTGGAAGATTTTTTGATAGTAGAGAGAGTAGTAGGTTTTTATATTTTTAATGTGGCATTGATGTGACATTTGGGAACCACAAAAAAACTCATTTAGAGCTCTAAGGGCATCTCCAATGCAAACTTTTTGAAAAGCTTTTTTCTTTTCGAAAACCGTGTAAAAACCTGTCACCATTGTAAGGGCGGGTTTTTTGTTTGAAACTTTTGATTTTTCATAGACAGTGGGTACCGCTGTTATTAATTAACCGTTTGCATTGGAACCGAGGTTTTTCCAACCATTTTTTTGGGGGGCACACAGCTAGTTTTGGCTACCTATATATATATATCATCTTTTAATTTTTTTTCATTCATCCTACCCCAATCAAGTCATTCAATTCCTATTATTATCTTTGTTTTTTCTAGTCCACTTCATCCATTATTCTTAATGGATCCAAATTATAGTGGATCTTTTAGAAAAAAATTCAATTCTGAAAATGCTGAAGAAAATGCAACTTCGCAAAGTTCACGCAATCATCCTAATGTTCAATATTCTCAATTTTCCACTTCCACGCACTACCCTCAAAATTTTCCAAATGTTTCATACATTCCACAATTTCCTCCAAATTTTCAAAATTCTCAAAACTTTCCGGCTCCTCCGAGTAATGCCCCTCAACCTCCATTTTATATGTACCCTCCCGAATATTGGCGGTCCATGGCAAGCCAATTTGTAATGTCACCCCCTCCTTATGGAATTTCTTCTCCACAACCATCATTCATGCTCTCAACGAATCAAGGAGGGCTAGCATAGACGTATCGGGGATCGACAAAGAATCGCTAACACCATCTGAGGTTCCAGAGTTGGGCAATGAAGCGAGTTTGGATGTGCGAGACACCAAACAAGCAAAGTGGTCAATGGACGAAGAGATAACCTTGCAAAGGCATGGATCAATATTAGCACCGATCCGATCATTGGTAATGATCAAAAGGAACAAACTTTCTGGAAATGAATCGCGGATTACTACAAGTATCGGCCTGATGGATTTGTGGAGCGATCTTGCGTGAAATTAAAATCACATTTCTATAGGCTTCATCCGATGGTGAATGAATTTATAGCCATATATAGCAACTTTTATACATATCGTGAAAGTGGGTGGAGCGATGAGGATGTGCTCATGAGAGCACATAAAATGTGGTAGGAAAATCATGGCAATAAGTTCATCAACTATGAACATGTTTGGCGAGTTCTCAGAGATTGTGAGAAATATGCTCCACAGAAAATTGGTCATCATTCTAACAAACAATACAAGACCTCAGAATCAAGGAGGCACACATCCTCATCCAATCTGGATGCTCCTATCGACGTGGATGATTGTGAAGTTCATACTCGTCCAATGGGGCAAAAGGGAGTGAAAAGGAAGGATAAATCCAAAACTAGAGACATTGGTGACATGAAATTTGATAATAAGTAGCAAAAAATGGAATACAAAGAGAGTGAATTGAGATGCAAAAGCACGAGATGGCAATGAAGGAGTATAAAATCTTTATGAAGATCAGCTTAATTTACATTCTAAATTTTATGAAAGTATTAAAAATAGATATGGTATATAGTGGATGTTTTTAGATGATCTTTATAAAATTTGTTATTTTTTTATTACATTTATGTAATTCATTTTTATCTATATTAATGGTATGTAGTAATAATTCATTATTTAATGTTGTACTTCTTCTTTTTAAATTTATAAATTTTCAATAAGATTTTATTATTTTCAATAAAAAATTATAAATTCATTATATACAACAACAACCAAATTTTATCCCACCAGGCGGGGTCGACAAATTCATTATATATAAAATATAAATAATATATATTAAATATACATCATGCTAAATTATATATATATATATATATAAATAAAAATATGTGATATAAGAGTGAGACCCATTAACAAATAATTGAGGATTTTTTTAAAGATATATGAATTGTTGAGTGCAAGGCCTATAAAAAAGTTGTAAGGAGGTTTTTCCTATAGTGGAGAGAAGAGTGAGATTTTTACTTTTGATGTGGCACGTAGAAAATATATTAAAAAAAAATCACTTTTGAGGTTCTTGGGCATCTCCAATGCATTGGAGGTTTTTTTTGGCTTTTTTGTGGACCCTACAAGAAAAAAAAAAGAGATTAAGAAGTTGGGTTCGAAATTTCAACCCAACTTCTTAATTTTTGGTGACACATAGGGAAAAAAAGAATTAAGGGAGTTCACAAAAATCTCCCGTTGGAGTTGTCCTAAGAGCATTCAAGAGCTTCTTATACTAGTCCCCACGGGACGAACAGATGGCTATTGCATGGAACTTTGCCATCAAGAGGTCTAGAGGTCAATCCTTGGCAGCGTAATGCTTGTCAGGTTTCTGTCCTCCTCCATGCAATGGTCACTGTTCAAAGGCTAGTAGTCATCCGTGATTTACCTCCCTTCCAGATAATGGAAGGTCATCCTGAAGGGACCGCCGAGATGACGATTTCACCTTTGCCACCAAGAGCTTCTTATGCTAATCGTGTCAAAGGAAAAGGAAAAGGAAAAGTTAGGATTACTCCTTTTTATTTTTATTTTTTAAAAATTAAAATTATTTATGTAGCATTATGGGTCCCACAAAAAATATATATGTATTCGTTAATGTTGACTTCTTTAGACAGTTAGTCGGATAATAGTTGGAGTTGAAACATGTACCAAAAAAATAACAAAACTACCGACGAAAAGAAACCTAAAATAAGCTAAGTAAGCGCTCAAACATCTGTGAGCGTATAGAAAGAAAAAAAAAAAAAACGCTCGTCTTTATCAAGAAATAGCCCCACTGAGAGGGAAAGAGAAAGCTTTGCGAACCATTCAGCATGCCTTACATGCATGCGACAAGAACCTAGCTAAGAATAGAAATAGAAGGCATACCCTCTCCGCACCCGAGCTTGGGACCCGTAAACCGGGAGCAAGTCCTCAAGAACTCCAGTAAGGTGGTGGAAGGATCCACCTCGGCGACCTCGAAGCGCTCCCCGTTGACGGCGAACACCAGCTTTCCAGCCGCCATCTTACCGGATCCGCCAGATCTGAGGAGCTGGATGTAGGCCGCCCTTTATCGTCGCGTTTTACTAGATAGTGAGAGTATGAGCCGTTCGCCATCGTCACAATGGAAAGTGCAGTGTCGATTTCTAGCAAAGAGGGGAGAGGGAGACGGGAACGCCTCCTCTTAGACCCGTTCGAAGATATTTGAAAGTCGAGTTCTCCGAGTTCCTCTTTCGGCGACGGGTTAGTTTAGCAAAAATTTCATTTTGCCCCCGTTACTTTGTCGAAAATGCTATAAATTTTGCGTTTCGTTCTTTTAAGTTTTATCCATAAATTGAAGCCGTTCTAATTAGAGATGATAAAATTCGACCGGTTGATTCATCAACAAATAATTAAATTAAATTGAGTTGTAAATAAATCAACTAATCTATATTTTTATGATTGTCTTTTTGTACTATAAATCTAAAAACATAAATTGCCCATCTGAATGCACTTTTACACAAAATTTTCATTTTTGGTAAAAAATTAAAAGGATATTTATTTTTCACTTTAATTTTCCATCAAAAAATATCCTTTCTAGTCATTTTTAAAACTATTCTAATATTAATTAATCGTCTAGTTAAAACTGCACTAATCTAATTAAAATTATTTTATATTGTATTAATAAAAATATTGTAATTCTTTTTCATATAAAATAACAATAAAATAGGTTTTAATTTGTGAATTATACATATGAATATCTGCCTAATTAATTTATGGGCCATAAATTAATTAAATTTATGAATAAAAATTATGATCGTAGAGTCCAATTAAATGGTGAAGTTACAAGAGATTAATTAGGTAACGGACCCATTCGAAGATGGATTTTGGGCCATTTTACTTGGAAGAAAGCCCAATCCATTGGCCTGTTAATAACATGTAATTGCACCTCGCTTCTTTTTTTTGTCTACTCTCTATTGTTTTTCATTCTTTCCATTTTATTATATAATTTCCGTTTAAATAAATCGAAATCTAATCATGTTAATTTAAACGTACATCTTGCTGCATTGAGCCTTTGAATAATAAAGCGAAATTCCTAGATTTTGCTAAAATAGATTCTAAAATATCTATAGAGTCAATTAGATATAATTTCAGTACTTTTGATTGAAATCAAAGTGTTTAATGACTATTTGAACGTTTTTGAATAAAAAGAAAAAGATGTTCGTTTATTTTCATTATAAGTAAAAGAACGTCTTATTTAAAAACATATATATTAAAAAGACATCGTATATTTCAAAATATTATTATTTCAATATTATTGTAACAGCCTTATTAAAATTGTTCTAACATGCTCAAAATTATTAAATAATTATTGTCAAAATTATTTTAATATTAATTAAGACCACTTCAATTTAATTAAAATTAATCTAATTATATCAAAACTAGTTAAATATTAGTAAAATAGTTTTGCTCAAAGTTGCTGATCAAACTTCTTCAGCTTTTAATCAAAGCTGCTCCAATTAGAGTATTTTGATGAAAGCTGATAAATTATTTTTGAAATATAAGATAATCTTTGGTTTGTTTGTTTTTTTTAAATAAAGGTCTCTTTTAATTTTAAAATTTTTGAATTATTTATAATCATCAAATATTTGACTCAATATGCCCGTCGAAACAAGTAGGATTTTGTTGCGCCGTGGAAAGCTTGAGAAGAGTATTGCGGGAGAAGAGGAGGAGAAAAGAAAGATGATCACACGACAACAAGGCAACAAGGCCCCAGCACAGAGAACGCAAGAAGAATATTGAGAATGAGAAAGAAATAAGAAAACGCAAGAAGAATATTGAGAATATTGAGAAAGAAATAAGAAGAAGAGATAAGGAAGAATTACTATGATTTAGCAGCAATTGTTCACTCCATGAAAATAATTGAAATTTTATTAAAATTTGCTCTCTCTGTACGTATGTATATATATAAGATTCAAATTTTTACATGACATTTCGGTCCGAAAATATCATATAACTCTTATTTTTCAAATTTATCGTCGTTTCAAGTGCCCGTGACCTTTACCTGATGTTTCGGTCTGAAAATATCACATAAATCTTATTTTTCAAGTTTATCGTTGTTTCAGGATGAGACACGACCGTGTCTCATAGACACGGTCATGACTGTCCTTCCAAAACTAAACACGACATTGTCGTGTCCAGTAAGCATGGTCATATCTCTCGGGCGTGCCTCTTAGATATGCTCGTGTTTGGGCATGCCGAATCTCCGGAATCGGACACGGTTAGATCATGTCGAGTAGGCACGGTTATACACTTTCTTCTCTCATCTCATCTCATCCATGACATCTTTGTATCAACCTCTACTCATATATAAACTCGTATATAAATCATCCGTTAATAAATTCTAATAAGAGAAGTGTTTTCTTCTATTACTATTTTTAGTTAATCATTTTTAAAATTTTAAATTGATCAGAAGTTGAATATCTGAATTAAAGAAGAAAAAAAAAGAAGCTCAATGGGAGCGTGAGATGTGCGCTGGTAAAGTAAAGCACATAGGAGAGGAATCTCTGCTGCACAGCACCAACGGATCAAAAGGTGGACGCTGACTCATCACCAACACTTTGACGTGATCAATCGAATCCTGACCTATTCGATCCATCTTCCTTTATTTCATTCTTTTATCTTTTTTTCGGACTTACTAGACTAGTCCTCGTGATTTATCTCTTCCGTGTTGATCCTGAAACGAATTGACGGAGACACTAGGAGCGAACGTTTCGCCATTTGCCACAATTCTTTTGCCCCTTTTCTTCTTTAATTCCTTGATGATCTCGCGAGTCCCATAAGCTCACAACGGCTGCTTTCTGTTGTGATGTGTCATTCATTAATACAAATAAATTTAATTATAAAAAACAAAATCCTTCAACAATAGGATCAGATCAAACATTTAAAATTTAAAACTTAATTTTTTTTTTCTTAATGAATAATAAATTCGAAAATATTAAATATCAAGATGAATTTTTATATGTGTTTTTATTTTATTTTTCTAGTGATTATCGATGCAAACAGTGGGGATAATGATCTATCTCTCCCGATTTAACTGTCTTAACGGTCAAATTAGTGATCGATGGCCCTCACTTCTCATCTACGTCATCGGACGGTCGGTGTCTACCGATGGAACGACACGTACTTCAATGTGATTTATTAATTAGCTATGGGCATTCGTGTCCATTCGCGCTGGAGGTGTTGCCAGACTGCGACGGAGAACTGCAGAAGGGAAGCCGACGGAAGCGAACAATGATCACTTTCTTCAAGCCATAGCAAAGGATCGAGAAGGGAGGAGAGGAGTAAAGGCGGGAGGGCAAACCAGAGAGGTGACGAAGGGCACCGATTCGCCCCCTTTGGCTTTAATGACGGTGAAAGCAACCACATAAAAGGAAGAGAAAGCGGAATTCGCTCTCATGGTGCTCGGCCTCTCCCGTTTGCCCAAAAAAGGTTGGCACGGGGTCTTGTCGGTAAGCGCTCTACGGCTTTTTCCAGTTCGTGGCTCAGATACCGGTTTCCCCTTCATGCCCTTCCCCCACCCGTGAGTGAGAGATGTGGCGAGAGTCTTGTGTGCTGTGATATCGGATTTCCGTGAACCCTAGACCCTGCATATGGTTTTTTCCAGTCGAGTTAACGTCTCGCTGACGTTTGATATGGTAAAGATATTCCCTTTTGACTGCCTCTTAGTTATATTGGGGGGCTGGATTTGATGCAATTGAGAAAGGAGCGAGCTTTGTAAGATATTGCACCACTGCCTTCATTGTGGCTTTAAAGTTGGAGCTGGTCTTTAGAAAGGAGTGATCTTTCATCACTTCTGTGATAGTGCTTGCTCCAGCTCTGCTTCAACTCCTTGTTTGCCGTGTGCAGCTCCAAGTAGAAGGTATATGATTCTTATATGTCTCAGCTCCCATTTTTCTCAGCGAAGTAATTATAGTAGTTTTCTTTCTTTGTTTTTTGAATGAAGGAATTGCTGGAATGAAGAAACTGATCTGAGCAAATAAGCTACTTTCAGAAATGGCTGATGTGATCTATCACCCTTCATGCCTTCTCATTCTGTCCACGATTTTGATCCTTATGCCATACACAAACCAATTGCAACCATCAGAAGTCTTGTCCCTCCTGCGAATCAAGCGGCTTATTAACTATCCACCTATTCTAAGTAGGTGGAACATCGAGACAGACTTCTGCAGTTGTGAATCAAACCCATATTTAACAGTTGTTTGCTATGAAGAGAGTGTAACGCAGTTGCACATAGCAGGCAATGGAAGTTCTCCAATTCTTCCTCAAAGCTTCTCCATAAACTCCTTATTTGCTGCTCTTTACAAGTTGCCTAACCTGAAGGTCCTCTCTTTAACATCACTAGGCCTATGGGGTCCCCTGCCTGGCAAGATTTATCGGTTATCGTCTCTAGAAATTCTCAACATGAGCACGAATTATTTGTATGGATCAATTCCTACGCAAGTTTCAAGATTGATAAATCTCCAAACGTTGATACTTGATCATAACATGTTTAGTGGACGTATTCCATATTTGTTGGGAGAGCTTCCACGAATGACCATGTTTAGATTGAAGAACAACTCTCTCAGTGGGTCTCTGCCTGATTCATTTAGCAGATTAAAGTCACTCAGAGTGCTTGTTTTGTCGTCCAATATCTTGTCTGGAGAGTTGCCAGATCTCAGCAATTTGACATATCTTCAAGTTCTTGATTTGGAGAACAACTACTTTGGACCACGATTTCCAAGCTTGGGAAGGAAGCTGATAACACTTGTGTTGAGAAAGAACAAATTTTCTGGTGGCTTGCCTGCTGAAGTAAATAGTTACTATTTTCTGGAAAAATTGGACATATCTTTCAATAGATTTGCTGGGCCTTTCATGCCGTCACTGTTGTCTCTCCCTTCACTTCACCAACTTAGTATTGCTGGGAACAGGTTTACTGGAATGCTTCTGCCAAGTGTGCCATGTACTGATGAGCTTGAATATGTGGATTTGTCATCAAATCTTCTGACTGGGAACCTGCCTACATGCCTGATTTCAAACTCAAAGAATGTGGTTCGGTATGCGGCAAATTGTCTTGGGACTGAGGATCAGAGCCAGCATCCATTCTCATTCTGCCAGACCGAAGCATTGGCTGTGGGAATAGTACCTCACAAAAGGATGAATACATCAGGTGGCAAAAGAGCTTTTCTTGTTGTGGTCATCGGAGGCATCGTTGCAATCATTTCTCTGGTGATGATGGTTTTCTTTGCAATTAGAAGAGCTAAGATCAAGCAGGCAGCCAAAAAAAGCCCAAGGAGTACATCAGAGCTTGCTTCAGTGGGGTATTCTACCCAATTTTTCCCTGATGCAAGTAATAATAACTCTCTCTGTCTCTAGCACAATATAAACAAGCATATAATATTATGATGTGTTTATATCTATTAGTTAATGTCAAATGAAAACTAATCAATATAATTACTACACCTCTGGTGCTTCTCTGACTTCCTGTTGAGATATTATGACGCAGAACATTACAATTGGTGATTTGGTGCTCACAGATCAATTGTTAAAAAAATGCTTGCATGTATTTAAATTTTCATGGCATCATAGTTCTTATATTTATTATGATTAATGACTCTGTGTTTTCTCTTTATTTGATAGGTCATATGCTGCAAACACTTGACATTCCACCGTACAGACCTTTTTCATTGAAGGAGCTTGAAGATGCTACAAAGAATTTTGACACATCAAGTTTCATTAGAGAAGGCCCTTATGGTCAGGTGTGCATTTTCAATTGTCATCCAGTTCAAGCATATTCCTACAGTTTTAGCTATATATCTCGTCGAGTGTACTTGTCTTTCTCTTGGCTTTGCATTTCTTAACTACGCATCTAACACAAATGTTTTGGATAGTTTGGTAAAGTATTTTAACTGCTCATGATGTTATGGAATTATAAGATAATTTCACATAATGTTCCTATTAAAGCAAACCTTCATCAGTTCTATCGAAATCATTTGCACTGCATCATGTACATGGTATGGTGGTCCAGATTTCAGGCAGCTAATTCAACCCATGATTTATGGCTAGCTTTGCTGAACCTGAAACATTCCGATTTACAGAATTCACTCATAAAACCAAGAAAAAAAATTCCATGATAGTTTTCAAGTTGTTTGCATGCGGTCTGAGCATTACTTTTATGATACCAGATGTACAGAGGAAAACTTAAAGAAGGTACCTTGGTGGCAATAAGATGCTTGAAGCTGAAAAAAGCTCAAAATCCCCAAATCTTTGACCGTCACATTGAACTGATCTCAAAGCTGAGACATCACCATCTAGTCAGTGCCCTTGGTCATGGGTTTGAGTATTATCCCAATGAATCCTCTGTCAGCAGATTGTTTCTTATTTTCGAATTCGTCTCAAGTAGAACATTAAGAAGCAACGTTTCAGGTGAAGGTTTAGCAAAGTTATTGTTATTAGATTCTTAATTTTCTAAAATTTTGATTGTTTCTGTTTGTGTTCTTTGGAAATCTACAGAGGGAGTCGATAGTGAAAAGCTCACATGGATGCAGAGGATATCTGCTGTCATCGGCATTGTGAAGGGCATTCAATTTCTGCATGGAGGTATGGTGCCTGGTCTGTTTGGAAATAATCTTAAAATCACAAATATCCTTTTGGATCAGCACCTCGTTGCGAAAATTGGCAGCTACAATCTACAAACACTGGCAGAGGATATGAAATGCGAGGTATTATCTTACCTCTTACAGCCTTCTTCTCATGTTCATTGGTTCTTTGGTTCCTCGACATCGGATCTGATTGGAACTATATGTTTGTGAACAGCTGATGGTAAATTCTTCATGTGGTTTACAAGAAACCAACGAAAGGTTCGCACTTACTTATAACACTCCTCAAACCATTCAGATAAAATGCTTCTCTCCCTAGTAACAGTAGTAGACGATAAGTGCAAACCCATTGCTAGTGCTATTTTGATCAGTAAGATATGCAATTTAGATTTTAGACTCCATGATCCAATCCCCGATAGGCTTATGATACTAGTTTTCATGACGAATGTGACCTTTGTGAATCAGACTAGTGTTCACAAACTTTACGCTTATCCCATTGCTGAACTCAAAATAAGAGATGAATTTTTTACGCTTTACAGATCTAAGCACTTGGATAAGGTTGACATCTACGATCTTGGTGCCATCTTACTTGAGATTATAACTGGAAAACCAATCAAATGCATCGGAGAGGCAGGCAAAATGCAGAATCAGGTAAAAGTTTTCCGAAATATCCTAGTAGTCTTCATGTCGTCTTACTACTGAAACTTGAAATTAGGCTGACATGAATGCCTTCTTGAACTCTTACTGTTTGCAGCTACAAGAAAGCGCGACGCCAGAAATGGCGAGGAGGAGCTTTGTGGATCCTGCAGTGAGCAAGTCATGCAGCGACGAATCTTTGACGACTGTAATGGGGATTTGCTCGAGATGCCTCTCCAAGGATCCAACTCAGAGACCTTCGATCGAGGATGTGCTATGGAACTTGCAATTTGCCGTTCAAGTCCAAGAATCACCATCTCCACCATCCCTGATCCACTCACCACCTGAATTCAATTGCTGACTCGATCCATTGTCAAGTGCTAAATTATGGCACCTATTCAGTCACTTGCTACTGCTACATTGATATCCTCACTGTTGCATTACTCTGTTTGTTGTTGATAGTGCTAAATTATACATTTATTATAAGGTGTTAAAGCCATTCAGAAAATCTGTTAAGGATCTGACACTGAACTTTGGAGCTTTGGTCGAGGAGTTCAAACTAGAAGACGTTCGAGTGAGTTGAGCTTCGGTTGAGAACAACCGAAATAGATACAAAATTATTGATGTGAAAGTCGACTTGCTTGACTCCTTACCGAGTTCATAGAATGACATAATTGTAAGAAATGGATCTGAGAAACGAATCGACAAAGAATGGTTGAGGTTGTCTAGGAATCAAATGAAAATATTGTTCAATTGGAACTAGTTCTTTAGCTTGAATGATTTAGTTATTCGTTGCATTAACTCTTTTGGTTGCGAATCAATGTCACTTTCGGATGAGACTAGTTTATAGTAAGGTAGGTTGATGTTCTAACTTGTGAATTGCCTCATTGTGAGCCGCAATTGACATAATTAAACTTGAAATTACAAGTTTGAAAATATAATATTTCTTTTTAATTTTGCATCATTTTCAACCATCAAGCAATTTAGAAGCCATAGATAGTTTATGTGACATGAGAAAATAAATAAATGAGAGAAACAGAAGCAATTAGTAAAAATAACTATAAAATCAAAATGAAATAAATCAGAAGCAATTGCTTTCAAAAGGAGATGATCTAGTTGAAAAGAGATCATTAAGATAATTTTCTCTGAAAGCATTGTTTAATAAATTTTTTTTAAAAAAAAGTACAATACTTTATCAATAATTTGACATTGTTTAAACGGAGGGGAATCAAAGTACATAGTGACCCCCAATATATTAATCAGTAATTATTCAATATTTTCTTAGCAAAATAACGATTATTTGGGGAGAGATTGAAAATAAGAGATAAGTGCTTATTTAATTTCTATGTAAATGAATTGCCGTTGATTTCTATTTAATAGCACAGGAATCATAAATATCGTATTTGACGTACCCACGTAACTAAAATCTCTGAACGTGATCGCTGTCTGCACTCTGCAGTAGTTTTTCATTAATGTACAATTTTCATTAAAAAAAAAATCATATTGTATCCGATATATATTTATTTATTTTTTTATAGAAAATATCTTATTTTATTAATAATTATTTTAGTATAGTTAATTATCAATTCAAAAATTTTAATATGTTATAAAATGTTAGATATTTTATTTCTAAATTTAAAATTTTATTGTAATTTAGCGCAGGTTTTAGCAAATAAAACGACGTCGGTTGTTCTATTGCTGACGTGATTGCCGCGCCACGTGGCGCGGAGTAACCAAGAAACGTGCGACATCAAACTACAGAAAATGGTTTTCGTGGATGGGCGAGAATTGATCTGGTAACCACTCATTTTTTGTTAAAATAAATTTTAAGCCATTTTTTAATCATTTTTATCAAAAAAAAATTTGACACTTCACACTAAAAAAAATTAAATTAGGAATTAATTTTTATTTTACCTAATTAAAATTGCTATTGAGTGTTAAAAATAAAAATAATAATAATAATATATAAAATGGAAAGCAATGCCATGGCAATTCGATAGATCACCGCGTTTCATCCCTCTGCGCGTTATGCATCTGTCCCTGTTTCATCTTATATATTATGAGGTGCAATGCCATGGAAATTCCACGCGCCTTCTTCTTCCTTTCACCTTCACGTATCAGTTCTTAGACTTCAATTCCACCTCTAGATCTCATGCCATGAGCGGTTCAAATCCGACTTCCAGTTCGCCATTGCCACAAAATTCATCGTAGCTAGATAGCCATGGCTTCTGTCTCCATGAAAGCTTCCTTTTTCTTCCTCATTTCCCTGTTTCTTCTTGCAACAGCAGCAGCTGCAGAAGAAGAAGACTGCCATGGCCTGGGCGAGCTCAAAGACCACGAAGCCGTTTGCGCTTACCTCAAAGCTCACGCCTCCGCCTGCGCCCCTGAAGGCTTCATCGACTACCTCCAACTCTTCTACTGCGCCTTCGGCGACCGCCCCTTCCTCGGCTACGCCCTCCTCTTGCTCTGCCTCCTTCTCCTCTTCTACCTCCTCGGCGACACCGCCTCCGTCTACTTCTGCTCCTCCCTCGAGGGCCTCTCCGCCGTGCTCCACCTCCCACCCACCATCGCCGGCGTCACGCTCCTCTCCCTCGGCAACGGCGCTCCCGACGTCTTCTCCAGCCTCGTCTCCTTCTCCTCCTCCTCCGGCGTCGCCGACGTCGGCCTCAGCAGCGTCCTCGGCGGCGCCTTCTTCGTCTCCACCGTCGTCGTCGCCGCCATCTCCTTCGTCATCGATGGCGGCAGCGCCACCGTCGACCGCGCCAGCTTCCTCCGCGACCTTTGCTTCTTTCTCTTCATCCTCGCCGCTCTCTCCCTAGTACTGGTCACCGGGAGCACCGGCATTTGGGGCGCCTTCGCCTTCCTCTCCCTCTACTTTGCCTACGTCCTTCTCGTATGGGCCATGCATCACTACAAAAACAGAACCAGCGATCTGCTAATCCCAATTCTCGATGGCTTGGCCGATGAAGAAGACCCAGAAGCCAAACTAGTCTCCGAAGAACCTCGTCGACCGAAGAGTACTCATTCAAATTCTCCCCTTTCATACTACTTCTTCTGCTTCATCTACCTGCTAAAGATGCCGCTCTACTTACCGAGAAGATTAACAATTCCCGACGTGAGCAAGGAGAGATGGTCCAAGCCATTCACAGTTGCTTCAGTGAGCTTGTCACCTCTGTTCCTGGTAACCCTTTGGTTCTCCGAAACAGGAGAAGTAAGCACAGCGGAGAAGTTAACACTCTTCTTCATTGGGAGCTTAATCGGCCTTGTTCTCGGTGCCATTGCCATGGTAACCACCGAGAGCTCTTCCCCTCCGAAATCCCTCTTGTTCCCATGGCTTGCAGGTGGGTTCTTGATGAGCGTGATATGGTCCTACCTCATAGCAACAGAATTGGTCTCCTTACTTGTCTCCATCGGTGAGATAGCTCACATAAGCCCCTTGGTTTTGGCCTTCACCGTCATGGCTTGGGGCAACTCACTGGGGGACCTCATTGCCAATGTCGCAATGGCAATCCATGGAGGAGGTAGCGGGGTTCAGATTGCCATCTCTGGGTGCTACGCAGGGCCAATCTTTAACACACTTGTGGGATTGGGTTTGTCCCTTGTGCTGGCTTCTGTGGCTTCTTATCCCACTCCATTTGTGGTGCCTCAGGACACTGCTATATTTGAGACATTAGGGTTCTTGATCGGGGGCTTGCTTTGGGCTCTCGTCGTTCTGCCAAGGAGAGGGATGAAGCCGGATAAGGTGTTGGGGATCGGACTGTTGGCCATCTACGTGACATTTCTGTGCTTGAGACTTCTTGAATTGAAGTTGATCTCGTCGTGAATATTACAGGAAGTTTAGCAATTAACTCTGGCCAATATGCAAAATGTAAATGGTCAGAAATGTGATCTTTATCAAGTTACTACTTGAATTCCAATCAGTTTGGGGATACTACTTTGGGAATTCTGTTCACAAGCTTTTAAACATTGTAAGGTTATTGGTTCAGAATGTGCCAAGAGTGAGAGATGTCTGTCAGGCAATACAGACAAAAAGGATAAGATATTGAGTGACTGTTCATTGTGTTTCTCCATGTTCAAGGTGTGATGGTCCAGGCACTGCTATTGAACCACTATTAATTTGAACTTTTTTTCTTTTAAATTGCTAACGTGCATGTCTGTAATACAGCAAAAAATTCAGAATAAACCAGTAAAATCATGAACAAGTAGGCTAACTTGTGAAGTTTTTACATGTTCTAGTTATCGTTTTGAACAAGGTAAACTAAGAAGCTTTGGAAGCTCTTCAGACAAATAGACAGGTTAGATCAATCATTCATGGCCATGAGGTCATGCGTAACCTTCTATCCATCTGGTGGAGGCAGTTCTTGGCGTATCAGAGTGTCTCTCGTTCACTCTACCTGTAAACAACCTCATCAGCCATGCATCTCCCTACAAGATTCTCAAACATCTTTTTCATTGAATTTTCTTTCGTAGTTTAGAATGAAGGATTATGTCTCTATTTGATGGACTGACATGTGAATAAATAACACATTGTGTATTAAAGGGGTTTAAGTTATGGGATGTAGATTATATGTGTAAAATTTAATAACATAATTCATTAATTAATATTGATGGATCGTTAACGGATTATGAACTCAATATGAAAATGAGAATGAACTTGTATAAGAAGAGGAAGTCAACATCTATTTGGGGCATGCTGAGTTGTTGAGCTTCCTCCTCTTATTCTTCTCCTCTCTCTCCATTGAGACAAGACTCCGATTGCCACCCTGCTGCTGCATAAGACATTCCGTTGCTTCGTAGGAATTTCATTGGGTGACAAATAAGGAACACTGACATTGGCTTTGAATTCACGTTAGTCTTTTGTTTGTCGTTGTTACAATATGAAATTTGGTCATGATGATAACTAAATCCTATTTGTTCCTGTTTGTGACCTTCAACGGATGAGCCATCGGACAGGTAGAAGAGAAGTGGGAGAAGTCACCGAACGCCAAGGAGCCGAGATCTCCAATACACGTCCCGCATGCAAGGAACTGACCAAAGAGAAGGAAAAGAGATTAGAATGGAGACCCGGGGTGCTCAGGCTCAGCCACTCCGATACTCAAATTAGATTTCTGAAGGTGTGGAGAAGATGGACAATAATGACTTCAAAGAAAATTAGAATATACCTTTGCCTACGTATGTGAGCCTCTTTATAATACTGCCATCATATTTTTCTTTCTTCTGTATAAGTATTAATTACAGATATGACATGTAGCATACTACAATAGAGAAACTATCTCATCGTATCTATCAGTATCAGGTGGGTCAAGATACTGGCATGATACTCCATATACTCTAACAACCCATATGTTGTGTCAGAGCAGGCACCATCATGAGCACAGGTGACCCTTGGGCCATAAAATATTTGGGTTGGGGCTTTGAGCCAGTTAATCCAAGCTTCTGGAGATAAGGGCTCGATATGTGAAAGAGTATTCTGGTGGCTAAGCAAAGATGGGTAGAGCAGACACAGTCGGTAGGAGTAACGCGTATCCGATCGGTGAGACGATTTAGGGAGTGGACGGTCGGTGTGAGGGTCAAGGGGATACTTTAAGAACCGTGGAGTGCCACTCAATTAGGGTTTAAAGCCGCACCCAACCGGAATATATGTGGCTCGACCGAGTATATGGGAAGAGCATGTCCGACCAGATACCCATGCCTTGATCGGATCGATATTAGCGTTGACCCTTCTTGATTCATCCGATAGGGGATGGAAAGAGCCTGTCTGACCATATACCCATGTCCTGATTGACTCGATATTAACGTTGACCCTTCTTAACTTCATCCAACCGGGGATGGAAAGAGCATGTCCGACCGAATACCCATGTCCTGATTGGCTTGATATTTAGTGTTGACCCTTCTTGACCTCATCCGATTAGAGATGAAAAGAATCTATCCGACCAGATACCCATGCCTTGATCAGCTCAATATTAACTTTAACCTCCACTTAAATACGGTGTTTGACTTTCCGGATTATGTGGACACTCCCTATATCACTATTAGATGCATCATTCGGTTTGATTAGATGCATTGAATTGCTTTCATAGAAATGCATGGATCCAAAACCAGTATCCATGGCTCATGTTTTGCCCTGGAAAAATGGGAAATTTATGTGCACTAGTTGTGCCCTGCCCATGCAGTGACAAACTGAGTGAGTGCGACTGTTACTGAAACACCTCATGAGAGAAATTCTTCATGAAAATGAGGGATCTAACAAAGAACTAATACTGATGAATGAACAAGGATTCATGTAAGAGTTTTAGATTTTATAAACACTAGTTGCTGAGTAAAAGGAAAGGAGCTACTAAAATCTTTCATATACATCATACGATCCTTGGAGAAGATGAAAGCTTCACCAGTAATGCCTCAACCACAAGGCTCCATGTGTTTACAGGTGTGCTCCTGTGCCATTCCATTCGAGAGTTTCAATGATGAGCTTTGAACGAATTCATGATGTGATGCTGCCTTTGAGAAGTCGACGTTGTATCTACTTTTTGTCCATTGATAATGAAGAGTTAAAGACAGATTTGTGGCATCACTTTTGCTGCTCGTTTTGGATAAGCTATTGAAATTTGGCAAGGAACCAACCGCCGTTTTCACCCCAGTCTGATAATTCGACTGTGTGTTCATTCATTGCAGTCAGAAAGTGAGCCTCAAATTGAATTTCTGGTTTGGATCAAGAGACCTTTTCCTTTCCATGTGCAGGAGTTTCCAAGAACTAGATAAATTTATCATTGCCAAAACTTATGGATTGGTAACTGGAACTATCATTCACTTGTTTGGGTTGCACTTTTGAAATGGTTAGGCCCATCAAAATTTGCCTTTGCTGCAGTGATGCGTTTTTTTAATTGATTTCTAAGTTGAAACTGGATAGTGCTGTTGAGAAAAATTCATATTTGTATTTTATATTGACTGTTTACCCGTTTATAACACTATTTTGGCCTGGCACATTGCATTTGGCCATCATATTTTGTATCACGGCAGATTTAGTGTTTGTTTACTAGCATCTTGTGTGGCAAAAGGTGAATCAATCATTGTGTGACAAAGGTCAATTGATCCTCTCAAGTGTTCCTCACCGCCGGCCCACAATAAGATGGCTCACAATAAGATGAAAATAATAAATCGTAGTGATTAAGCAGCTTCTTTAGATGAAGATTTTATTTTTTAAGGGATTGTTCGATTCAATCCTAGTTCTCATGTGACAATAGGAGTTATCTCAAGGTTTCATGAGGCCCTAAGCAAAAAAAAAATTAGGCCTTTAATATTTTTTTTTTAAAAAATAAAATTTTTTCTCATCTTTTTTCATTCAGACTTGGACCGTTAACGATGGATTTAAAAAAAAAAATTGCAAAAAATAAAATATTAATTTAAAAATAAATTTTTATATAAAATTTAATTTTCTAGCTTTTTGAGATATAAAATTATTAACTAAATTTTTATATTTAAGTTTTGAAAATAATTTTTTTTTAAATTGATAAAATTACTAGATTATTTAATCTTTCTTGAGACATTGTTAAACCTAAATAAGGCTTTATTAATTTTAATTTTAAAAAACTTCTTTGAAACCACACTAATCGGTATAGTTAATAATATTCTATAAGTTATCCATGCATTAGGAAAAGAACTTAACTTTTTTATAAGGTTCAATACCTCAAGTACGATTTTTAATTCTCAATTTATTATTTATTTTAAAAAATTTAATTCTAAAAATAAATCTACACCATCAATATCAGATAGCATGTCATGTGTTAAAAAAAATTTAAGATTTAAATATTTATTTTTTAAAAATCATCATCAAGCAATTTTAACTTTTTTACGCCATATAAAAAATTAAAATTATCTTTATATATTTTAAATTATTCAAACCTACTTTGAAGTGAAGAAATAACATGGTCAATAATATAATTAAAGTAATTAATTTAAAAAGATTATTCATGTGAAAGTTTCATCTCATTAATTTTATTCTCATCAAATCATTTATTTCTTCTAATTATATATTTTTCACGAAATTTTGATTCTATATTCATTTCATTTGCATTCTCTTTGGCAAAAATCATAGCAGATATAAACTCATTTTCTCTATAATCATTAAAAAAAGAAACAAGACATTTTAACTAATCTAATACAATAACAATGTTCATATCTTTATATTGTAAAAGTTTACTAACAGTATTAACCGCAAATAATATATCATACCAAATAACCATACCTAATAAAAATTCAAAAATTTTAAACTCATATGTTGCTAAAGAATTTGCTTCACTTTTTATTTTAGGATCATCACTAATTTCTACAAGTTTATATAAAACTTCTCTTATTTGTGGAGCTTGATATTTTATTACTTTAACACTTTCAA
>JBBUKS010000049.1:2625081-2639034 GCA_038050645.1 Hedychium gardnerianum
TAAAATAATTAAAAAATAAATTTATGAAAACTATATACTTGTATCTTAAACCATTTCCTCCTCTCATCCGCATGATTTTTTGGTATTGGTTCTGGCTTCTCAAGCAAAATATTGTGTAGCCTTAGAACAGAGTTCAAAACTAAATGAAATTATCTACTAACTATCTCACTGAATCTAGATGCTTGGTGTTTTAAGATCCTATTCTTCACATTATGTGCAATAATGTGAAGAAAAAATATTACAAGTTCACTAGTTGACATATTTCTGTTTCCTTGCAATATTCCATGACTTGTTAGCAAATAACAAAATTTGACTAAAATCCTTCTATCCATCCTATAATTATCCACACATTGTCGATCACTATGAAAAACTATCTCATTTAAGTTTATAGACCTAATATTATATCTACACAATGCTTGATCAACATATGATATGCTCCTCTTGAATCTAACACTCCTTCTCTTGACAACTAAGATAATTGTCAATAATAAAAACATAAATATCTTGCTTTCCATCATCTTTATGTGCATAATGAATACAGAAATCATTTTCATCTCCTGCCTTACTAACAATCGAGTCATATCAACCTATCATATAAAAAGGACAACTAACCAAATAGAAAATCAACAAAGCGGAAAATCTCAATAACTAATAAAAGAAAAATAAATACAAATATAGTTTATTGACAAAGATGTATTAGACACAAATCACAAAATTGAATGGGATGATCAAGAAAATTAAAGGTGAGTGATGAAGAATTGAAATGCTAAGAATAGCAGCCACCGAAAACAAATACAAACATAGTCTATTCATCCTTTGCTTATGAATAGAAAATGGTATTCTCTATATCTTTATTCTAATCAGGTGGTTTGTATATCAAACTTGCATAGATACATTTGCTAAGGTTTGATTTATTAGTTGATAAGTTACCAAATGTTTCCTTGACCACAATATACATACTTGGTGTTTGTCTTATGGTTGCCCTTAGCAAACACATAGAAAAGAAAAGGATCAATAGCAATGTAATGTAATTTTGATTATGAGGAAGATCTCAAAATTACTCAATAACTTGAGAACATTTCGCCAAAAGAAATCGTAAATAAAACGCAAATAAAACAGTCAAAATGGAGTTTTTTAATCTCTTTTAAAATGATTTTTTTTACCAGAAATGTGAGATTCTCCCGAAATTGAATTTCAACCGAGATGAAGAAGCTTGTCGTCGATGAGTCCAAGGACCCGAGGTGGAGAAGTCTGTCTGTCACTGTCGGTTCGAAGAAGACTAAGTGGGAGAAGTCTGTCACCACCGATTGAAGAAGACGAAGTGGGAGAAGTCTGTCACCACCGATTGAAGAAGACGAAACAAGAGAAGTCTGTCGCCACCGGTTGAAGAAGACGAAGCAGGAGAAGTCTATCACCACCAATTGAAGAAGACGAAGCGGGAGTAGTCTGTCGACATTGCCTGTTCGAAGAAGACGAAGCGGGAGAAATCTATCGTCGTCGGTTCGAAGAAGACGAAGCGGGAGAAGACAAGCCAAGATGGAGAAGTATGCCACTGTCGCTGGTTTGAAGAAGACAGAAGTCTGTCACTACCCTAAGGTTTGCGAAAAAAAATGGAGGAATAGTCATCTGATTCAAAGGGTAAACAATGAAAGTTATTTTTTAGAAAAAAAATTACTAATCATCCAAAATCTTACGATTCGAAAGTTGTCCAATTCCGGGTTATAACCTCATTTTGCTGACGTGGCGGGAATCAAACATAACTTGGGAATCATTCATCACCCTGAACCAAACAAGGTTAAACAATATAACCTTGGGTGGATAACCAAGGTTATGGAGAATAACCCTGAACCAAATAGGCCCTTAGGGTCGGCCTTGTTTCTCCTCTTTGTGACCATATAATCCAAGAACTTTCTGCTTCTACCCTTGAAGAAGGTGCACTTTTTGAGGTTCATATTCAATCCATATTTCCTAGTCGTTGCAAAGGTTTCTTCAAGATCTGAAATGAGGTCAACAACCTAGACTAACTTCACCAGTATGTTATCGGCGTACACTTAGATGTTTCTCCTAATTTGAGGACTAAAGATCTTATCCAGATACCTTTGATAAATAACTCCCATGTTCTTCAGGCTAAAAGGCATGACCACATAGTAGAATATGTCATCAGAGGTGATGATGTTGATCTTATCTTTGTAAGATCAAACTCGACACTAAAGAGGAGGTTAAATAGCATTACAAATTTTATGAGCTAAAATTATCGAGAATAACTGTATACTTTAAAGTAAATAGAGTAGCACAATAAAAATAAATGAAAAACTAACTTTCACAAATTGATGAAGTAAAGCAATTTTACAAGTAAGACAATATAAGCATGCAAAAGAGACTTAGTTGCAATCAAACAAAGCATGAAAGACTTGTTCTGCAAATCAATCAACCAAGCAGAAATTGACACGCGCAATAATAAATAAAAATGATTCTTATTTCTAATTTCTCCTCAAATATCCTCTGGAGGTGCAGAAATCTTATAGAAAAAAAATATAAAAATAAGCACAAAAACACAAACTATACTACAACAAAAATAATAACATATACGCTATAGAGATGTCAATTATAATTAAAGCACAATGTTGCAGCGTATCGTCATCGTAGAGCAGAAAGTATGGGAGCACAAAGAGCACGAGTAGAGTAGCGCCAAGATGAAAAGTTAAGTTGAAAGCTAGAGGCTCCTTTTATAGCTCTTCTTCGGTTGCTAACGTGGCAAGCTTTGGTCGATTGGAACCTCCACGGTCGCCTGGAAGCTGCTGACATGGCTGCAACTGTTATCCGATTGATAACATCGTCCTTGGTCTACGATCGACTAGAAGAAGCCCTCCGATTGCCTGGAGCATGATCAAATCTGATCTTGATCGTCTCGATCGAATCGTTAGATCTCGTCTTCTATCGGTTGCCTAGAAGCATCTCCAATTGCTCGTACGCTCCAGTCGCCCTGACCTTAGCTACGGTCGCCTAAAACCTTTTGACTTTGTCCGTTGAGAGTTATCACTAGTCGATCGCCCGAACTACCTTTGGTTGCCTAGATCTGTCGAAATTTCCTTCCCTGTATTTTTTACACATAATGAATATGATATAAGATATTAAATTACTCGCACTTACCTTAGCTAGATGGGTCAATTGGGATGTTCAACTCCCAACTGATCCATCTAGTATGAGTTGCCAAGATTTAGCTCTTAGTTGACTTCACTTGGACTTGTTCTATCTAATTCCCAATTAGAACTTTCTTGCTTGGTTTCTGACCAAGACTTCCACCGCCTAGTTCCCAACCAGGACATGCAACGCCTAGTTTTTCTAGGACTTAACCTTTGTTTGGTTTTTAACAGGACTTGCACCGCATAGCCTCGCTAGGACTTCCACCGTCTAGTTTCCAACCAGGACTTCAGTTGGCTAATCCCACTAAGACTTTTCCTCTTGTCAAGTATCATGCATCTGCACATTTGATAACATTTCATCAGTACACAAATCATATTAACTTTAAACTTAACCATACATCAAAATATAAATTTGATGTTGTGCTCCCAGCATCGACAATCTCTTTTTTTTTTATCTTATAAAAATTTAGTTTAAAATTAACTAAAATCAACACAATATTTAAAAAATGCAAGTGTGCATTATATGTATGATAAATAAAAGAATATAAATACAGTCATATATTAATGCACTTAAAATGAAAATTATAAACTCTCCCCCTTAATATAAAACTCCCCCTTAATGTAAACTTAAACTTTTCTCACCCTTTTTTACATACATCAAAGCTGGGAAAAAAGTTTTTCAAAATGATACATGCAGTTAGGTTAAGGAAATTTTAATGGTCTTTTCAAGCCTAACACTTAAGTTAAAAGGATACCAAGATAAATTTAGTCAAGTGAAGTCAAGTTTCTAAGATAAATTAAGTCACCTGATTTTCAAGTACTTGAAAATTAATTAAGTAAACTTTAAGCTTTTATATCAAGTACGAGCTTTCAAGGTTAAATTAAGTGATATCACATGCATAACAACTAAAACTCAAATTTATCAATTTAAATAAATTAAGTTAAAACGTTAGGGAACCAAGTAGGACATGTATATTGCATGTGATATAAATAAGCTCAACATACTCCAAGTCGGCATAAGTCATTTACAAGTCATAAAAGACAAGACAAATAAGTCCACTGCAAGTCCACCAAAAATTTATATAGGTCAAACCAAGCCTACGAATTAATCAAGCATGTGAGCATTAGACTTATAACAAAGCAAGACTTAATAACTTAGGCTTAAATGATAATTAACTTAACATGACTTGAATAACTAATAGACTTTTAAATGGTCATGTAAGTAGAGATAAGTAAGCAATAAGCTTAGAATCACCTCATGTAAGCTGAAATATCTACTGAGTCAAACATAGTAGGCTTAATGAGCATGTAATCTTTAAACACTGATGAGTATAGCTTACAAATGAGTAAGTAAACAAGTGAGTATTTAAACTGAATAAAGTAAGAGTTACTTACTTAGACTTTGAATAAACATGAACTAATTAAGCATGAACTAGTGGACAATTAGGCATATAAAGAAGTAAGACATTCAAACATTTAAGTAGAAACTAAGGTCAAAAAGTAACCTTAAATTTAACTTGAAATAGTTTCACTATTTAGTCAACTAATTTTAATATGATATAAGATAAAACAAGTCAAATTGACTAAATTGAATTTGGATTTTGTAAAGAAATTAAGCCAAGCATAGCTAGGTAAGTAAAACATGTCAAGACAAGTGAGTGAACATGTAAACATTAAGTTAAGCTTAAATTAAATTAAGTTATAGTCAACACAAGTCAAAAATAAGTCAAAATGAGTTAAACTAGATAAAATAAGAACTAATGTCTAGTCAGAATGAGGGGAACATCCTAGTCTATGTAAAGATATTAATTTTAACTTCCCCTAAATTGGAGATTTATTTCTTTTTGTCCAAAAATTTCTATCTTCTCCTAGGTTTGAGATAGAGTTAACATGAGTTGAATCCATATAATGAACTTGATATTTGGGGATCCAATACAGATTATATCCTAAATGGTTATGCCTTTATCTCTTAGTTTGTTGAAAAATGTCCTCTTGTCGTGCCATAGGACACTTGTGTGAGGAAGAAGCTAGGTTAAGTGTGTATATGTCATTTTTCTTAACTCTTAATAAGGTCAAGTTTGGTTCTTCAATGTACTTAGTTAAAGGACATTTTACTTTATAGCTAGTATATCACACAACTGATTCATGCTAAGTAATTTAGACAAGGGATTTTCAACATAAAAAGTTTTCTCAATAAGTAACTTTGAAATTAAAAGAATGTTACATGACTCAATTACCTTTAACCTACCTTGATTCTGACTTGGGCTTAGATTCTGACTCAGGTTGAGCTTCATTGGTTGAGTCCATCAAAGCAGTGCAATTAACTTGTTCTGATTCATCTGGGTTAGTTGATTCCTTATTGATCTCACTTAGTTTCTTCCACAACTCCTTTGCATCGCTGAATGGTTCGACTTTCTGAAGTTGAGCATGAGTTAGACCACAAAAAATGATGGTAGTAGCTTTTGCATTTGCTTGGGCTTTTTGCTTGATGTTGCTTGTCCATGAGTTGAACCTGCATAGATCACCTTTGTGTCCCCTGGCAAGTTGGTTCCATTTTGGATGGTTCTCCAGCACTTTGGGTCATTCTTAAGAATATCTTCCATCCTTCTCTTCTAATTAACAAAATTATTGTCATCGAAGAGAGGAGGACGGGTTATGCTGAATCCTTCCTTAAAAGACATTTTCTCCAAGATTCTTGCAAACCTTGGGTGTGTAGCACAATAATAAAAATAGCACACAAATTTGTTTAAGTTGTATTTAAGGTCGGGGTCAAGGTTGTGGTTGGTTTTGGGTTGGGTTTGGTCTGGTTGTAATTAGGGTTTGGATTGAGTTTGGGCTAGGCTCGGATTAAGTTAATTAATTTTAACTAGTTTGATCCGACTCAAAGCACAAAATTTGACCTAGAAAGATTTAGGTTATGCTTTAGGTTAATTAAGCAAGAGCTTCCTAAATTAGCTCCAGGTAGTGGTGAGGCACAAGGGCCTTCTTGATTGGAACAACGACCACTTTCTAAAACAAAACTAATTTAAGAATCTAACGCTAAAGTAACTTTAATACAATGCCTTGGTCTAACTGGTTTAGGACGTGGTGAGTTAGCTTCAACTAGTTCCGCTTGACTAAATGCACCAGGTAAAACTCCTTACCCAACCTAGATATGCACCTAACCAAACTTTCCTTGCGTGCTAATATCTCAACCCGCTCTGATATCAATTTGTAGGATCGAACTCGATGCTAGAGGGGCGTTATAAATTTTACGAGCTAAAATTATCAAGAATAACTATAAACTTTAAAGTAAACAAAATAGCAAAACGGAAATAAATGAAAAAACTAACTTGCACAAATTTGATCAAGTAAAGCAATTTTACAAGTAAGACAATCCAGGCATGCAAAGACTTAGTCAGATATTGAGCATGCAAGACTTAGTTGCAATCAAACAAAGCATGAAAGACTTGTTCTAAAAATCAATCAACCAAAGTAGAAATTGACACGCACAATAATAAAAAAATAATAATCTTTATTTCTAATTTCTCCTTTTCAAAAATCCTCTAGAAGTGGGGAAACCTTACAGAAAAATAATTTTAAAATAATCACAAAAACACAAACTATATGGCAACAGAAAGAATAAGATATATGTTATAGAGTTGTCGATCATAGTTGAAGTACAAGGTTGTAGCGTGTCGTTGTCGCAGTGGAGAAAGCAAGGGAGCATAGAGAGCACGAGCAGAGTAGCACCAAGATGAAAAGTTAAGATGAAAGCTCTGTCTCGAGGCTCCTTTTATAGCCCTTCTTCGATTGCTGACTTGGCAAGCTCCGGTCGATTGGACCTCCTCGATCGCTTGGAAGGTGCTGACGTGGTTGCAACATCTTGTTATTGAGATTGGTAATACTGAGATTGCTCAGGAATTTATTGTTGTGAATTCTCATACCTAAATCTGAATGATCTATCCAACTAGAATTATAGGTATTCGACAATGAGTCATATCTATCTTGGTGTTGAGGTTGATAGCACTAATGTTCTGGTTAGTAGTATTGAGGTTCAGGTAGTATTGAGTTTGCATAGTCGACGTTGATGATTGGTTCATAGCATATTATCTGAGAAGACAAGTTATCTCATCCAACTGACTCCATTCTACCTTCAAACTACTGAGAATATGCATCCATGGTTGCTCACAAAAGAAATTTCTTATTCTTACACTGAAACATTGAAACATACAAGATCATAAGACACAAGAAACATATAAGATAAAATATATGGATACAAAAGCGTTAAGGCATCTAATTTTTTTTTTATATTTTTGTGGAAAAACAGAAAAATAATCCTAAGATTATCAAACATCGCTAACACTCCCCGGTGACAACGCTATTTTGATAAGACCGTTTTGTGTTGCACTACGATATCAAACAAATTACCGAAACCCCTCTACACTAGTGTAGTATAGGGTAACTCGGATCGTCTCTCAAGGAGTGTAGCCGGCGAATGACTATCCTAGGATTAATTTATTTTAAAATGGGATTTTGGGTTTTGATGTTATAAATGGGGGGTTTTGTTGGGTTGCTAAGACTAATAAACGAAAAGTATCCTAACATTCAAACACATACTAACAATGCATGGAAAATTACTCTAAATTGCAATTAACCGAAACAATAGAAATGAAGGGGAGTGAATCAAGTGAAACAAATGCACTTAAAGGAAACATAACACTTAACTATGATCATGACGGTTAAAACTAAGCTACGTTTGCACTGAAATCATCTAACTAACAAACATAACTAACTTACAACTCAACAAGAAAAGCATTGCAAGAAACTAAACTAAAGGAATTGCAAGACTAACTTGAAACTAATGTAAGGAGCATTTCATCAAACATAAGGTAAGCATGAATAAATTAAAACCAAGTTCATGCAATCTTAAACATGGAGGCTAACTCTATTACAATCATCCAACAATAAAGAATAAATCAACACATCGAAGGACCAAACCAACACGTCAAAGAAATCAAACCAAGCTTGCAGATGGGGTTGCTGTCGGAGCTTGAAAGGGCAGATGTCGGAGCTTGAAAGGGCTGATGTGGTGCTTCGGATGGGAGAGCGGATTCTCCTCTTCTAAACCGAAAAGGAGAAGTGGCTGCCAGAGTTGAGGTAGATGAAGCTCCGGTGGTGGACGGCAGGAAATGGAATGGAGCTCTCCTCTTCTAACCGAAGAGGAGAGGTGGCTTGCGGTGGAGAAGGACTTGCGGATGGGAAGTTGCCGGAGGTGGCGGTGGCTGTCGGTGGTGGAGAGGTGGTGGCGAGGAAGAGGAAGGATCGGGCGGAAGAGATGGGGGATCGAGAAGAAGAGGGGCCTGCCTTCTTTTCCTTGGATGACTTGGATCCCGATCAAGGATTGTTAGATGGATGAATAGGATCGCTCAAGATTTAGATGGATGAATAGGAGCGTGCTCCAAATCCAGATGGATGAATAAGATCATTTTAGATCTGGATGGATAACTTAGATCACTCCAAATTAGACTTCTCTTTTAACCTTAGCCTCAAGCTAAAGTTGATTCGGTTCAACTCGAATTCATGATTCATCTTCGATACCTTATAAGACAAGATACACATTTTTAGATATAATTCAAAAAATATTAAAAAAAAATCTTTGAAACTCGAAATAGATCTAAACTCGTAAAATATAATATAAATCAATAATTGATCACATGAGAGGATTAAAATGTGAAACATGAGAGAAAAATAATGTATCAAATTGTCGATTATCAGGAGGCTTTCTCGAATCGGCACATGTGGTCCTTCAAGTCCGAGGATCATGAATACTCGTCGACTTGCAAAGGTCGAAAATAACTCTGTACTTCTTGGGTCAAGATACCTAGTGTGAATGGGATATCTCGTTGGGTCAACATTTCCTACTTCTTCCTTATCATGATGGCCTTGACACTTCTAAAGTCTTTTTGAGGTGGTTCTCAGGCCGTTGACTCTCAAGATTATTTTTCTTATTGAACTGATACTCCTTTGAGTGCCCCTACGAGGGGAGGATTCAACAAATATTGTCGTTGTAAGAGCTCTTCCAAAGTAGCTGTCACGATTGGACTCAGGTTCTCTACCATTAAGGTAGGAGCTCCCAAGTCAAGCATAGCAGTTCGAACCCTTTCATTAGAAGCAGATCCTTGCTTTCCTTGGCTTCCTCATGTGTCTCCCATCTCAACATCTCATCTCGAAGTTCTCACAAACGGTGCAAATATGATCCGATCGAGATCATGGGATGTGCCGACTCCTCGGTATATACACAACCGAGCTCTTTTGGTAGGTTGGATGTGCGTAAGGTCAGCTCTTCACGAGTCAGCTTCTATCGGGTCGGTAGTTGTCAGGTCAAGCAACAAAAATTTTGGGGCAACGGGTGAGAAATTATCTATCTCTAGTGAAGGTTTTTGGCCACGACGATTTGTTAAGGAAAACTAAAAGGACTAGAAAAGGGTTAAAGGGAGGTCAAGATGAATCTTAGCGAGAACCTTCCGATGCTCAAGTCAAATTTTGGAGGAGAGTTTGAAAGAGATAATAGGAAAGAAGTAAAGCAACACGTTATAGTGTACCTCTCGATGCTAACACAATTACCTTATATAGGAAGTGAAGGGTGGTCAAATTCCTAAAATGATGCACTTCTTTCCTCTTCACCAAAGGGCCGCCCTTTTGTAATAAGCGCCAACATAACCATCATGTTGCATCTGAACACAAGAGCAATCTGACTAGCCGGACTTGAGCTCGACCATGTGTTGGGTTGACTTTGTTAGGATTGACTAGCCGGACTTGAGCTCAACCATGTGTTGGGTTGACTTTGTTAGGATCGAAAGAATTTAGATATTTTCACAATGATATGATACTATCCACTTTTGGCCTATACTCTCATGATTTTGCTCTTAGGCTTTACCCAAAATGCCTCATACCAATGAAGATGTCTTTCTCTTATAAGTCCATGATCTTTCCCATGTGTTTTCAATGTGGGACTTTGTTTGCAACCTTGCAACCCCAACAATTCTCCTCTCAAACGAAGGACCACAGGGCCCCCCTCGTCCAATCCTCAACCCACCAGGACTTCATGCCCCTCGATCTACCCGACCTACTAGGACTTCTTTGCCTAGCCGCAATTAGAACTTCCCTGCTTGGTGTATGATCCTCTTGATCCGGACACGGGAGCCCCTACTTTCTTTGTTTGAGGTCAATATTCTACTCACATGACTCGATTAGATCATAACTCTTGTGCACAGTCGACGATTAGACTTTCTGACAGTCCGGTCTCTGATATCAATTGTTAGGACCGAAAGAATATAGATATCTCCATAATGGTATGATATTGTTCACTTTGAGCCTAGGTCCTCATGATTTTATTTTTGGGCTTTACCCCAAAGATCTCATACTAATGGAGATGTCTTTCCCTTATAAGCCCATGATCTTTCATATATATTTTCAATGTGAGACTTTGTATATAAACTTGCAACCCTAACAGACTTAAGTTGAACTTGACTATGGGTTGGATTGACTTAGCATGAGCTTTGAAGAGTCGGTCTAGTTTGACTTGAGTTCCTCATGAATTAGGCTGACTTGACACCAGCTCTGACTTGAGTCAGACCAATCGGGCTCCACCTTGACCGAGTACTTGATCTTTCATGTGGTCATCATCACATTATTATTCTAATTTATAGAATCATTAACATTTTGTTAGAAACATCAATTAATTTATAGTAAATTCAAGTTCATTAACATTACATGAAGGATATCTTATTTTATAAATAACCACAAAATATAAATACATCAACGATCAAAATCACTCATATTTTTTTATGAAGAAAAATAGTAACTTTCATACTCCTAATGCTAATAATTAATAAAATTTAACATTTACATATTTTACTTTAGTACAATTGATACTATTAATTAATGAATAATTCTAACATACCTTTGGAATATATAGTTTAAAATGCTATTCTTAAAGTAAATAGAAATTTAACAGTTATAATGTAGAATGGTAGGATAAACTTACAAATTAACTATCATATTTACATTTTTCTCAAAAAATAACGATCATTTAATGACCATAAACCCCTTTCTCATAAGAGTGTGTTGGAAAAGGCAGAGATGAAAGATTGCCAAAATTAAAGCCGGAGTTGAAGGAACACCTTAAGTAAAGTTGAAAGTGTGGAGGTAGACTCTCGAGACTAGTTCGCTCTTCCATCAATTCTCCTATTTAATTGTCATCTCCCTCTCATTTCACTCCATAGTGAAAAGGGGAAAAAAAACAAGAAGTAAAGATCAAGGAAGGAAGAAGTTAAAAGAAAAATGTCGTGGCAAACATACATCGATGAGCACTTGATGTGTGATGTCGAGGGTCACCATCTGACTGCCGCGGCAATCATTGGCCATGATGGTAGTGTTTGGGCGCAAAGTGCCTCCTTTCCTCAGGTTATGATAATCATGATTTTCATATTGTATATATGATATTTCAAATCATTTAATTTTTTCGGTAGTCATTATTTTTTGGTTCATTTGATTGTGCGTTTTTTCTTCTGTGATTGATTACTAAGTTTTAATTCTTATGCTTAAGATACTATTGTTATATACATAAACATATATAAATGAAAGTTAGAGCTTTTTAGATATCAAACCGTGATGGTGTGATTGAGTATTTTAAGATAGTGTTTACGGTGTTTATCAATTTACAGTTGAAGCCTGAGGAGGTCACAAACATTATAAAGGACTTCGATGAACCTGGAACACTTGCGCCAACCGGCTTATTTCTTGCAACAGCAAAATACATGGTCATTCAAGGAGAGCCAGGAGTTGTAATCCGTGGCAAGAAGGTAATGTCTTTCTTACTTACGATTAGGGTTGTAAATAAGTTTAGCCGAGCCAAATTTTATGGTGTTCAAACTTATTTGATAAGGTAATCAAACTGAGCTGAGCCGAGTCTAAAATGAACCAAACTTTTGAAATAATTATTCAAACTTGGCTTGGTTTCTTTTTTATGAGCTTGAGCTTGGTTCGTTTAGATGTTATCGAGTTTTCAATTTAAGCTTGTTTGATTATTTGAAACTTTTATAATTTAAACTTATTTGATTGATTATATATATATATATTGAAACTTTCTTTGTTTATTTAGCATGTTTATAATAGTTTTATTATTGAACTTGATTCATAAATATTATTTACGAATGTTGTTCACAAATATTGTTCATGAATATTATTCACAAACGATGTTCCCGAACGTTATTCCCGAATATTAACGATTTTGTTTGTTTAATTTAACGAGTAGTTTGAGCTTGTTTATTTAATTGATCTTATGTGTATTGAATGAACATAAATAAATTCTTATCAAGTCGAACATCAAATTTATTCACAAACGTTTGATTCATTTACAATCCTATTTATGATATCACTTATGTATATATTCAAGTTTGATATCACACCATTTGACTCTCTATTCAAACATTGTAGGACTAAAGCCTTTCTCATAAGAATACGATTCGACAATTAAAAATTTGTGATAATTTAAGGGATCAATGGGGGGGCCTTGTAGGTTCTTAATGAGATTTTTCTTACAGCATTTCTTCTTACTCGATGATGTTAGATTGCTCATTTTCACAATCATGGTCTTTTCAGGTTAAAGGGTCAAGGGGTCATGGTGCAATTAATTTACTTAATAGCTGACCCCCTTAAATCCCCTAATGAGTTATACTCTTGCTATCTCATCGGTTAAGGTCTTTTCTTTGGCAGGGATCAGGTGGCGCCACAATTAAGAAGACCAACCAAACACTCATCTTTGGCATCTACGAAGAACCGATGACTCCAGGGCAATGCAATTTGGTCGTTGAGAGGTTGGGCGATTACCTCAACGACCAAGGCTTCTAGTTTATGACTCCCTCTTTCGTCAGACAAGGCAAACTAAAAATATTATGTTTTTTTTCACTACATCCAGTTTTCTGAGTAATAAGTTAGTGAACAAGCGAGAATTGTCATATTTTATCATGAGAGCTTTTCTCAATTGTCTTCTTTAATTATTCAATGTCATATGTTGGTTGTGGCTTGTATTCATGTCGATTCATTTGGACTTTTACATTTTACATGATTTATAAATATGTTTTACCGTAAGAATATTGTGAAGTAAATTTTAGAAGTTATTCTTATGGCCTTGAAATGGGAAGATATGATGGGAATCAAAAGATGATTAATTGATAAACCAACTGAGATGGAACTTGCAATTTGTATACAAATCCTTGCAGAAAAAATCTGAGCAAAACTTGAATGAAATTGATTCATTACATAATCGAATTTTAGAATATGAGACAATGTATGAAGTTCAACAATGTAAGAATTATGCACTTAATGGAGAAACCAAACACATTTGGCAGTTTTGAAACACCCAATTTGATCAAATTCTTTCAAGTAATTGCGTTAAAGGAAAAAACTAACACATGAAGAGAATTCATGTTTTGCAAATAATATCTATGACTTGTTCAAAACTTATGGATAAAAATAAATTTTATTATTGTGTCAAATTTATTGATCCAAATAGTGATAATAAGTTAAATGTGCTAATCTTTTCTCTTGTTGGGATCATAGAAGACCATTAAATTTATAAAATTTATTAAACTTAGTTAACTCTTTTAATAAGTCACTCATTGGTCTTATTCTATTTTTTTATTCATTCAATACCTAACTTATTGAATTTATAAAAACCATTTGACCATTACAATATATTCAATAATAATTTGACAGGAGATATAATTTGTTCGATATTAAAATTATATATATAGTGAAGACTATC
>JBBUKS010000049.1:2646339-2669722 GCA_038050645.1 Hedychium gardnerianum
TTTGCGATTTATTATTCCCGCTTTTAAACGTGACCAAGTGTTCTTCTCTTTTCTTAAAATATGTATTAGCTAATATAGTTTGAATTAATTTAAATGAAGCAAATATAGTTTGAATTAATTTAAATGAAGCAAATAACATTTTTTAGCTGCATAAGCTATATGTGGTCAAATGCAACCCCCTCCAAAATCTGCATAAGCAGCCGCTTATAATTTTATAAAACCATGGTCATTTAAGAGATCAAGATGCTATTTAGTAATATAACCTTGCATAAGTGGATTGAGACAAACACCAGTTTTTGAGATTGATATTGATAATAAGTCTGTGGTCATGTTCAAATTGACAGGATTAAATTTGCCTTTCATAGAATGTTTTCTTCTCCATGGTCAACTATCTTGTTCTCTTTTCTTAGGCAGGCTGTAGGAAAAAAGCATACTTATACTCCATCTTGTGAACTGCCATTTATACTGTATACACCCTCCATTAGTTGAGCCCTAGGGTAATCATCTGAACCAGGATTTCTTTCTAAGCATTCATTTTCAAACTAAAGTTAAACTACAGATGAACTTTGACAAATAAATCAAGTTAAATTACAGATGAGCTCTAAATTTGATATTACTATAATGCAATATACAAAGGATTATTTAGTTTTTAAAAAACAAAGGAATTATTTGCTCTGAAATTCAAGAAGAGCGTGCAGGTTTTTAGACAAAATATCAAATCACATTGTATTAAAGAGACACAATTATAGCAGCATGGAAAACACCAGGAAACTTAAGCAGACGCATAAAATCATATCTAACTCTATTTATGACAAATCCTCATTGCAGCATTAAGTAAATAAAATAGAAGGAAAATGTATCCATATGAGAAAGAAAAGAAACAGCATGGTCTCTCTCGGTAAAATTCAGCAAAATTGATGTGGGCAAAAGATGTGAAAAAAATGACAAATTAGCTCAGCTTCTTATAGATGTTGCAAGGAAATACGGGCTAAACAAAGCATAACAAGACAAACTTGTTGCACACAAAAACCATATCAACTAACTCTTATTTCTTATAATATAAAAATGATTCTATTTGCCAAGCTAATCACATTGGATAACAGATAGGTGCAACAGAATAAGGGATGATAAGTAACACAACTGGAAAGAAAGTCTGTCTGGGAGCAGATATTAAAATATAGAAACAGGTCACACCAATCTTAGAAACAAAAAGCACAGGACTTACTTTCTCAGGCATTCATCATAAAATCCATAAACTTGGGTAATCTGCAACAAAATAAAAAGGAAAAAAAATATATTGTCAGCGAATAAATGAGATGAATCGCCGAGAATACAACGAATACAGTTGAAAGAAATATATAACGTATCACTACCTTCTGCAAAATAAGATATTAAGATGCCAAAGTGAACATAGTTTAATGCAACATCACGGCGATGTTTAAAGCATTATACCTGACGACTCTCATGGTTTCCTCTGAGAATAGTGATTCGCTGAGGATAACGCACCTTGAGAGCCACCAAAAGCTGATCGTACAGAATAAGTTACTACATCAGTATTCTAGCAATTGACTGTGATCTAAAGTTCTCATATAAACAATCAAAGGAGATTGGTTCCTATCAGAATCATTAAACCCATATGATTGTAGAAAGAAAAATCAGAACCTTAAACCAATTCATCTCAATGACATCATAAGTCATAAGCATCACGAAAAACATTCACACTTTTAGAGAGTGAATTTTGATGATTGCTAAAAAGTAACCAATCAAGTTTGTATTTCAACACAAGAAGTATTTGATAGCTAACAGAAAATTTTAGACTTTGATGTTTTACCACCTGCTTTGAGAAATCACCCACATAGAAGTCAACTAGGTAGTCATGTATGTTGCAATTTCACGGAGAGAGAATTTAAGCACACTAGAGGACCATTTCAAAGAGAGAATGAAGAGAACCATCATTTGCTAGTTTATGGGTTTTCCAAAGGTATTAAGTCTATCGTGGCCAAAAGTCAAAAACAGATGTTAAACCTAATCAATTGAGC
Organism: Hedychium gardnerianum; assembly: GCA_038050645.1. Taxonomy (NCBI): domain Eukaryota; kingdom Viridiplantae; phylum Streptophyta; class Magnoliopsida; order Zingiberales; family Zingiberaceae; genus Hedychium; species Hedychium gardnerianum. The sequence continues at coordinate 2,648,379 of JBBUKS010000049.1, forward strand.
TAACAATTGAAATTCGTGAAACCTTAAGTCAGTAGTGCCATTTTTAAATTTTTTCATAATTTCCTGTTGTTCCTTTCAGTCATAAAGGTGCGGACATAGGAAAAATTCCTGATTTGCATAAGACCACCAAAATCTTTCAGCTGTGGAAGACTATAGTCAGCATTGTCTGTTCTAACTTAGGATCATATGTGTTCTCAGCATCTAAGATCTGAGTTTGCCTAATTACAGCTGCATAAGTAAATTAGATTATGCACGTTCGCATATAATAGTTCAACCTATGTAATATTTACAACACAAACTCAGAAAGCAATATAAAAGGTAAAATAAGGAACGTTAAAGCAGTAATTCTGTTCTTGGAAATTAAGAACCAAACTTCAGTTGTGTGTCACTATGGGCAAAACCACAATTTATGGACTAAAAAGTCAGCTCCATATTAAATGCAGAAGATGAGATACCATTGCAATTGGCAAGTTCAAAAAAGAAATATCATTAAGCATAAAGAAATTAAATACAACATAGCCTGAACGAAACACAAAACAAGTAAAAGGCACCTCCCCTACCGTAACTGTCTCGACAGAGTAGTATCCACGATCCACATAATCACCCATAAACAAATAATTGGTATCTGGACACTAAATAAATGAAAATACATGATTAATTTGTTGGAATGATTAAATAATTATCTTAACTTCATTTGTTAGTTTTCTGAATCGAACACACCTTTCCACCAATTCGAAATAGCTCTGCCAGATCATGAAATTGACCATGAATATCACCACAGATAGTCACAGGGCTCTTCACTGGCTGCAATACTTCGATAAATTGTCAGCAAATAAAAAAGAGTTTCCTACTACAGATCTCAAATAAAAAAATGCAAGCACAGGATAAATTTGGAGCATCCAATATTCAATTCACAAACCCAACTAAGATCAGCATGCTAAGAAAAAACTTCAGTTCCTGTTTAGGAAATTTAAAGTTAAATTTCATTCCATTTTGTTTATTACTAATTGCAAACCAAATTGAACAGAAATAAATATATATATTATGAAATTGGTTTAACATATTTATTAGTTTTTTTTCCCCTTTGAAATGATATTTAGCAAATCTCTCTCTCTCTCTCTCTCTCTCTCTCTCTCTCTCTATATATATATATATATATATATATATTGAATATTCATATCAAGTTCAATATAAATTAACAGCAACAACAACCAACTACCTGTCCAACTTTTTGGGGTCGGCTAAATAGATATCGCCCCGCCATCAAACGTGCTACATAACTATTCATATCATTAAATTACTCTCAATTATATCAAATAGAGTTTTCTTTGGTTCCTTGATCACTCACATCCAATAGATTTAACTTGTCTAATTATAACTCTATTTGTCATCTTTAAACATGTCCATTTCATCCAAGCAGAAATAGTTAGGATCAATTTCAGTATATCTTTAATTCTAAAGTTGTACAACAACTTGCTAAAAAGAAATTACCTGAACATTGTTTTCTTCCATCAATACCTCCTTAGCCTTTTCACAAAGCACTCTAACCTGAAATTATGAATTCAAATAAACAAAAAGGGAATTCTGAACCTATTTATTAACCCATAATAATAAGCTGCAAGAAATACCAGATACAAAAGAAAAAAAAAACAGAACAATTAATAGACGAGATTAGCTAATGTTTTAACCATACACATTATACTTTTGAACTTGTAGCATGAAACCAAAAGAAAACAAAAACATTTACTTGTATTACTTGTTAACGTTACACTAATTATTTTTTTTTGGTAACATTTACTTTTCGTTAATGTTGTATATTAGCTTCTCCATGGACTCCATTATCTAAACGACAGAAACTGATACCAGAAGGGGACTAGACGAGCTCCTTAGAAAAGGAAGGGACAAAAATAAGCACTAGAATAGATCCAACAACAATATCCACCAATTCCAAATGTAAGTTCCTATGCTCGTCAAGAATCGCATTTTGGAATCCAACTGCACACAACCTAACAGCCTCGCAGATTCTTAATCAAAATGCCGATTTGCCATAAAGAAATACCCACTCCTCCTCCGATCTTCCAGGAAAACACATGCATCAACCAAGAAACACCAGAACTTCATCCAACCAAAATGGGCACAGATCTAAGAGAGAAATCGAAATAAAAAAAAAAGAAGCCAAGAACCAAGAGCGAGAAGCGACCTCCTGTTCGGAGAGCGGCTTGCACTGCATGAGCTGCTCGACCTGCTCATCCAGGTTGCCGTGGGTGTCCGAAGCCGGTACGGGACTCGCGCTCATCTTGGCCTTACCAACGCCCTCGCCCGAGAGACACCTCCGACAGCAGGAGCGCTAACCGTAAGCTTTGCGCTCGGTAGATCCGCACCAAGCGACTTCGTCGCCCTTCCCCTTTCCCTCCCACCAAAACAGCAATCCGTGGCTTCGACGGCGACAAACGAGGACAAGAACAAGGACGTGGAAACCCTCGCCGCTGGAACCTGGCGCGGCCTCTTTATTTCAGATCCACTATATTAAGGAACTGCGCCTCTTCGCAGGATTAGCTGTCGGATGCAGGGCAGGAAAAGCATTAATTTTACGTCGTGGCGATGGCAATTGACTACAACTAATATAAACTTTGCAGGAGATTAACGAAATTGCTGTCTGGAGAGAACAGCTGATGAAGTAACCTGACGATCTGCCCAGGTTCACTCCTGGTATCGATCGGTCGCAAGCGATTCCAGCGGGTAATCGAACGGATTGAGAGGAGGGAGATAGGAAGGGCCCCACAAAAATGGGCGATGGTGGCGGGTGACCATCTAGGTAAACAATATTGGTAAGCTTCGTTTGGTTTAGAACAAATAATCAAAGGTTATTTTTTGTAAATCGATCTTAAATTTCAACTCACTCACTGTGTAAATTCACCATTTGCCCCAAGTCGTGTGATATAGAAAGAGCTTGATGATATGCTCAATGATAACTCAATTGTGTCTACTGTTGAGATGACAACAATCTTTAGAGGTTTTGCACAAAAATTGAACTGATCATTCACAGTTGCTTTACATGTCAAACTAGAAATGGTAGTGCAAAAGTTGCTAGAAAAGCAGAGAAAATCTGCACTCTTGATGCTCGACTTGAAGGGCCAACTGGTCCAAAGGCACCTGTTGTTCCTCCCCCAGTGGTGTCGCTCGACCCCGTGCTGCAATTGCGAACTAATCATAAGAAACTTAAGAAAATATGTAGTGTTTGCTTGCACAAACTAACCAAGAGTATCTTTTTCTACATCACTCACCTTCCAGCAAAGATGCATAAACCGTGGCCTGCAAGTGTAACCATTTGGGCAGAGAGAGTACCAGTCAATCTCATTGAGTATTTGCATGTACATGACAAGTTAAGAAATCTAAAACCATAGAACGCAATTATAATCTTGCATTTTGTTTTACCAGATGAAGCTTACTTGGATCTGTTCTGGTAACCATGGCCGTGTTACCAAAGCTGCAGGTACCGCCACTTGCTTGAGCTCGATGATAGTAATCGTTGAATGCATACGAGGCAAGCGCTACGAGATTATTCGCCTGATAGCATGGTTGCCCGGGTTGGATAGCACTGCAGTTTGCTGAACCAGGTCCGCAAGCCCAATCTAATCCTTTCTTAAGTGCTGTGGCATCTGCACTAGAGTTTGCGACACAAAAAACACCAGGCAGGGTAGATGAATTAGCAGGCGACTCGACCAGACCGCTAAAGGTCAAAGAGTATAATGCAGTTCCATTAGAAGAAAATATCCCCCAATTCTTTTCAGAAACAGGCCCTGATTGTAGATCCTCATTGAACAACTCGTAGACGTATGTACTAACTGGTGTAGTTGGTTGGCTTGGTGTGCCAGAACCAGTTAGAATGTGGCGAATAAGATTGGTGTTGTAGGCCAATGCATTATCGATATTAGCATCTGGTTCCTTCGATCCACCAAGTGATGGCCAACCAGATGCAGTCACCATCACTGGAATGCCAGAGAAGTTGAGTGACTGCATTGAGTAATAAGCAGCATCGACCATTGTATCGAACATGCTTGTGTACTGGAAATTTGTATTAGGATCGACAATCTGATTATTTGGATTTAGTGGCTCGAAAAGGGCGTACTCTAGTGGAAAGATACCTTGTCCCTCGATGTAACCATAATATGGCTGGACATTTATCATCAAAGGAGATCCTGTGTTCTTCAAAAACTGAAGATGCTGAGACATTATGGAGTTCCATGATGAGTTGAAGGTTGCCGTTGACGGAGGAAAATGTTTGGGAATCGTGTCCATTGATAGTGGACTTGAAACTTTAACCTGAAAGTTGAGGTTCGCTGCGAGAAGAGCAGACTGGAGGTACTGCATAGCTGGAACAAGAACAAAAGCAGCATTTGGGGTGGTTGTTAAAACTTCATTGCCTACGGCAATATAAGTAATGTTAGTTGCAGGAACATATGTTGCGACATTTTTATTCAGCCAGTCAGCAGCATCTGATCGTGATTCTCCTATTCGCAGCAACTGATCGTTGGGGACACCAACTATAACCTCTATTCCAGTATTTGCTAGGGCATTCAGCATTTGATGGTCAGTATCAAACAATCGCACATGTTTAATCTGCTGAGTTTTCAGAATGGACACTATTTCGGTGGCTGATGGTAAAGTGGACATCTGAGTGCCGATATAAATCCCAACATATGCACCTGCAAAATTTCGTTGACGCAGTAGGTAAGAAGATAGCAAATGAGAGTACTCAATCACAACTAGAAAGACAGAAAGAAAACAAGCACAAGCAAAGCTTGAATTTTTCAAAAGAATACTTCAACAACAGCTACTGAGGTTTGCTAAATTGTCCTTCTGCTGATAGGAAACTCAATGATTTGTGTATCTATACTGATAGGGAAATATCAAAAACTTCAATATTGATCAAGTTTCTTAAACCCAAAATATAAAAACTAAACCACTCCTGGATTTAAAATACAGTAGGAATCTAGCGAATGCCATAAGATTAAGCATCTGGGAAACAGCAAATATTAAGCTGATTGCAATTATAAAAGGAAATAAGAAGTCTATCATGGCAATACCTGACACACTCGAGAACAAGAGCAGAAGCGAGAATATAACTTTCTTGTACTTGTCGGACAACATCTGGCTTAACAAACCCCAGAGTGTACTCTGTCCTAGCAAATAAAATCATATAGCAGTATTAAGGACACAAAGAACCATAGTACGAGCTCATAAGACAGGTAACATGTCTATTAAAGTAAAGGAAACCAAATTGAATGACTGTAAGTTGTTAGCAATTGCTTAATGAAAACCACATCTCTCTGACTTCCACATATTTTCAGAACCAAAACTGAAAGCAAACTATGTGAGAAAAACTTGTCATTCTCACTAACTACTCAATTTGGGTTTCTTGCTATGGCAATTTCTACAATAAGCTTGATATCAATCTTAATCACTTGAATTGCAAGTAGTCATTTTTCATATTCCCTGAATGCTGCTCCAGGAGCAACCTCCAGCTGACCAAATTACAGCTCGCTTCTTACTGGCAAAGAAAAGAAGACAATGATGCATTGCTACTTCAGTTGAAGTGGTGCAGAATAGAAAGAACCAGTTAATCTGGGATCTCGTTCTTAAGGATAACTTGAAATAGAAAATCATTTATTGGTGTAATATTTTAATACCGGCTGGATTAGGGATTGATGCCTAAACTCCATAACTCCCTAAATTTATGCACAAATCTATATCTGCCAAAAAAAAAAGGAAAAGGAAACTAATTTAAACAGACAATTTCGAGCTACCACACCAAAGGTCCTATTTTTCAGAGCATTTTAGAAACAATAACCCAAACGTGAACAAAAACTAATATAGTAAAAAGAAAAAGAGTGAAGAAGAAATATCACCTGCTGGCCACGGTCAAGAGCTTAACAAAGGAAAGTGCGCATGTATTGATCTTTCTCAATAAACCCTTTCACAAAAAGAAAAAGGAAGGGGAAAGAACCAAAAAAAGAGGACCTTTTTTGCGGCCTTGTAAGAAGAAAATGTGGGGGAAAAGAGAACTTTGAGACAAAAAAAACTCCGAGTGTGTTACAGCCAAGCGAACAAGAACAGTTCACTGAGCTTTTGGGGGGAGAAGAACTGAAGCGGCAACAGAAGAGAAAGCATATGGAGCTTGAAACATCTATGAAGAATCCCAAGAGAGTTCCTGGTTCTGTTCTTTTTCTTTTTCTTTTTCTTTTATTCCCTTTTCTAGATTTTCTGATTTTTTCAGTTTAGTCCCAAAACTTTTCATTTGGTGGCATTGTTAGTTTCCGGTTAGTCCTAGATTTTTCACATTTTCTCAATATGATCCCTGCCTTTGATACGGATGATAAAAGTAGTAAACTTTGAGGGACTACTGTAAAACAAAAAAAAATGCAAACTATTGAGTCAGAAACAACATCAGTTACACAATAATAATGAGTTTTGGGGAGAAGGTAGAAGAATACAGGGCAATAAATAGGGTTAAAGTATTAACTAATCATTAAGTTTTGAGGACCAGATGGCAAAAGCAATATTTCCACCATTAATGAGTACTTTGCACCTCATTATTGACCCAACTTAGGCAGTGACGTTAATGCCAAGTGGTCAAGGTTAAGCTATTCAAAGAAAGGTCGAGGTGCTGTTTGTTTTTTAAAAAAATATAGATTTTTCTTTTTTAAAAAAAATGAAATGTAAAGTTATAAAATATAAAATAATTATTTAAAATATTTTATACATATTTTAAAAAGTTAATAGTGAATAATATGGTAAAAAATAAGGATGTTTTAAAAAAAAAATCGCTCGAATTCTTTTCACTTGTATTATGACCCTTCATCTGCAAAGAAGAGGAATTTGAGATTGGTTAGGTTTGAAGTAAATTATATTTTAACATACAAATTAAAGTTGACAAGTAACCTTGTGAAAATAACATTTTATCAGCCACTTTGAATTTGATCTTATTTGAAGATTTACTTTTTCATTTTTTAACTTATGAAGATATTTTAAAACTGAAAATGAAAAATACAATATTTTTTAAAACGAACGAGGTTTTGATATTTACAAGAACAGAGAATTCTTTAAAAGTTTTAGAAAATGAAAAACAAAATACTATAATTAATTACTAATCCACCCACTTCATCAGTTGGGGTCATCAAGGTTTCAAATCCAATTTGGTCAACAGAATTAGGAAATTTTATACTTTTTATTAAAACTTAAACAATATAAGAACAATATTTATTCATAATATTTATAAATTCATTAGATCTGAATAGCGTAGAAAAAGTAAATGGCATTGATAATATTCATTTATTCTTTTTTTTATTGTAAAATACAAAAAAAAATACTTCTTTTTGCCATACATGGAATGAGATGATTACATTCACCTCATACCCCCCCTATGTGTTCCTCATAATTTGCTTTTAAAGAATATAAACGAAGATAAATTATGAAAAAAATAATCATTAAGTGAATAAAATATAAAGGAGAATTAATTTTTATTTTATTATAATAAATTTATCATTTACTAATTAATTAGATAGAAAGACTTCTTTTTATCACATATTAAAAGTAAAAGGTGAAATTATCATTTCGAAGGTCTCTCCAGAATAATCTTTTATTATTTAAAAGAAAGATAAATTATGAAAAATTTCGCCCAACAATAACAGTGCATTCAAGGATGAATTGAGGCAATCAATAAAAGATTTTGTACCCACTAAAAATTGACCCAGACTTATTAGCAATAATACTCTTATATGAACCAACTTCATCAGTCCGTGAAAATATTCTTTTTACCATATAATGAAACGCTCGTCTCCATCATCTCTATCAATCTATCTAAAGATTAATATGAAAAGGATAAATTACGGATAACTACTTACTCGAATAATGACTAATATATAAAAAAATATAAAAATCTAATTGCTAAAACTTAACTATTAATTAAAATTTAATCTTCATATGTTATGATAATAAATTTTTATATATTAATCAATTGTGGTAAAAAGACGAAACGCTCGTCCCAGCGCCCCTGTCAGTCCGTCCCAGGACCAACACAGAGGAGATAAATCACGAGAGCTAATCTAGCCAACCAGAACAATAACTAATGCATAAGGGGTAGCCAGGATTATATCCTATATATTAATCAACAATCCACGTCGAAGGGACCTTCTTTTTTATCATACATGATCGATCACATGGACTCTCTGTTTGAAGGGCTAAAAAGCAAATATGTAGTTTTGTAAAGACTGACGAGTAATGAGTGATACATCATTAATAAGCGTGTGCGATGGGCCCAACGTATATCATACGCGGCATTCTGGAACCAGCACTTCGTTTCTCGGACAAGATTTGTCCAGTAAACCAACTCAATCGAACCGAGCAGCAAAGTCAAATTTGACTCGGTCCAATTAATAAGCAATCAGATTGAACCAGATTTTGATCTGATTTAACAGGGAAAAAAGAAATCAGTGGTTTAGATAATTCGTCCTCCGGTTCAGACCGGAAAAATCAAACCAATTCGTCTTCCGGTTCAGACTTTCTAAAAGGGAAAAAAAAATCAAAGAACAAAGATCTGCCATAAAAAATATTACTATTCGACGACCAATTGAGTTAGATTTAAGAGTTTTGTTATTAAAATTTAGAGGATTAAATTCATATAATATATATTTTTTTAATTTTTTTAATCATTTTAAATTTAAATAATAAATAACTTCACGTTCGATACGTATAATTTTATATAAATTTAACCAACAAAATTTGTAAAATGGACACGTCGATGGCATGGGTACGAAATGTCCTAATCATAAAAATACAGGATCATATTCTGTGTCGGGGGAAGCAATTATTATTATTATTAAAATGCCCATGAAACTTGAAGAAAAATACTATTATTATTTTTGCGTCAGTGATAACTATTTTTTAAAAAAAAATTATGTGAATTATAAAGCATACGACTGGAAAAAAAAATAGAGAGCAGAGTAATTAGGATCATGTGCTTCATATTTAGGCACAAAATATACAGTTAGTATGTTATAACTTACAGAGAAATAAATATTTTAATACTTTTCAAAAATTGTAGCGGTAAACAACAATTCAGTATATGCGTCTGTATGATTCTCCAAAAGTACAGTAATTCAGTTGATGGCCAGTTAGAAGTTCTCCTTTCTGTTATTTAGATAAATTAGCATTCAATTCTATATTCTGATTTACTTGAAATATATATATAATTCAATATTCAATTCTTACTATCTGATTAATCCTGGAGATATATGATCCGGCTCTACGAAAGTTTTTTACAATCACTAAGATAAATCGAGAAATGTAAATGAATGACGGTCTAACATCATAAGTAATTCAAACTTCTCAAATATAAATGTGTCATGAGTGAGATTCAAATTTTCATTATCTAGAAAGTCTATCACACTATTTACCATCGTATCATAACCCCGGGAAAAGAAAAATGTATTCTTGCTCCAAAAAAAAATTAGCTAAATGGAAAAATAAACCTTATTAGAGACCATAAGAAACTGTTTTCTTGCATGGATTTCAGACTTTTGTTATCATCATCATCAAAGGTGTTTGTCCCAACTGACTACACAATTTTATTGCTCTATTGAGCTTTATGGGAAGCAATAGAGCAATAAAATTCTATGCTATAAGAATATGAGTCTGACCATTACACTAATGGAGAGTTAAATTCCGAAAAGCATATTAGATTGCGAATTGTATGACAAAGACTACTATGTTCTTCATACCAACTCTCAGGGTTAAATATAGAGAGGAATTGAATTGATTTGAATGTGACAGCTTCACTGACCAGTTTAGATCATATTTCATTTAATTATTTTAACTGGTAACATGTCAAGATAGATCAATGCAGGAGAGAAATCCTCTCTAATATGCATGTGATCTAGGGTACATCATAGTAAGACTACAAATATTTTTTTACTGTTAAGTTTCTTTCTGTCTCTAAGATATTTTTATCCTTCGCGTTCTTCATTGTGTACCTGATTCTTGAGTGCCAAGCAACGTGTAGTAGAGATAAAGCTACAAGATGAAAGCTTGGCTACGGTACGACGATAGGATGCTTATGTAATCTCTCAAGTATTCATAGTTCGATTCTCAAATATGATATATTATAGAATATTTTTCTCTGACGGAATGAAAAAAAATTGAGATATTGGACTGTTGGGCCGCCTATCATTTGCACTTTCGGATTTATCTTGATGGCCGGTAGGAAATTATCGTGAGACCAAATCGATTACCTTCAAAATTAATCGATTCGAAAATTGAATACCTGAATTATAAAAAAAATAAAAAGAAGCTACGACATGAAAGATTCTAAAATTCAATTGAGGAAAATATGGATTATAAACACTGGAAAAATGCTTACATCTATAGGAAGAAAGAGTGGGAGGCTTTATTGTAGGAATTCTAGAAATCATACAAAAAGATAAAACAAAAGGTTTGCACAAACAGAATGTAGAAAACTGTTACCAAGTAAATATTGCCCCAAAAAATAGCCAACTACTCGTGGGTTTGGATCAGAATAATCATAGCCAATTAGATCAATAGAGTAAACCCTAATGGATTTTGCAAGAACAGAAATGTTTTTTTCTCCAATGGTCACTGCAAAAAGAGGCTCATATCAACAATTCTAGTAGAAGATACCAAACCTTCCATTCTATCAGGAACTCAATCTACTTGAACCAATTCCAAGCCAAATACATAAAGATATCGTCCATAGGAACTTACACAAATAAGATAACCATTTGAGTTGCTACATAAAGATTGCAACCCACATGCATAATATTATACCACGAAGAACAGTACTTAGTCATGCATCCAAGATTGAAAGAAGCAATGTACACACTAATTTTAACAACATTATGTTGTCTGTAAACAAAAACAAGTTTGTGTGGTGACATACACCTGTTTGCCCCAAAACCGTGAATCAGAACTAATGCTGATCCTGTATTTCCAGATGACTGGAAACGAATAGAGTAACCTCGCCGATTCTATGTGCTGTAAAATTAAAGATATGTTTATCACATATTGGAGAAATAAACAGCAAAACTTGCTCTCGCAAGCCTACTGTTGTATTCAACACAAATTACAAGGAAGACAAATTACTCATCTAGGTTTTATCGATTAAATAACAAACAAACGAATTGTGGAACTCAAAGACTGTACCTAGTCGAAAATTTTAGGTTCATCGGAGGTTGTAGGGCATCACGGGATCGTGCGATCTCTTCGCTTCGCCGATTTCTTGAGCCGAAACCCTAGTGCATCGAATGGAGCGGCACCCAATCGGATCGAAGAGAGGGAAGGGGGCCAGGATCGGAGAAGATTCCTTGATTGCGACGAGGGTGAGGGAGAAGGGAAGTGCGCGAGTTGAAGAATTTTTTAAACGTTTTAATTCATAAAAAAATGTTCTTAAACACTTGCAATTTTTTATTCTATTCGAGCCACTAATTAATAATGTGATGAGTTTTTAAAGAGCAATTTTAGAGGAGAATTTTGAAATAATATTTTGATGATTTTTAAAAGTTTTTTTTTAAAAAAATAAACATTAGAGGAGAAAATTTCTTTTCACCTTTGGAAGCGGGAAATGAATTAGTAAGTGAATTTTCTTTTAAAAAAAACTATGTTAAACTCATTTTTTAATATTCAATGAATTAGCTATAATATTTTTTTGTCCCGTTTTATATACGAAACAAAAAATAGATAATATATTAGAAACATCAGTTAAAAACATAAGAAATACCAACTCTATAATACTAAATTAAGAATAAAAATACTGGCTTCACTTGAGCGTCAAGTTCTTCCTGTAACCTTTCTGTTTGAAATAGGAAACAACAAAGTTAATGTAACTAGACATTAATTAAAAGCAAACAAAATAACAAATCAATATAACAACTTTAAGAGAAAAAAAAATAAAACAGAAATAATGTCAAAATGAGTGCTAAGTCAGAAGAATTTTAAAGAAAACACAAAACCAAAAACAACAACAACAAAAAAAACTTATTATGAAGGGCCTTCACATGAATTTCACAAAGCCTCCTATCTGGCTGGATCTTTAGTTCTACCATTCACTGAAGAACGGTAAGAATTAAATGGAACCAAGATCGATTTTTGGATCGTGGGCCTTTCAGGTGCAACACCAATTTTACTCGAATTTTCTCTTATAGCAATCCAATCAAACCATGCTGTTTTACTTAAAACCCACAATTTCAAGTCCAATAACAGTTACAACACACCACAGAAAGCAAAAGTGCACAAGTCTGGTACCAAATAGCAATGAATGATAGGGCAAATTAAAAGGAGCAAGCAATTACTAAGAAGCAATCTCCGATGCCTTAAAAGTCTTCTGGTTCCTCATCCTCGTCTCCACCCTCTGCTCCAACTTCCTCATAGTCTTTCTCAAGAGCAGCCAAATCCTCCCGAGCCTCAGAGAACTCCCCTTCTTCCATGCCTTCGCCAACGTACCAATGGACGAACGCTCGCTTGGCGTACATCAGATCGAACTTGTGATCAATCCTTGAGAACACCTCAGCCACAGCAGTGTTATTGCTGATCATGCATACCGCACGTTGCACCTTAGCTAAATCACCTCCAGGAACCACAGTTGGTGCCTGATAGTTAATTCCACACTTGAACCCAGTGGGGCACCTTCAGAAAAATCTCAAGGTAGTCCATTTCAGATCATGGAATTTAGTGCGTATTAATAAAGGAGCAAGAACAAGGGAACTCACCAGTCGACAAATTGGACAGTTCTCTTCGTCTTGATGGTTGCAACAGCAGCATTCACATCCTTGGGCACAACGTCGCCACGGTACATCAAACAACAAGCCATGTATTTGCCATGCCTGGGGTCACATTTTGCCATCATGTTTGATGGCTCAAACACTGCATTTGTAATTTCAGGTACAGAGAGTTGCTCATGGTATGCCTTTTCAGCAGAGATGACGGGTGCATAGGAGGAGAGCATAAAGTGGATTCTAGGATAGGGCACTAGGTTGGTCTGGAACTCGGTAACATCCACGTTAATAGCTCCGTCAAATCTCAGAGAGGTAGTTAAAGAGGATATGACCTGAGAGATCAACCGGTTCAAGTTGGTGTAAGTTGGCCTCTCAATATCTAGAGATCTCCTGCAGATATCATAAATCGCTTCATTGTCTAGCAGAACTGCGACATCAGTGTGTTCAAGCAAGGAATGAGTAGAAAGCACACTGTTATATGGCTCCACAACTGCAGTTGAAACCTACAACCATGAATATCACAGTAAGTCCAATTTATTTTACAAACAAAATATATATGCACATATCTAGTAGATGCACAATGTATCAAACAAAAAAAAAGAACTTCTGTTCAAGTGCCTAGGCAGGCAAGGTATCTTATTGCACATGGCCAGATGCCAGTGGGACCAACATAACTACAGCTACCAAATTGTTTCAGTTGATGTAAATACAATTATGTGATTCTAACTGATCTTGTAAGATCTGAGCTGAATGTAAATTCTGCAGTACAAGTACACCATATTTTTATGGAATTCAGAGGGGTTACATTTTATAAATTTCTACATGTATCTACCCAATTATGTCATTGTTCTTGACTTCTTCCAAATAAAAATTCTCAGCAGAACAACTTGCTTTTTCTCTAAGACTAGTTTCTAAAACTCCTAATGCAATTTTAGCTACATCTTGCATTTTTTGGCTGAGCATTTTCTACTAAATAAGCTTTCACCATATAATCTTCTGTGAACAAACCAATGGTCTGCTATCAGTTCGGTTTCCTCAGTCTATAAATATCCTAGTGATGCATAATTGTTTGATATCATATTATGGTGCAATAGCAAACATTTTTCAAATATACCCAAATTTTGATACTTCCATTAGTAAATAGTATGCTGACTACTGAAAATATTGGCCAAAGATGATATTACGCATACAAGTACACAATGATAAAGTTGACTTGAATTGAGAGTAGACCAGCAACAATAAATTCGTGTGTACCTGAGGAGAAGGATAAATGGTGAAACCAAGCTTTGACTTCTTCCCATAATCCACTGACAACCGTTCAAGCAGCAAAGAACCCAAACCAGATCCAGTTCCACCACCAACAGCGTTGAAAACCAAAAATCCTTGCAAGCCAGTGCAATTATCTGCTAATTTCCGAACGCGATCAAGGCAGAGATCAACAATTTCCTTGCCAACTGTTGTTTACAAATGCACATCAAGATCAAAGACCAAATCTAGTATCAGAAGAACAACTTCAACCATGAGAAAAGATTTTTAGAGTCATCACCTGTGTAGTGGCCCCGAGCAAAGTTATTTGCAGCATCCTCCTTTCCAGAGATGAGTTGCTCTGGGTGAAAGAGCTGACGATAGGCTCCAGTCCTCACTTCATCAATCACTGTGGGCTCCAGATCTACAAAGATGGCCCTTGGAACATGCTTACCAGCACTGGTTTCACTGAAGAAGGTATTAAAGGCATCTGTTGCAACTCCTATTGAAGTATCGCTGCGAAAACAAAAGAAAACATCAGTAAAAACCAACCAGATCATAGATCAGAATTTTTCATAAGCACCAGTTCCCTTAAATCAATTATGAAATCATTTACTTACTAGAAGGTATAGACAGTTCACTGAAGTTTGATAACAAATTTAGAAAAAAGAAAATGTATTTCTTAATCATTCAAGGTGGTATACAGTCAGAGATTAAGGTCTCCAACTCCAATTATGGAGACAATATTACTCAGGAAAGCTTTACTCTAAACAAAATATGCCAATCAAATCATGATTCTTGAACTAAGCTTTAAACAAAAAAAAAAACTACAAAATGAGATACTGCTGAAAAGAATGATGTCGGAACAATTTTTTTTGCCAACTTTTAAAATCCCACCTTATTTAACTAGACAAAATAATAATAATAATAATTAAAAGTACCAGACAGATCCAATACGAACACTCGCTAGATCTCACACCTGTAAGCCAATCTAAGGTTAATAAAGTGACCAAAAAATAAATCAAGTATATTTGGTTAAGCCGGTCACGCTTTTGAGTATGTATCAAAGATCAAGTAAGTAGCTATAAACCCAAACAATAAAGATTTTCCACCACTCTTGAAAATAGACCATCAAGGAAAAACAAGGAATAGCTACTAAAGTCAACTTTTGATGAGATCCAAAAGAAAACGCATCAACCAAACGTAGGAAAAAAAGAAAATCTGCCCCTTTTCCCCAAAAAGCAAGTGCAAAAGACATCTTTTATCAGCGAATTCTGCGCTAAAAATATGATTTATAATACCTCGGCATCATGCCATCGGGCTGGATGCCGTGCTCGAGGCAGTAGAGCTCCCAGCAAGCATTGCCGACCTGGATTCCGGCCTGACCAATGTGGACGCTTATGATCTCCCTCATCTTCTTCTTCTGTAGATCTACGACGCTCGCTTGCAAAGGACGAGCTTTGTTTTTGCTATGCGGAAGAGAAGGAAGAGAGAGGGCGGGGACCTCGTCGGCGATCTAGATCTGGGCTGTGGAGAGAGAAGGGAAGCGGGTTGATTTATTGATGGAGGGGCCAGGACGGCGGGAGGGTGGGCTCCAGCTAGCAACCGCCAGCTGTCACAAGGAGTCAAGAGTCGGGACTAGAGTAGCGTGCCGATCACGTGTAAATGGGTAAATTTAGCCGGCCTTTCCCCAATTTTTGAATTAAGCTATTTAAAAATGGATAAATTTACGTTCATATATTTCTTAATTTTAACCTTAGCAAAATATATCAGTAAATTTTTTAATTCTCATCATTTTACACTGATAACTAATGCTATTATTTTAACCGAAGAAATTATGATATAACAATTGATAAAATTTTATTAGAGAATAAAATAAAATATTTTTTTAAAAAAATATCACATAGTTATTTTATTAAGCAAAATAAATTAAAATTTTAAAATATCACACTGCTATTTTATTAAATAAAATATTATTATTAATAATGATGTTAAAAAAATAAAATATTTATCTCTAAATTAATTAAAATTTAATCAAATGATGATAATCTTTCCTATATTAATTATTAGTTTATTCTGCGGACAATGACATTATTAAATTATAGAATAAATTTTTATAATGTATAAAAAAACATAAAGGGAAGAAATAATAAAACACCTTTTTATTTTTTTATCATTCATCTTATTTTTCCTTCTAATATATTTTTTTAAAAGTTTTGGTTCAAATTTATTCATACTCCAAACTACTCTATGTATTATTTTTTTTAAAAAAAATACGACAATAATGTTCAAATAATTTTATCTAGTATTAAAAGTAATTTAACCAATATTAATGTAATTTTAATCAGCATTGAAGCACTTCTAAATAAACACGGTAATTTTGACAAATAGATTTATATTATAATAGTCTTAATTAAAATTATTATAATAATATTAAAATAGTTTTGATCAAATTAGGTCACTTTGACCAATGCTTAGGCAATTTTAATCCATGTTTGAGATAGTTTTAACTAGTATTAGAGATAAATATTAGAATAATTTTACTAAATATTAAAATATTTTTACTTAATGTTTCAGTTTCACCGTTCGGTTACTTCGATCCTATTTGCTGGCCTTTCCCCGTTTTTTTGGATTAAACTATTCAAAAATGGGTAAATTTACGTTATGTATCACTGAATTTTAACCTTAGCAAAATATCTGAGTATTTTTTTTTTAATTCTCATCATTTTACATACTAATAATTAATGATATTACTTTGACTGAAGAAATAATGATATAACAATGGATTAAATTCTATTGAAGATTAGAGTAAAATAAATTTTTAAAAAATATCACAGAAGTTATTTTATTAAGAAAAATAAATTCAAAATTTAACATATCACATTGTTATTTTATTAAGTGAAATAATATTATTAGTAATGTGATTATAGAATAAAATTTTATATTGTACACAAAAAATGAAGGGTAGAAATAAAAAAACACCTTTTATTTTTTTTTATCGTTTATCTTAATTTTCTTTCCAAATTATTCTTGTTTTTAGTTTTGTTCCAAATTAGTTCAGACTGTAATATTTTAGGTCCAAACTACTCTATATATTATTTTTTTTAAAAAAATTGCATAATAGTATTCAAATAATTTTATCTAGTATTAAAGTATTTAACCGATATTAATATAATTTTGACCGAAGCACTTCTAAATAACACAGTAGTTTTGACAAATAAATTCATATTATAATAGCCTAAATTAAAATAGCGATTTACCAACCTCAAATTTCAAATTACTTAAAAGGCACATCCAATTTTAAAATTATCTAAAAAACACATTTTATTTCTCTTTTTACTCAACTGCCAATTTCATTCTCATTTTTCTAAGTATCCGAATCACTTTTAAATTTTTAAAAAAATATTGTTGATTCAGATGCATAATACATATTCATGTTTTACACAGAACTGTTTCATCACATTCCGACAGAATTTTAACAGAAAAAAAATATCGACGAGACGACCAATTGTGAAAGGTGATCTAAAACTTTGACGTTGCTATAACTTTAAAAATTCGGTGTTCTTCGAAGAAGACTGATCAATATTTCAACATATCAGCTCATTCAATATTTTTTTCATCAATTCTTTGCAAATTTTTATCATGTACGGTTCTTGTTTATTTATATCCATACATATCAAAATTTCATAAATCCAAATCTCCCCTAGCTCCATCAATGGGCTTAGCAATCTTTGATCGGATCCATTTCAAATTATGTAGGTTTCTTCATTGTTTTTCAATCCAAATGTGTCCTTATTTATCATCTCAAAGCATTCCCCGCACTTATCAAAAGAATTTTAAACTTTCAGAATACTATAGTGTTGTTATTCGAATAACAACACCCACATTGACGTTTATTTTCGAAAATCAACACTACGCATTTTGATATCAACATTATATTGTGGTGCTAGTTTCAGAATGTCAGTACCATAGTGTTGTAGACTTTAAAGGAATTGATGCATATACATAACGTATCTTAGAGATGACAAAATTAGGAATATGCACTATTAATACCTTCTAAACACTCATCTCCTTTATTATATGTCTATTTTTTAGAAATTCAATTCCCCTAGATTCATTAATTGGTTTTAGTCAAAATTTATTGATGGACTTAGCTATTTCAGATTGGACTCATTCCAACTACTGTGAGTTTATTAGATACACGAGAGTCTAAATGTGTCCTCATATACTATTTTAAGTCCTCATAAAGATGATTAAAAAGTTTTAACACTTTCCGAACCCATTGGTCCTATTTTTATAAGAACAACACCATATTGGTGGTGTTGATATTAGAAATCAGCACCACCCTGGTTGAGAAGAACACAGTGTTGTTGGTATTAAGAAACCGGTACCACGGTATCTGTGTCAGTTGACACGCAACTATAACTTCACTTACGGGTCTCAGGACAAGGATTGCACATCATACATACCTTCTACACACTCACCTATTCCATCTCATGGTAAAATTTTAAAACTCTAAGTCTCCTAGGTCCATCAATGCATTTTGGTCAAAATCTATTGATAAATCTAGAGATCTCTGATCAAACTCATTCCAAGTCCTGAGGTTTTATGCAATGCCAAAGTGTGCCCTAAGTTATCATTTTCTAGCGTTTCTAAAAAGGTTTAGGAAGTTTTAGACAATATCTCAATTGACACAAACTCATAATTATTTTTAAGGAGCTCAGACACATGATTTTAGGTCACATATACCTTCTAGACACAGGTCTATTTCATATCATAGTAATTTTTCAGAAATCCAAGTCACTTAAGTCCATTCATCAATGAATTTTGGTCAAAACTCATTAATGAACCAGAGAGCTCAAATCTAATCCATTCCAATTCCTGTATGTTTATATGGAGAACATGACTTTAAATGTGTCCTCCTTTACTATTTCAGGACCTTCCCATTAGTGCTCAAAATGTTTTGAAAATTTCAAAACATTGCGGTAATGGTATTTAAGGATCAGCACCACTATGGTGCTAATCTTCGCAAAACAACACCAAGCTTTCTAAAAAGAACACGACTTGGTGGTGCTAATATGCATAAAACACCACCACAGTGGTGCTGTTTTTTTGATACCATCACTAGTGTCCGTGCCACTTGGCACGTAACCATAATTTCTTGTAAGAGACTCATAATCATGATTTTACAGCATCTCTACCTTCTCTACACTACCCTCTTCCATATCATGATAATTTTTCATAAATTCAAGTCACCTAGGTCCATCAATGAGTTTTGGTCAAAACTCATTAATAGACCTAAAGAGCTCTGATTGGACTCATTCTAAGTCCTAAGGTTTTATGCAGTGCCAATGAATCCAAGTGTGCCCTCAGTTATCATTTTCCAGCATTGCTGAAAAGGTTTAGGAAGTTTTAGACAATGTGTCAATTGACACAGACTCATAATTATTTTTAAGGAGCTCAGACACAGAATTTAGGCCATATATACCTTTTAGATACTGACCTCTTCCATATCATGGTTATTTTTCAAAAATCCAAGTCACTTAGGTTCATCAATCAATTTTAGTCAAAATCCATTAATGAACCTAGATAACTCATATCTGATCCATTCCAAGTCTTGTTTGTTTATATGGTGAATAGGACTCCAAATATGTCATCCTTTACTATTTCGAGACCTTCCCATTAGTGTTCAAAATATTTTGAAATTTTCAGAACATTACGGTGCTGGTATTTAAGGATTAGCACCACTGTGGTGCTGATCTTCACAAAATAACACCAAACTTTCTGATAAAAACACAACTTGGTGGTGCTGATATGCATAAAACACCACCACAATGGTGTTGTTGTTTCGATACCAGCACCAGTGTTCGTGCAACTTGATACACAATCATAACTTCTTCTAGAAGACTCATAATCATGATTTCATAGCATGTCTACCTTCTCTACACTATCCTTTTCCATATCATGGCCATTTTTCAAAAATCCAAGTCATCTAAGTCTATCAATGGGTTTTGGTCAAAATCCATTAATTGACCTAGAGAGCTTTGATCGATTCCAAGTAATTCTATTATTCCAAGTAAGTCTTTCACCCTTTCATTTAGTTGTATGTTCTCTATTGTTAACTCCTTGATTCAGTTCTGATGAATAATGCAATTAAGAAATTCACTATCACTTGACTATCTGGCTTCTAAATCATATATCGGTGATGTCTCTAATATATGTGGAGTAATCGAGGTAAGGGAGATTGTTGGTGCCCCATGTGGAGTTAGCCACGATTTTCATGTGAAAGTCAATTAGGTTAAGTTAGACTTTGCGGATTTGATGTCTTGTGTTTAAGTATGCATGAACTTAGGAAAATACAAGGAGTCGAGCGAAAGACGCAACGAGCGACAAGGATTGCACGGGAAGCAAGTCGACGGGCTCGGTGCATCCGAGAGACGAGAAACTGCGAAAGAGTACTACGGTGGAACTAAAAGGACGCGTGAGGCGCATCCGAGGGATGAAAAGTCAGGAGGAAGCCTGCTCAAGGAGAAGGTCGAAGTTGAGTTCAGGTGAGCTAAACTCTGGACGACTGGAGTATCACCTAAGCGAGCGAAATAAAAAATGGTCAACTTCTGAGGTTGACCATTCTAGGCGCCTGGAGTGTTTCTAGGCGCCCTGAATGACTCAAGGCGCCCTGAAGACTCGAGGCACCTCGGATGCCCAAAAGAGCCGTTGCGGAGTGGATATGCAGCAGAGTCCACTTCAGTCGACCCGAGGCGCCTTAAATGAACTAAGGCGCCTCTAATCCGCTAGATCAGCCAGAGCACCATTGCGGTGAGGATAAGAGTCACCCTATTAGAGGCGACCCCAGTCAACTGTGGCACCTTAGATAGTTCACGTCAGCAAAATGGTCACTTCAACTAGAGGCTATAAAAAGAGGCCTTGAGCTCGAAGAAAGACAACACACTTGCTTTTATTGTCTTAATTTCATTTTCTTGTTGTACGATCAACTGCTGTAAGAGGCTACTCCGCCTCCGACGTTCATTCGAAGGAGTGTTGTTAGTGGAGCTTTTTATAGTCTTGGACTAGCAACTACTTAGTTACAAATAAAGTAAAAACCAAGTCTCTAGCTTCTTTCATTCTTTGCATGTTATTTTTATATTGATATGTGTGTCATTACTAAGTAAGTTAGCAAGAGAAAAAGATTCTTCTTGTGGATCGTTATTCACCCCCCTCTAGCCGTTCCACTTGATCCTGTAAGGAATTCTAGGGCGCTAAACATGCAAATGCGCAGCGGAAAGCCCTAGATCCTTTGTCACCGGATCCGTGCGA
>JBBUKS010000049.1:2677748-2690241 GCA_038050645.1 Hedychium gardnerianum
AACCATGAGGGCCTAGGCCCAAAGTGGACAATATCATACCATTGTGGAGATATCTAAATTCCTTCGATCCTAACACTTTATTGTATGGATGATGAATATTTTGTGACATAGTGAGTCCATCGCCTTGTAGAGAGGATAATCTAGATTGTATGACCGTGGAACCCTATGTGACAAGGGTAATCCTTTAAGCGGACTTTCTATTTTTATTATCTCAAATCTAGATGGATTAACCATGAGATGATAACTATCTTAGAGTTTAAAGGGAGGTTGCCCTCAATTTGTGGTCTTGAGTATAGGAGGCAAACTAGTCGTATGACCGTGGAGCCCTCATGACAGGGATAATTCTTTAAGCGTAGACTAGGTGGTCTTCTTGCAAAGATGCATTGAGTTTAGGTGGACACCCTGGTTTGGTCTTATGATTGATACACCTACATGTGAACATACATAGAGATAGGAAGATAAACAGTTCTTAGAATGCCAACAATCATCGTAGCGAAATTGAAGTCTTAAAATCGCTTTCCGAACTCAGATTTCCCTCCCAACTCTCTTTAAT
This sequence comes from Hedychium gardnerianum, assembly GCA_038050645.1. Classification (NCBI taxonomy): domain Eukaryota; kingdom Viridiplantae; phylum Streptophyta; class Magnoliopsida; order Zingiberales; family Zingiberaceae; genus Hedychium; species Hedychium gardnerianum. Next base: position 2,678,302 of record JBBUKS010000049.1, read on the forward strand.
TCTCAGCTTTCTCTCTAATTCTCTCATTCGTGACTCTTACCAACCTTTCAATTGTCTAGATAACTTGCTTCACGATCTCAATTAGTATTCAACAACAGTCCTTATAGATTTAATATCTTTTTACTTGATGACTTGTCGTGCACTTGCGAAATTAGTACAACATGTTTTTGGCACCTTTGTCGGGGCCTGTTCGATTGATATTAGTTGATAAGTTATTTAGTTAATCTAGATTTCTTTTTTTCTTTTCATTTCTTCATTTTCTTTCAATAACTCTATTTTGTCAAGGTACTATGGTGGTTTCTAGTTTATGCACAAGAAATCTTCTTCCTGTAGATTATGAAATTGACATGATATTTCGTCGAAGAGGAAAAGTGCAAAAATAGTTGGAAGCCGAGCAAACACAAGAGACAAGAATGACAACCAAAGCCCTGAAAGATTATGGTGCACCAAGCACAAAAGGTCTAAGGTCTAGCATCACTAGACCGCCAATAGAGGCAAATAATTTTGAGCTGAAACCTGTTGTGATATCAATGGTACAACAGAATCAATTCAGTGGAGGACACATAGAAGATCCCAACTAACACTTAGAAATTTTTCTAGAGATATGTGGGACAATGAATATAAATGGAGTCTCCTCAGATGCCATCAGATTACTCTTGTTCTCCTTCTCACTCTGAGATAAAGCGAAGGCATGACTTCATTCTCTATAGCTCGACAGCATAGGAATATGAGAGAAATGTGAACAAAGATTCCTGGAGAATTTTTTTTCCTCCAAGCAAGACTTCCCACTTGAGACATCTTAGCAAAAGTTTCATGCAAAAAGACGGTGAATCATTATTTGAAGCTTGGGATAGATTTAAGGGGCTACTACACCAATGCCCGCACCATGGTCTTGAAAAGTAGCTTATCATCCACACCTTTTTATAATGGAATCACATATCAAACAAAGGTGTCCCTTGATTCTACATCCGACGAAGCTCTTAAGAACAAAGGATTGGATGAAGAGATAATTGAAAATGTGTCACACAATCATCACCAATGGGCATCGAATAGAGGGAATCCCGTTAAAACTGCCAGGAAGTATGAATTCAATACCTTAGATTTAATTTCAGTGAAAATGGATGCCTTAGCAAAAAGGTTTGATACCCTCAATACCAATGCAGTTAATGTTGCTATTGTTCCTCATGAGATTTGGGATGATTCAGGACATGCGATGGATGCTTGTCAATTGGGAATAAAGCACAAATTGCTCAAATTGAACAAGTGGATGCATTGAACAATTTCATTCTGAGGTAGAACAATCCCTACTCAGGGACATACAATCTGGAGTGGAGAAATCGCTCAAAATTTTCATACCACAACAATCAAGAGTAAGGAGGACAAAGAAATTTTGGCCAAGGATCTAGAGCTCAACCCACATCCCAGCTTGATAGGTTGGAGAAAATGATGAAAACTCTTATGGTTGAGCAGTCCAAGATTGTCAAAGATGTGAACCATTTAAAAGGTACAATCAGTACTTTAGAAAGTCGAACTAAAATCCTTGAAACTCAACTCGCGCAGGTGACTAGTTCTTCATCAAGAACTCAAGGAAGATTTCCAAGACAACCTGAAGTCAACCCAGTTGAACATTGCAACGCGGTTGTCCTTCGAAGTGGCAAAGTCTTAGTCGAACCGCCCGTGCACAAGTACAAGGAAGCTGACCAAGTACCAATGGGAGGAACATCTCAGAATTCTTTTGACGAAGATGACATACTGATAACTAGCATTTTGACATATTCTTTTAGCTCTTATATTGGATATTTTTATTCCCTCATATGATTAATTATTGATTTATATTACATTTTTATGAGTTGGGATCTATTTAGAGCTTTGATATATTTTTCCTATATTTGTGGAATTTTATCTAAAAATATGCATCTTGATTTGTAGGGAAACGATTTAGAGCGATCTGACCCATTGATGGAGATCTAAAGCATCCTGATCATCCATCTCAATTGAAAGCATCTAGGCCGTTAATTGTGATCAAGTCATCCAAGGTTCATCTAAGAAGTTGAGGTTCATCTCCAATGTGGATCAAAATCCAAGCAAGAAGAGCTCAATTTGGATCAAGAAAGAGGGAATCCCAACTCAATCTCAAGTCCAATTTCACTTTCTAATAGATCCACATCTCCTAATGAATTCGGATTATCTTCTATCAACCCAAAATCCGGATCCACATCTCCTCTCTTCATCCAAGCTAAGGAGAATCCATGCCGTTGATTTAAATTCGAGCCATCTAAGGGTGGAAAAATATCCCCTAATTGTGGATTCCTAAAGATCTTCCTTCCTTCCTCACACGATCTCTCGAACACCGCCACCTCCTCGATCCTTCTCACCAAGGCCGGCGGCACCACCACCTCTCCTCACCGCCGACGGCCGGCCCACACCTTCCTGACCACCCTTTCCCAATTGGGAGAGGCTTCCTCCATAGCCACCACCGGAGCCGCTTCCCTCATTCCTCTTCCTCTTTAGATTTGAAGAGGAGACACCCTCTTCATCAGGAGCTCTCAGATCTGAGATTTCTTCTTCCACTTCATCTTCTTCATCTCCCGATCGGGAGAGGAAGAAGCCATCTCCACCACATCACCCTCTACTTGATTGGGAGAGGTATGTACAACTTCCTTTTCTTCATCCACCACTCCGGCAGCCCCTATCCTCTATAGATTCGAAGAGGAGATTACACTTCTCCTCCGTTCATCCATCTCCATCCAGCCGAGTCATCTTCCTTCAACCGATCGATTGAAGGAAGCCTGTCTCATGAATCTTCGAGAGCTTTGTGGCTTCATGTTCATCCATTTTCATTTTTGGCAACACGCACATTGTTCGAGCAGCTCCTTCCTCTTCGGATTAGAAGAGGATGGTTCGATCTCCATCCGCTATGCCATCCATCATACAATTGAGGGAGAAGCTCCATTCATCCGCGCCTACGTCATTGGTTTATTTATGCTAGTTTTTGATTGTATCATGCTTGTTGGTTGTTATTTGTCTTTGTTTTGCGTAGATAGTTAATGCTTGTATTGATGGCCTCCCATATTAATGTGCACGTACCTAGTTAAATTTGATTCATGCAGGTTAAGTGTTCAATGAATTTTCCCAACCATTTGCGTTTCTTCATTCGTTGCAATTAGGTTAGTTTAAATTCAACTTGTCTTGTTTCTTTCAATTACTTTAAGTTCTTGTTTTTATTCAGATGCAATTAGGTTAGTTTTCATTTAGCGTTCCAACCCAACCTCCTATTTCCATAGCAAAATTTCAACAGTAATAATATTGAATCCTAAGTTTATCACCTACTGTTACATTCCTTGTGAAAGACGACCCGAGTTATCTCTATGCTACATTAGTGTAGAAGGTGTTCAATAAATTAGATTGTATTCGATACACCCATAGTGCGACATATGGGTGATTATCAAATTAGCGTCACTGCTAGGGATTATTAATGATGTTTGATAAATCTTAGGATTATTTTCTATTCTTCACAAAAATTTGAATTTCTTTTTTAGTGCTTAATTCTTTTATATCCATGTGTTTTATCTTGTATGCTTCTTGTGTCTTGTGATTTTTTTTTATTTTTAGTGTTTCAGGATAAGAACAGGATCTTTCTTTTGTAAGCAACCATAGATGTATACATTCAGTAGGGACTTTGGGAGCTATATGTGGATTTCGAATTAAGTTATGAATTTATACAATTATTGCCGAAATTTCATGGTCTTGTTGGGGAGGACCCTAGTAAGCATCTACGGGAATTTCATATGGTGTGCTCAACCATGACACCATACGACATATCAGTAGAAGACATCAAACTTCGAGCATTTTCATTCTTGCTGGCAAATGTAGCAAGGGTTTGGTGGTATTGTCTTCCTTTTGGTTCTATCAGCAGCTGACATGAGATGAAGAAATCATTTTTGTTGAGATTCTTCCCTGATTGGATCACAATAATCCGGAAGAGTATTTGTAGTGTGCAACAATTGATAGGAGAAACTCTACATGAGTATTGAAAGCGCTTCAAAAGACTTTGTGCTAGTTGCCCTCAGCACCAAATTAGTGATCAGTTTCTTATTCAGTACTTCTATGAGGGATTACTTCCCATGGATGGAAGTAGGGTTGATGCAGCTAGTGGAGGGGCCCTAGTCAACAAAACTCTTGATGAAGCCAAAGAACTCATAGAAAACATGACTGCAAATTCACAACAATTTGTTCCCATCCAACCCCAATACTACCAACCCCAACAAATTCCTAAGCAATATGATTACTTTCAACTCCAACAACAAGATAGATATGACTCATTTTCAAATACTTATAATTATGGTTGGATGGATCATTTAGATTTCAGGCATGAGAATACACAGTAGGAGGCTATAGAGCACCCTCAGTGTTACAACTCATATTGGATGGACCATCAAAATTTCATGCATGGGAACGAGCAACAACAATTGGATCAATCTTTTTCAGCATATCAAAATTCATATATTTTTCACCCACCTCAGCACTACAGTCCAGATCAGATGAATCATCATAATTTTGAGTATAGTAGCAATCAATGTGTTGAGCAATCTTTTTCAACATATCATAGTCCTTCAGGATTTCAAGATGACTTGATGCTTATCAAACCACCTCAATTTCAACAAGTCGTGTCAATTCCCTGGGGAATATCCCAAGATTACACTGAAGATACAATCAATTTCTCTAAGGAATTCTTGTAGAGGAGAAACAACAACAACAATTTAATCTAGAAATGCAACAACGATAACAACAAGTTGAGGAATCAAATCAGAATTTATAGATATTGTTAGATCAACTTACATCATCTATTAACCAACGACTAGCACAAGAGTCCAGTTAGTTCCCCTTAGAGGCAACTCCTGATGATATTGATGTGCTCAAGGAGATGGAGTGTAGAGTTGATGGATATATTGACTTTGATTATGCAACTCTACAGGACTCCTCAACTGTGTTGTATGATGATGATGTAGTTGTTGATGCGGCCGATATAGATGGAAATATTAATGTGCTACCAGTTTCTCTTACTCGTGATAGTCTGGATGATGTGCATAATGTTCTTGATGGTGCAGATATTATTGAAAATATTGCTGATGAAGATGTTGATATGTTGTTAGCTGCCACTTCTTTCGTAGTATCAAAGTTAGAGCAGACTCTTGAGTTGGGAGTGATGGATAGTTGGAGGCCCCCAGACTGGACACTCTCACAGCAACCGAAGTCTCCAATATACTTGTTGAACAAGGCCCTAATTTCCCTTGTAATAATTGAGCTCTCGGAGTGGATGCTATTACTGAACCGCCTCCAACCACCTAGAAGAACTTTCAAGGAGGAGATGGTGGAAGGAGCGGTGTGCACTTCATTGGAAGTTATTCCACCTCCAAACTTATTACTACTACTGAGTCATCTCTGACCACCAGAGTGAACAGTCAAGGAGCTGATGATTATGGAGGGAGATGAACTTGATGACACTGATCACATAGAGAAGGCGGTCACCTCCATTCGGACCATTCCATCTATAGCTTGGATGTTAAAGCTAAATCGTCTTCAACCGCCAGGGAGGATCTCCATTCGGACCATCCCGCTCCCAACTAGTTATTATTACTGAACGCCTTCAATTGCCATGAACTCAGGGGAGTTTGTTCCCTTCTTTTCTTTTTCTTATTCTAGTTTTCCCTTTTATTTGTTTGCTTTACTTTCTTTCTTTTCACTTTGCTTGGTTTCCCTTGTATATGTGCTTCCTTTGCTTTAATAATCTTGGTTGTCGAGTTTTGTTTGTCGGATTTTTAGTTGAATTTTCTAGACATGACTTTATATCATCTTGGAAGTCATAAAAGGTAGTTAAATTTGACTATCAAATTTTAGGATTTATTGTCTTGAATGGATGCCTTGATTGCATATGGTTATTAGTTTGATGATAGACTCCATGTTGATAGATTGAGTTGATTATTTTTGTTGACCTAGCGAGATTTGAGCCTATTTTTATCCTTCATTTGCTTGTGTGTGGTGCACTCATGATTATTGTTACTCTAAAACTTGCTTTGATTCTTTTGAGACTACATTATCATAGGTTTGCATGATGATGAAGGCTATTTGCTTGTTCCCCTTGCTTTATTTTATTTCTACATGTTGGTTGAATAATATTCTCATCTTCCATCATGTCATTCCCACCCACCCCTACTTCCAATGATTTCTTTCCATTGTTCTTTTGGATGTGAGATATTTGAATGTTTTATGATGAGTATTTTGCCTGGGACGGTCAAAAGTCCAAGTGTGGGGGAGGAGTTGTTAGAAGAATGGACCCTAGATTTAATGGAAGTATAGGAAAGTCATGCTTGATCACCATGGGCAACCCATACTCTTTGTCTTTTGGGTGTGTTTGATGTTTGTGCATATGGAAGTTCACGACATGTTTAAAAAAAACATTAAAAAAGCAAGAATAAAAAAGCGCCCAATGAATAAAGGCAATAAAAGAAAAAAATCGACATGTTGTGCAATTATTTAGTTCAAGTGTGATAGAATTATTGTGAGTAGCAACTCTTGTTGTGATAGATATTGAAAGATTAGTGATAGAGGGTTGTTGACATTATGTTGGATAGTTTGTAACTTGGATTGAAAATGTGTAGGGCAATTCTTTATTGTACTCATCTATGTTACATTTGAATATTCTCACATCTTTCTCCATTCCTTTGATTTGTTTCAACTCTTTACATTTCTTTTCTTGCACACATACTCTCACATTTACTTTGATTCTTGTTTTCCTTGCAATTTTAATAAGCCTTTGGAGTTATGCATTCATATATTTATACAGTGGTGGAGAGTAGGAGAGAAGCAAGCATATGATAGTGCATGAACCATGAGTAGTTTAAGTGGAACTCCACTATTATATGTACATGAGAGTGAGAGCAACCACCACTTACCTTGTGAGGCTTAGTCATTCTTAGTTATTCAGAAAGGATTAAAATCACCATGTTTGCTTACCATTGTAAGAATTGAGTCTATGAATGCTTAAGTCTTTGAGAATTGATAGCCCTAGGTAACTATCTTTTACGATCTTCAAAGTATGATTGGGTGTTGTTGAGGAATGAGTCTTTGGTTATTTTCTTGTTTTGTTTTACTTGTGCTCGAGACGTGCAAGAATAAGTATAGGAGAATTGATAATTAGCATTTTGACATATTCTTTTAGCTCTTATATTGGACTATTTTATCCCTTCATATGATTAATTATTGATTTATATTACATTTTTATGAGTTGGGATCTATTTAGAGCTTTGATATATTTTTCCTATATTTGTGGAATTTTATATAAAAATGTGCATCTTGATTTGTAGGGAAACGATCTAGAGCGATCTGAGCCGTTGATGGAGATCTGAAGCATTCTGATCATCCATCTCAATCGAAAGCATCTAGGCCGTTAATTGTGATCAAGTCATCCAAGGTTCATCCAAGAAATGGAGGTTCATCTCCAATGTGGATCCAAATCCAAGCAAGAAGAGCTTAATTTGGATCAAGAAAGAGAGAAACCCAACTCAATCTCAAACCCAATTTCACTTTCTAATGGATCAACATCTCATAATGAATTCGGATCTTCTTCCATCAATCCAAAATCCAGATCCACGTCTCCTCTCTTCGTCGAAGCTAAAGAGAATCTGTGCCGTTGATTTAAATTGGAGTCATCTAAGGGTGAAAAATATCCACTAATTGTGGATCCCTAAAGAGCTTCTTCCGTCCTTCCTCACACGATCTCTCAAACACCATCACCTCCTCGATCCTTCTCTTCTCACCAAGGTCGGCGGCGCCACCACCTCTCCTCATCGCTGGCCGGCCGACCCACTCCTTCTTGACCACCCTTTCCCGATTGGGAGAGGCTTTCGCCATAGCCACCACCAGAGCTGCTTCCCTCATTCCCCTTCCTCTTCGGATTCAAAGAGGAGACACCCTCTTCGTCAGGAGCTCTCGAATCTGATACTCCTTCTTCCACTTCATCTTCTTCATCTCCCGATCGGGAGAGGAAGAAGCCATCTCCACCCTCTACCCGATTGGGAGAGGTTTATATAGCTTCCCTTTCTTCATCCACCACTCCGGCAGCCCTTCTCCTCTTTGGATTCGAATAGGAGACTACACTTCTCCTCCATTCATCCATCTCCATCCGGCCGAGTCATCTTCCTTCAACCAATCGATTGAAGGAAGCCCGTCTGACGAAGCTTCAAGATCTTGCGGTTTCATGTTCATCCATTTTCGTTTCTGGAAGCACACTCATTATTCCAGCAGCTCTTTCCTCTTTGGATTCGAAGAGGACGGTCCGATCTCCATCTGCTACGCCATCCATCATACAATTGAGGGAGAAGATCCATTCATCCGTGCCTACGACATTGATTTATTTCTGCTAGTTTTGGATTATGTCATGCTTGTTGGTTGTTATTTATCTTTGTTTTGCGTAGATAGTTAATGTTTGTATTGATGGCCTCCCATGTTAATTTGTAGATAGTTAATGTTTGTATTGATGGCCACCCATGTTTATTTGTACATACTTAGTTTAATTTAATTTAGGCATGTTAAGTGTTCGATGAATTTTCCCAACCATTTGGGTTTATTAGGATGTAATTAAGTTAGTTTTTATTATTTGCATTGCCCTTTCTTAGCTTTAGCGTTCCAACCCTCATTTCCATAACAAAATTTCAATAGCAATAACATTGAATCCTAAGTTTATCAAAGTTTATCACCTACCGTTACATTTCTTGTGAGAAACGATCCGAGTCATCTCTATGCTATATTAGTGTAGAAGGTATTCGATAAATTAGATTGTATTTGATACACTCGTAGTGCGACATATGGATAATTATCACACACCAAATGAATTTGAGGAGAAGAAGGATGATACAAGCTGAAAACCTCCATTATGATCATATGTACCTCCAATACCATTTCGTCAATGACTTGTGAAGGCCAAGAGAGATGAAGAATTTGGCAAATTTCTGAAGAAAATTAAAGAGTTGTGTATAGAGATTCCTCTCATAGATGCTCTACACTAAATATCAAATTTTGCCAAGTTTATGAAAGACATCATCTGTACTTGAAGGAAGAAAGAGGACTTTGAGACGGTGGCCCTAATAGAGGAGTGCAACGCTCTAATTCTCAACGAATTACCTCCAAAGTTGAAAGATCCGGGAAACTTTTCTATCCCATGCAACATTGATACAAAAAAAATTAGTAAGATTTTCTGTGATCTAGGGGCTAGTGTTAATTTAATGCCTCTTTCAATGTGTAAAAAAAACTTGGTTTGATTGATTTAAAATTGACAACAATGGCCTTACAACTTGCTGACCATTCTTGTAGATACTCATTGGGTATTCTCGAGGATGTGTTGATAGAGGTAGATGGCTTCATAGTGCCTATTGATGTTGTTGTCCTAGAAATGGAGGAAGATCCAAAGATCCCCATCATTCTAGGAAAGCCTTTCTTAGCCACCGCAAGAGTTGTTATTAATGTGAAAAATCATAAGCTATCTTTGGCGGTGGGAGAGAATAGAATAAAATTTGACTAATCTAATACTTCTTATTTTCTTCATGGTATGAATGTGTGTTGCAGGGTTGACGGAGTTCAACCAATGAATAAGGAGAAAGAATCACCCAAGGGAAAATCACTGGAGGAAGCATTAAATCCAGTTGGTCAAGAGGAGAAAACCAAGGACAAAATCATGAAGTACATCATTCTGGTGCAAGCTAGGATGAAGAACATGTCTCAATCAATATCTTGTCACGTTGGAGGGGAACATAATCCTCTCAAGGCAAAGGCTACAAGCTGAGCCTAAACAGGGGTTGAGCTCATGACATAAAACGAGAGCTTCTTGGGAATCAACCCAAGTTCTCCTTTTCTTTTCTTTTCTTTTCATTTATTTTTTAATTTAGTTTCATTTTCATTTGTTTTTAGGGATTGGAGCACCCACGAACTGGTTGCGGCAAGTGCCACAGGCGTGGGAAGAAGAAAACATGATGAAAAGAAGTCATGTCGGAGCCAAGGATGATTCTGGGAACTAAGACACGGTCGTTCCACCCTGGAATATCCATGCCAAAGGCCATAGAAAGCAACATCCCATGACACGGGGCTGTGCCACCTTGGCCCGGCCATGCCACCCTAGACTAACCGTACCAAAGTCCACAGAGAATCGGTATCAAGCCGTGTCACTAGGACACGGTCGTGTCTCCAGTCCACACTAAAAAAAGCAAGCCACAGTCATGCCCGAGGGCACAGGGAGTTGACACGGGTCCTACCTCCCTAGCACATCCGTGTCGCGCTAACTTAGGGTTTTTTAAACCCTACACACGGGCCATGTTTCCTTCAACACGCATGTGCGCTGACTTTTCTCTTCTCCAACCTTCTTCTTCTTCCTCCTCCAAACCAAGATCTCGAGTCCCAACTTCTTCCCCGACGTGTGTAAATTATGCATGTTTCTAAGCATTTTTTGGTATATATTCTCTCGCATTTCATGAGCATGATTTACATTTACACACCCTATTTCTACTTGATTTCATTATTGTTACTCTTTTGATTCGGAGATCTACTCTTTTTCTATTTTGTTTGATAGGATGTGCTTCTGGAGCAAAATCGGAGTATTATAGACATTGGAGTGATAAGTGGAAGCAAGGAATACACACTAGCCATGTCCCATGACACATGAGAGTTTCTATGGGCAAAATTGACCAAAAGATGAAGGAGATGTTAAGTTTCAACACTCAACATTAGATGGCCATGCCTAGAAGGCACGACCTTGCTTGGAAGGCACGATCATGCTTGGAAGGCACGACCATGCCTTGTGCAAACATGGAGAACCTTTCCACAACAACCAACACAGCTTGGTCATGCTTCTCTTTGAAGAAATAGCTGAAGACCACAACAGCCAACACGGCTCGACCTTGCCAAAAGGCACAGCTGTGCCTCTCCCTGAAGATTTAGCCAAGGTTCATAGTGGCAACCATGGCTCGGTCATGCCAAAGAGGCACGCCCATTCCTCTTCTTGGAAAATTGGCAAAGTCTCACATGGCTCGATTGTGCCAAATGACACGGTCGTGTCTCAGCCACACTCTTTGGCCGAGGCCAACACAGCGCGACTGTGCCTTTTAGGCACAACCATGTCACATCCTGACAGGATTGTGTGGGGACTTTTCCTAATGATTGGAGAGGAATATAAAAGCCCCGAAATGTCCCAAATTAGGGGAGGAGGTTCTCTCCTAGGGAGAGGACCCTAGAGCTTCCATCTTTTGAGTCACCGCAATGTACAGTTCATCATCTGAGAGAGGATTTCATTCGAGAAGACCGATAACACATTGATAAACATCATTCTCTTCTCTATTCTGTGTTTTTAGATTATAGAATGTTATTCTTCTTGTCACTTGGTTGTATTTCTCTTGCTATGAAGTAGATCTCTGAATTTTACGATGTAGGGAGAAACTACGATGTAATGTTGATGTATGAACTAAGTACTTGGTAATTTTCCTATTCTATGAAATGTTTACTTTTTGTTTTTGCTTGCTTGATTGTTTGTGTTGTGTATGTGATTGGATGTGGGGAATTAGTCATCATGTAGAGGTGATGCTCTAGATTGTATGACTGTGAGACCTCTAGTGATAAGGGGTAACCCTTAAAGCGGACTTTCTAGAGTCATGACCTTGAACAGGGACTAATTCCATGCAAGGAATTTTCTAACAAAAGGATTAATGGGTTTACCCCAATTTGATGTTAGGGAGTAGAATTATAATCTAGATATACTGTAAAACCCTTAGTGAGAGGGGAACCAGGGACCCTTATGTTGGGTTTTATCGAGCCGCAAAACCGCTTTTGCGTGCGGAAACCTCGAAGCCCCATGACATGAAGAATTCGTGCGAAACAAAAATTGCTTGTACATGCTTT
>JBBUKS010000049.1:2713729-2725605 GCA_038050645.1 Hedychium gardnerianum
CTAGTTACAAATGCAAGAATTTTTTGGATCAAAGACTGACTCTTCTCTATTCTACAAATATAATGATGGATATGTCATATTTTTTCTTATTTATGTAGATGATATTTTAATAACTAGCAATGACAACAAGGGCATCACAACACTATTAAGTCTTCTCAACCAAGAATTTCCTATTCGAGATTTGGGTAATGCTCATTTCTTCTTTGGTATCGAACTTATCCCACATGATGAAGGATGTCTCCTCTCTCAGAGCAAATATATTTTGGGCTTCTCCAAAAGGCTAAAATGGATGGAGCACGTCCGGTCTCCACACCAATTACTCTAAATAATTTCTCTGCACTGTCTTCCTCTCCTGCTATGTCTGATCTCATAATATATCGAAGCATTGTTGGAGGCTTACAATATGTCACTATCACGCGACCTAATATTATATTTGCAGTCAATCGTGCTTGCCAATTCATGCATACTCCTACTGAACAAAATTGAAAAGGTGTAAAAAGAATACTTTGTTATCTCAAAGGAACAATTTTACATGGTCTTCTCTTATATCATTAATCATCTCGAGACTTATATGCCTATAGTGATGCGGATTGGGCAAGCTCTCCCGAAGACATACACTCTACTAGTGGATATGCAATATTTCTTGGACAAAATCTTATCTTATGGAATTCGAAAAAACAACCTATAATATCTCGTTCAAGCACATAGGTTGAATATAAAGTTATAATCAATACAACGTTTGAAATTATTTGGATTTAATCACTTCTTTCTGAACTTCATCTTTCGTCAAAAGTTGCACCAAAAATTTGGTGTGATGATGGAGTCACATATCTTACAACAAATCTAATCCTTCATGCACGTATAAAACATTTGAAAATTAATTTTCATTTTATTCGAGAACGTGTGACAACTCAACAATTATTTGTCTCTTACATTTCTACAGAAGATCAAATTGTTAATATCTTCATTAAGTCATTATTCAGATAATGTTTCAACAGACTAGCAAGCAAACTCAACGTCAAAGACTTCCCATTGAGTTTATAAGGGGGAGGAGGGGATAAAAGAAGATTATTCTAAAAAAGAATTATTCAATAAGATCAGATCAAATCAATTATTATTAAGACACATTAATTATTAGATTAGACTTTCCTTTATTAATATATCAATTTATAATTTCTTTATTAATATGTCAATTGACTAAATATTTTAATATCTTTATAAATTATATATCTCATAAATAAATAATTAATTTAAAATTTTATTATTTTTATCTTTCTCTCTTCCTCTCCAATTACCTTTCTTTCAGCCTCGCCGGCGACGTCGTCCAAAGATTGCTTACTCTGATCAATGCCCTGTAAATTTAACAAAGTACGTACGCGTTCAATTTCGTCGTTAAAAAAAATTAAGAAGATTTATATTATTCGAAGTATACTTTTGGTGAAGAGATGCTGGGTCTCTGGGAGGCGATGTCAATGAACTCGACTAACGGCGTGGACAACCTCCCGTCGCCGGAGGACTTACTCAGGCGGAGCGACACGTTGCCCACGCGATGACTCGAACCGGGAGCGGTAACAGTAGTGCTGCAGCAGCTTCTTGGGGCTCCTAGATGGCGAGCCGAGGGACGAACAAGGGGAGGCCGCAGCTCACGAACTTGAGCCGCAGGAGCACCGGCGGCGGCGGAGCTGCAGCTCAGCCGGCTTCTGGTACGGACCGTAAATTGTTGGGTTGTTTCAGTGACACAGGATCCACTGATATCTGCTTCTCCCTCCGCTGCGTGCTGGGAGTCTCCTCTCTGATCGGAGACAAATCCGATAGCTTATTCTTCTCGCGGTAGCCGGGCATTGCGGCGTGGTTTGGAAGAGGAGATTTATTTGACATCTATTCAAGGAACCATGCAGCGTTGACTTGTACAGGGCACTGTTGACGAGTCGTAATTGGAAGCACGAATTATAATTTTGTATTATAATTATTTATTTTATTTTTCTAAATAAAAAAAATAATAAATTAAATAATATTGAATATAAAATGATCAATTTAATTTATAATTTTTTTTATTGATTATCAAAATAAAATACTAACGTTCTAAAAATTTAATATTACATAATTATATGTTTTATTTAATTTTTTTTTATAAATATATTATAATTGAAGATCCAATTATAAATATTTAAATGACATTCTTTCACTGAATCTTAACCTTAAGATTCATATAATTTAGGATGACACCAAATTATTTCATTTTATTTGTATAATCAACTAAAATAAAATATTGTAGATAAATAGGTTGAGATCCCATGTCGAAATATAATAAAGTGTATTTATTCTCGTCCTGTCAGTGTTTTAATTTCTCTTTTTAAAATAAAATTTACATATGGTAGGTTGTCGACTAATCTCTCCTAGATTAAATAGGAGATTTCAAACATCATGAGGATTGATTTTCTTGAAAGATAAAATTTTTCAAACTATTTTTTTCTTAATTATATAGTTAATTTTACATGAACTTATTTTGTGCTCATGATCATGATCACGTGCGTCTATATCATATATAATTTTCTTTTATGAAAAATCTGTAAATATTATTTATATATGATAATGATCAACATTGATTATATATATATATATATATATATGACTTTGATAGCCTACTCATCTTATCCTATGTGTACTTGTTGAGGTGACATAATCCTGATTACTGATTATATCACACATATTTTGATCAATGATGTGCAGATAGCCACCTCAGTAGATGCTCATGATTATATAAGATAAAATATGCAGGCTAACATAACTCATATATATATATATATATATCATGTTTATTTTTAATTGACATCACGTATTTAAATTTTTAGTTTGATTATTTTTTAAAATAATTAATTTAATTTTATGAAAAAAAAATTATCATCAAAATAAATTAAAAAAATGCACGTTTTTTTTAGATTTATTATTCATTAAGAGAATTTTTTTTCATAATTAATCACAGTTGAATCTCGAATTTTATATTTTTGATGACAAAAGACGAAACGTGCGTCCCAGCGCCCCCGCCAGTCCATCCCAGGATCAATACGGAGGAGGTAAATCATGGGGACTAGTCCAGCTAGTCCGAACAGTAACCAGTGCATGGGAAAAGACAGGAACCTGACTACTAGTTAGGATTTAACTTTCAAATCTCATGATGATAATATCTTATCTATTAATCATCAGTCCATCCTCGAAGACTCGAATTTTATATTCTTAATCTATCATTAGAAGGTTTAATCACGCCCTGGATTTTGGGTTTAGGCTAGTATTAATCGAATGTTGACTAATTTTTGACTGACCAATGCTAATTGTTGACCGGAGCATCGCTTCATGGTGGAGCACTCTGCTCCTCTACTTTAGTCCTTTTTATATATAAACTAATATCTACTATTTTAAAATTAATTAAATTTAAGTAATAGGTTACTAAATGATCAGTTATGTAAATTTATTTATTTATGAAATATATGATTATTATTAAATAAACTAAGTGTTTGTGTTTAAGTTTATATAAAACAATCAGTCTAAAAGAAAATTGTTTTTGACCATGTTATAAACACGTAGGACAGGACAATAATATGTGATAAACTTTGGAGTTTTTTTAATTAATCATACAATGTATTTAAATTTATCTAAAACTAATTAAGTCAAAGGAAGATTGTTTTTATTAAATCATAAACAAATAAAAGCATGAATAATCTTGGTCATTAGATGTTTTCAAGATCTTTATTAAAGTTGAAATAATTTGATAAGAAAAATGATGAATAAGAACAGATGAATAAGACGAAGAACATTCTAGTTCTTTTGCAAGATATTTGTAAAATTATGGTATCTTTTTTCAGTATATTATGCCAAGAATTTCAAATTAAAATGGAATATAGTTGGGAGATGAAATAGGACTAAAAGATAATAAACCATTCTTTTTTTTTAAAACAAAAATCACTTTAGAAAGAAATCTTAAAAATTAAAGTTTATACCCTCTAATCGAATTCCTAATAAAGTGATATAGCTAAAACCTCATATAAGCTATGGATTCCAAAGGACCTTAGTATTTAGGTATTTTCATGTCTGGACTAAGTCATACATAGCTAATGAAAGAAAGTTACACTTAAGAATAATAGATTACTACTTTGTTAGATACTAAAAAAATCAAAGGATTTTAAGTTTTATAATACCTTGAGTAAATCTTTTTTATAAATTTATTAAGATTGTTGAAGATAGTGGGAGTGCTTGATCAAGGAATATTATTTTTAATAAGTAATGTGTTGTTGTTTTTACTGTTGAAACCAATAATGATAAAGATAATTGTACCTACCATTATTTAGGATGCAAATATAGATAGTCAATATAATATACCTCCTATAGAGGAGCAACAACAACCTCATTAAAGCTTCATTAAGGAGATCCACTAAAATGAAGAGATTAGCAATTTTGAGTGATTATATAGTTTATCTCCAAGACCGTGCCAAAGACTCATCTATGTTACTTTCATTCTTTTATATATATATATATATATATATATCAAGTAGGATTCAAGATAAACCCCTGAACCATTTAATTACTTCATCATTTGACAACCTAAATTATAATAATAAGTCACTTATTTTCTCTACGTGAATAACTTTAAACTAATTTTTTAATTTAAAAAAAAGTTAAGTTTGTGGGAATCAACACACAGAAGGAGTCCCTCGCCAATATCATATTGCAAATAATTTCTCAGCCTGCTTTCTTTAATACCAGAACTCAATATCCCTATCAAACTGTAACATCCAACTTTTTTTTTAAAGGGAATTCAATGTATTGGTCCTCTCTTTCCATTTCTTCTCTGAATAAGATATTATCAGTCAAATTTTCAACCCCCCAAAAACAAACATATTCCAGTTTCAACTTTGATGAATTTGCTCGATTTGTAAATGGCATGCATGGTCTAGTTTTGTTCTGCAAATGACTTCAACTGAAGTTTGGGACTTCTCTTTGAAACACTGATAATGCTTCATGAACAAGGCCGAATGATCAAATCATTGCTAAAAGAAACATCAATTCCCTGTCAAATGAATTCAAATTCCCTGTAGCCTCTCTCTCAAATTTGAAGGGATGGAATGGACCCATCAACATCCGGATCACATCAGTAACTTTCTCTGTTCATTTTTATGCTCCTGCAAGAGGAACATGTGGGCGATCATGGCTGCTCGGAGAGCATGCAGGGAAGAGTTGTCCTCCCTGCACAATGAAAGGTCGACTTTCAGAATAAATTTGGCTTCACTTTGCACCAGCAGCACACATGGTTTCGAATCCACTCGGTGCACGAACTGTTCTTACAGGTCGATGAGGATTTTTCTGTCTCTCGAAAGTGATCCAACAACAACCTTCTCTTCTCGGCGACATGCGATAAAGTCGAAAGGATCGATTCAGAGAAAACGAAGATGAGATGATCATAAGCTCTGTTTGGCCAAGCCACCACAATTAAACAAAAGAACAGAGAGCTGTTCTGCCTGTTCATCTGTCACTACCATTTTGTTCTATTATGTAATCCTTAAGACATCAAATATTCTCTTCATAATTAATCTACTGAAGCTAAATAAGCTGTATTATGTGTAGCTAAACCATGCTTAGGATATTGTCGAGATGCGAGCATGCATTCATTAATTTTAATGGAATGGCTGTCGAGTGATAATCAATGTCTCTATTTTATTCATTAATCATTATTGATCATCGTTTGGTGATTATCAATGTTTCTCTGAAAGCAAATGGCAACGAGACATTCATTAATTTGACAACGAAATAGCGGTTATGATTATGATTTGGATACTGTTTGATACTTTAATACTCAGAACATGGACATCTTTTCCCCCCTCGTCTCGGCAATCAGTTACCACCTCATGAAACTTCAGCATAACTGTACAAACTGTCACAAAGCTCTTCACTGTGGACCATTAATGGCGGAAGAGAAAGAATAGAAGAGAGTTGGAGATAAGGGTTTGGTTAGGTGTGAGGGTTCAAATATCAAAACATTGCTTCTCTTCTTCTTCTTTGACGTCACATTCTCAGCATTAAATTTGTCTTTCAACCCTCTCTTTACTTTAATTTTAGTCTCTCTCTATATATATAAGTTCTGAAGGGCCTTTCCTTGACATGGAGGACTCTAACCACTCACCCGTCGACGCCTCATCCTCTTCCTGCGACGAGGAGAGTGGTTGGACCACCTACTTCGAGGACTTCATGGCATCAGAGGAGAGGAGGAGAGCGGCAGGTGGATCTTCCTCCGGCGTCGCCGTGGGCAATTCCATGATCTCGGATGCTGCCTCCTGCGTTTCGAGGAAGACGGGTCAGCCACCGGCAGCTGCGGCGACGGCGACGGCGTGCATCGAGGTATCTGATAAATACAAGAATCTGAGCCTGAGGAGGAGGAAGGGGAGGAGACTACTGGAAGACGATGCCTTGGAGGACACAGCAAGCTCGCCTGTCAATAGCCCCAAGGTGAACACTCAATCTCCAATATCGAAGAAGAAGAAGAAGAAAAACTCATCTTTTTTTTTGTATTGCTCAAAAAAGGTTACTAATCTGAGTGCGACCTCAAGCAAGAAAGATGATAACAGGGACACCGATCTGGTAAGCAATCTAATGATCTGTTTCCTTTTAGATTCTTCTTCGTAGATTTCATTTTGGTGTTTGTCGCAGCAGGATGGCGTTGGGCGCGGGAACGATCCAGAGATGAAAGAAGTCGTGAATGGGTTTGATTTTGGAGAGAGGACGAGCGAATGCGCAGAGCTGAGGAAAAGAGGGCTCTGTTTGGTTCCTTTGTCCGCGATAGACTTTTTAGTTTGATGAGTTTGTTCAAAGTGATTAAGCCAATCAAAGTAATTCAATGTAGATTTTGTTCATAATGGAAATGGAGTCGAGGTTTTAATGCGTGGTGGAAGGGAAGATCTCTCCATGTGCAAATGCTTGTTTTGTCAACGCGGTAGACTTTTGATTTAGCGAGATTGTAGGAAGATCTAGACACACTATTCAATCCCGAGTCAACAAAGCGTCCGAGAACAAACTTAAAAGTTTCCACGCGCAGCATAATCATCTCAATAGGATTGTGGTTCTTTGAGTTGATGGATCGACTATTTAATTGATGAATATTTATGATTCAGAAGTTGAACTCTTCGTAGTTGCTGTGCTGCTTATTTAGCCTGTCCCCCTTGTATATTAGTCATTGTTCGAGTTGGTTAGATTAGTCCTCGTGATTTATCTCCTTCGTGTTGGTCTTGGGACGGACTGACGGGGGCGCCGGGGGCGAGCATTTTGCCTTTTGTCACAATGTGCTGCTTATTTAGAAATAATTACCTTTAAGAAAATAAAATTATTTTTAATATAAAAATATTGTCATTTGTTTGTAGTTTTTCAAGAAATAAGAACTGTTTTTCCAAGAAAGACATAATAGTAATTAGTGATAACAAACCTTTTTTATAATCGAACATAAAACCTAATCCAATCCTTGCTCAAATGTACCTTTAAAGTATTTCAAAAATTATGAACGGAATTAATTAAAAGGCGCTCTCAAAATTTGAAATTACCAAAAGGCACGTCAAAATATGAAAATACTGCAAAGGCACACTTCTTTCGAATTTTACCCCTCGGTTCCTAATTTTTTTCTTGTTTTTTTTTCTTTTATATGTAATAATTTTTTTCGTCTTAGATTAAATTAAAATTTTCTCTCTCTTTTAGATGCTCGGAGGATTTGAATCAGTATTATCACGAGTCTGATCTGATTAAGATCAAACCTAACATAAGCTTAATTTTTGAAAGATTCAAATCATATTATAATTGAAAGTTAACCTAATATTATAACACCTTCACCTTGAAATAAGCACTCAAGGATGGACTACTTAAAATTTCAAAAATCCACGAATCTGAAATAGATTCTCTTCTTCCCCTTCCTATAGTTTTCTTTCTTTTCTCCGGAAATCCAACAACAGCAACCAATTTCCTTCTTCTTCCAGTCACTAATAGCAACCATTAAGAGCAGTAAGTTTTTCCTTTTCTGCTATATTTTTTCTAGCAACACTTAACATGTTAAGTATTGATTCAGTAATCCTTTCTTCTTCCCTTCCTGTTTTTCCAATGGCAGACCGGCACCAACAAGCTTACCGGACCGGTTGTTGCTATGTGAGCACAGCAGTAAGCGTCGCCGTCACACTGGTTGTTGCTGGAATCAATCGAGAAGACAGCGGCTACTGCTGCTAGTCGCCGGAGTCACGAGGAAAAGTCATAGTTGGCTATTTGACTTTTCCATAGTTGTCCTTATTCAGATAAGGATCAATTTAAGATAAAGGATTGGTAATTATTTATTTGTCGATATCAAAAAATAATTAATTAGGATATTTTGTATAGATTTGATTGGTCCGAGCGTTTCTTATCAATGAAATATCTCCGTTATTTCATCGGTTAAAGAAAAATTACGAAGTATATATTTTATTAGATTTTTATTTAGGTTGATTAAATAAATTTATTATTCGATGATAATAATAATAATAATAAATATTATGTAGAATCAAGATAGCAACCGTGTGTAATGATTAGATTATTTAATAATAAATTAGACATTTATAATTCGAAATTCAACTATAACATATTATTGAAGATTATTTTTTAATAAATAATAGATCTAAAAATATTAATTATATAGAATAAAATGGATTAAAATAATTAAATGAGAATAAATAATTGATATTACTTAAGTTCACATATGAATTTTATATGAGAATAAAAATGAAAAAAATTATTTTAAAATAGATATTTAGAATTATTCTTTAATTGTTAACCATCTTTAGATTTATTTTACTTTCCATGAAGTTCCTTCTACCTCTACTTCATTTAGAAATATAAATGAAAGAATTACAAAGATATTTAGAAGAAGATAGATCTTGGTAATAACAATTTTTATATTCACTTCTCTTTTAAAAAAATATATTTATGTATTTGTTTATGATCATGGGTTAAATAGTTTAATTTTTATATATGAACCCAAAATTCCTTGGGTTATGATAAATTTAGTTTAGTACTTGTAAATATTTTATGTTGATACTTATAATTTTATATTGTATAGATTTTATCCTAGATATCCTAGGATGATATCTAAATAAATTAAGATTCTTCATATTCAAAATTGACTTGTTGGCCATTCAAACTAAACCGATGTGAATTCAAAATTAAACAATTGTAATAAAAAATAAATATAATAAGTGTTGATATAGAGAACACATATAATAATAATCAACCTCTAAGATTTTAATGTTTGATAATATATTAAAGTCTGATTAGTTTGACCAAGGATTAATCCAAACAGAATCTAATGTTTGGATATGAGAGAAATCTAGTTAGGATCAGATGACTAGTAAAGGAAGTCCTAGTGAGTGAAGTTAGCCCTTGGTGAAAGTCCTAGTGAGTGAAGCTAGCCCTTGGTGAGTGAAATCAGGAGGAAAAAGTCCTAGTGAGTGAAATTAGACCCTGATGAGTGAAGTCAGGAAGAGAAAGTTCTAGTGAGTGAAGCTAGACCTTGATAAGTGAAGCCAGAAAGAGAAAATCCTAGTGAGTGAAGTTAGACAGTGAAAATCCTAGGGAAGTGAATCTTAGGTGGTGAGAAGTCTACCGAGTGACTAGTCATAACTGGAGATTAGGTAAGAGTAAGTCCAAACAAGTTAAGGGTGATCGGATGCTTGACAAAATAAAATCCTAAGGAGTAGATCTTAGGTGGTAAAATCTTGGAGGAATTAACCTCAAACAAAAGATAAACCTAGTAGGTCAGGTAGACTTATAGGAGTAAGCTAAGTTGCTTGTTTGTGTATGTATGTTTGTCTTGTAGGAATCTGGAGCTGGAAGCAAGATTGGGAAATAAATAGATGCAAACGGGAAGTAACTACATGGACTGGATAGATCCAGGCGCTTGAAAGTCCAAGCGCCTGAAAATCCATGCACCTGGATCATATCCAGGCGCCTGGAGCATCCAGACACTTCTATTAGATCTAGACGCTTGGACCAGAACTTATTAGGTCAAGATAAGGCGTGAGATAATTTTGGATCGCCTGGAAGGCTTTCAGGTGGTTGGAATCACTTTATATAAGCAATGACGAGCAGAGACTTCAAATTATAACCTCTTTCATCCTACTATTCATCTCTGCGCTCAAATGGACGTGTTGTAAAGCTCTGCCACCAAGGAAGCTCTAGAAGGATGTGCTACGTTCAGGACTTCCATATCAGCCGCTACATTTTGTTTGTATTTTAATTTATAAGTTATGCATATTTTCATATTTTTTCTTGTGCTTGTGCTTAAATTGTAAGATGGGTGTCCCCACTTTCGAAAAACTTCCAGAAAGGAGACCACTAGTGGACAAACGTTTCCTGTGATTAGGCCTTGGATGTACTGATCCTGAGGGATTGGGAACTAAGTAAAATCCAGCGAGTCTTTCTTTATTGTCTTTTAGTTATTACTGTATATTCCGTTGCGTACAAACTTTGATAGAAGATGAACGAACGACAAAACACGAAAAGTAATAACGGTGGATATTCACCCTTCCCTCTATCGACGCTCATCGATCCTACAATAAGGATATTAAATAGAGATAATAGAATACTGAAAAGTAAAAAATTTTGAATTTAACTTTATATCACAGTACTTGACCATTCACATATTATTGTGATAACTTGTTGCGATCAATATTTATTTGCGCACTCATACTATATTAGTGTATTCCATTAGTGAGATAAAACTTTTAGCTCATATTTCATATAGTGTTATTACACTTTAAGAAGAATAACTCTAATGAGTTGAGTTATCAAATTTAGATTATTAATGACATTTATATATATTAATATTCATATGATTTATAACATTTATACATATTGATATTATATCATTGATAACCCTTTATACTGATGAAATAATAACTCTTGGGCTATGGTGGGCTCCAACTCTACTTTTTTTTTTAAATTAATTATTATTTTTTTAGTTTCATCACAAATCCATCGGTCATCCCAAATAACCAGCCCCAGGTAATCGACGTAAGTCCCAAATAATTTTGAATTCTGACTACACCTTTTCAATGATAATTATACTTTTAAATTTCAACATAAAAATACTATATGAATATATATGTAAGTTATGAATTTAAATTGTGATATGAACTATGATCTATTTTATTTTTTTATCTCTCAAATAACATTAAATTCATGCATATTTTTTAAGATTATCCCATTAATAATTTAGGTTTACTATTTGCTTTTCACGACTTCCAATTTTACAAAGAATTATTTTGATATTATAATTAGTTTCAACTTATATATAAATTTTAGATCTATTAATTTTTGATTTGACTTTAATACGGGTAGTTAAATTTGAGTCCCTTAACAATACTCATTGATGTCACGTGGCGTCTGGTCAAAGTCAAGATCAAGGTCAGCGCCCATGTTGACACATTAACATCACCGATCGGATCGATCTCCTAAATCTCCGATCGGATAGGCAAGGTCAACTCCCGTGGACGCGTTAACATCACCGATCGGATCGACCCTAAACCCTCACCGACCAGTCTCCCACTAGAAACCCTGGTCGGGTCGAGCCTCATAACCTCCGGTCGGACGTATACATTCTCCTCACCGACCCGACTCCCACTGGAAACCCCGGTCGGATCGAGCCTCATAACCTCCGGTCGGACGTATACATTCTCCTCACCGACCAGACTCCCCCCAAGAAACTCGGTCGGGTATGTGTCTTATTCTAACCGACCGAGGGACCTCTTTGAACCCCCCCGATCAGGTATAAGGGCAGCCTCATCATATATCTCAGTCTCCGGCATAACTATAAAAGTTAACTC